>OZ005738.1:171688897-171757631 GCA_963930755.1 Eudasyphora cyanicolor | reverse complement strand
GAAATTTAGAATGGTAGAGTTTCTTGATCCATGAACCAACATTGCCGAATTAGAAGAAAATCGGTTAGGATTTAGCTATAGCTCCCATATATATGTTTCGTCCGATTTTGCTCTTTAGTCCTGAAGAAGCTGTATTATACATCCAATCGTTTTGAAATTTAGAATGGTAGAGTTTCTTGATCCATGAACCAACTCTACCGAATTTGAAGAAAATCGGTTAAGATCTAGCTATAGCTCCATATATATGTTTCGTCCGATTTGGCCCTTTAGTTCTATAGTAGCTGTACTTTACATCCAATCGTTTTGAAATTTAGAATGGTAGAGTTTCTTGATCCACGAACCAACATTGCCGAATTTGAAGAAAATCGGTTAAGATTTAACTATATCTCCCATATATATGTTTCGTCCGATTTTGCTCTTTAGTCCTGTAGAAGCTGTATTTTACATCCAATCATTTTGAAATTTAGAATGGTAGAGTTTCTTGATCCATGAACCAACACTACCGAATTTGAAGAAAATCGGTTAAGATTTAGCTATAGCTCCCATATATATGTTTCGTCCGATTTGGCCTTTTGGTACTATAGAAGCTGTATTTTACATCCAATCATTTTGAAATTTAGAATGGTAGAGTTTCTTGATACATGAACCAACACTACCGAATTTGAAGAATATCGGTTAAGATTTAGCTATAGCTCCCATATATATGTTTCGTCCGATTTGGCCCTTTAGTCCTATAAAAGCTGTATTTTACATCCGACCGTTTTGAAATTTAGAATGGTAGAGTTTCTTGATCCATGAACCAACATTGCCGAATTTGAAGAAAATCGGTTAGGATTTAGCTATAGCTCCCATATATATGTTTCGTCCGATTTTGCTCTTTAGTCCTGAAGAAGCTGTATTATACATCCAATCGTTTTGAAATTTAGAATGGTAGAGTTTCTTGATCCATGAACCAACACTACCGAATTTGAAGAAAATCGCTTAAGATCTAGCTATAGCTCCATATATATGTTTCGTCCGATTTGGCCCTTTAGTTCTATAGTAGCTGTACTTTACATCCAATCGTTTTGAAATTTAGAATGATGACGGCTGAACCGATTTTTACAAAAGTTTACATAGTTTGAAAGACAACATAGCGGGATATTTTTTAATTTTTTTTCAGAATCTTTAATATTAGCATATGAACAAAGCAAATGAAAAAAGCGAAATTTATCATTAAAAACTAATAATATGGAATTTGGAAACCTCTTATTTTAAATTGACAGTATATTTAACAGAAATAATATATTTATTTTATGGATTTTTTGGTTTTGTTCGACCTTCAACGATAATTCCGTAATATTGGAAATTAATAAATATTAAAATTTATAAAAAAAACCAGACCTCGAGCTTGAATTAGTTATAAATGGAATAAAATATATTTTATTTTAATGTAATACATTTTTCTACAGAACTTTTGATCCAATTTACATCATTTTCAATTGTTAGTTAAAAAAATGTCAAATGAAATTTCATAAAAGAGATACTTACACACAGAATACAGTTTGGTTGCCTCAACCGAATGATTTGCCAACCGAATTTTGGTAGTTCTGTCTACTATCATGCGATTCCATCAGGACAACCAATATTTTGGTTGTGGTATACTTCTACTTCCATGTTGACAACAATCATATTTGGTTGCGCCAACTACGAAAATGGTGGCTTAAATTATCTGTTGCAGTTGCCACAACCAACTGTTTTAAAAAATTGGTTGTTCTGACAATTTGTCAGTCATATACTACCGACAATTAATTAAAAACACTTTTCATTAATTTTTATTTTATTTATTGAACAAAAAACAAAACAATTCATAACAAAATTAAAAATCCCATATTACAAATTCATCACTATTATGAGATGTGGAAATATTTGAGACACATTTTAGTACACGAGAAAAAAAAACAAAACTTTTATGCAAATATCGCTTAAACCTGTGCTTTCAATTTCATGATTGTTGCTTTTATTTTTTATTTATGTTAAACACTTTACGCAACATATTCTGCATTCCACACGAGATTATTTTTGATTACCTATACCGTTCTTGAACAAAATGTTGAAGATATATTTATGTCGAGTAATTTTATTTTTTGTTTGTCATGTATCAGCAACCAATCTTTGTCGGTTGTATTTCCCAAAATACATTAATTATTCTAAATTTGGGAAATGATTGGGATAACCAATAAACGATTATTTAATAATATTTTTTCTGTTGTAGTAACCAATTATTCGTTGCAATAATAATCTTTGTTCAATTGATACAATTTCTGTTGTCAAGAATAAAACATTGGTTGTCACAACCAAAAATCGATCATATGGTACTATAATGAAAATTAAAAATTGGTTACCACAACTAACCGAGTGTCAATGAAAAAACAATCTTAATTCAATTGATACAACCATCGATTTAGTTGCAAGGATTTTCATTTGATCGTATCCATGTTATTATTGTTGTTTCAACCATTTATTTATAAATACAACCGACAGACGGTGTAGGCAATGTACTTTTTGTTGCTAGTACTATTTTTTTATTGTTACAATCGAATTCCAACCAATTATTTTCCTGGGTGTATAACGGGGCTAAATCGCCTTTTTTGATACGTTTGAATCGAAAGAAAATATACTTGGAACACAAATTTTTAAATATTATATATTTTCGAGCAAATACATTTTATTTGAAAATCAATAAAATGTATTTAGAACCGATATGTTAATATATTAGAATAAAATATATTTTCGAACTAATTTTCTCAAATAAAATATGTGTTTAAATACAAATAAAATTATTGTTTATGAATATTTCCAAATATATTTTTTTTTAAAAAAAAAAGATTTTCAAAACTTTGCTGAATTTTTCGAACTTTAGATTTAATTTTTTCCATGTTTTCGAATTATGCATTCCTTTTAAAAATAGCATACTTAGCATTAACTTCTATTTGAAACCACTTAATTTTATTTTCTAACTATTCCCAGTCATTATTTTCAATTATAAAGAAAATTTTACTAAGATTAAAAATTTTTAAAAATTACCTTTCAATTGCTGAAAACTTAAAACAATTCGATACCTCCATTCTAAAACATGCTAAGTCGAGTTAGCATGTTTTTAGGGAGATTGCATTTTTAATTTCTAAATATTCCAAATTATATTCAGTCAAAATTTGGTATCTATCCGTCGAGCCAATCAAAAGTTATTCACAAATCAGTACAGGTCATTCGAAATACTCATCAAACTCTCCTGAAAAACTACCTTTTGCACTAGTTTAGAATGGAGGTATTAAAGAATTGATATATATATTCACGCAAATAGATCTTTGTTTGGAAAATAACATATCCAAATAAAAACCAGTAAGGAAAGGCTAAAGTCGGGCGGGGCCGACTATATAATACCCTACACCACTCTCGTAATATTGAATAACTCTAATATATAAATTTTGTAATTCATGTATAAATTGTTTACATAAATTTACTTTTGGGACATTTTATACTTAAATAATACCCTGTACCACAGTGTGGTGTAGGGTATAAAAATGATTGGATCTAAAGAGCCAAATCGGATGAAACATATATATGGGAGCTATAGCTAAATCTTTACCCATTTTATACTTAAATAATACCCTGTACCACAGTGTGGTGTAGGGTATAAAAATGATTGGATCTAAAGAGCCAAATCGGATGAAACATATATATGGGAGCTATAGCTAAATCTTTACCTATTTTCTTTAAATTCGGCAATGTTGGTTCATGGATCAAGAAACTCTACCATTCTAAATTTCAAAATGATTGGACGTAAAATACAGCTTCTTCAGGACTAAAGAGCAAAATCGGACGAAACATATATATGGGAGCTATAGCTACATCTTAACCGATTTTCTTCAAATTCGGTAGTGTTGGTTCATTTTCAATTGTTAGTTAAAAAAATGTCAAATGAAATTTCATAAAAGAGATACTTACACACAGAATACAGTTTGGTTGCCTCAACCGAATGATTTGCCAACCGAATTTTGGTAGTTCTGTCTACTATCATGCGATTCCATCAGGACAACCAATATTTTGGTTGTGGTATACTTCTACTTCCATGTTGACAACAATCATATTTGGTTGCGCCAACTACGAAAATGGTGGCTTAAATTATCTGTTGCAGTTGCCACAACCAACTGTTTTAAAAAATTGGTTGTTCTGACAATTTGTCAGTCATATACTACCGACAATTAATTAAAAACACTTTTCATTAATTTTTATTTTATTTATTGAACAAAAAACAAAACAATTCATAACAAAATTAAAAATCCCATATTACAAATTCATCACTATTATGAGATGTGGAAATATTTGAGACACATTTTAGTACACGAGAAAAAAAAACAAAACTTTTATGCAAATATCGCTTAAACCTGTGCTTTCAATTTCATGATTGTTGCTTTTATTTTTTATTTATGTTAAACACTTTACGCAACATATTCTGCATTCCACACGAGATTATTTTTGATTACCTATACCGTTCTTGAACAAAATGTTGAAGATATATTTATGTCGAGTAATTTTATTTTTTGTTTGTCATGTATCAGCAACCAATCTTTGTCGGTTGTATTTCCCAAAATACATTAATTATTCTAAATTTGGGAAATGATTGGGATAACCAATAAACGATTATTTAATAATATTTTTTCTGTTGTAGTAACCAATTATTCGTTGCAATAATAATCTTTGTTCAATTGATACAATTTCTGTTGTCAAGAATAAAACATTGGTTGTCACAACCAAAAATCGATCATATGGTACTATAATGAAAATTAAAAATTGGTTACCACAACTAACCGAGTGTCAATGAAAAAACAATCTTAATTCAATTGATACAACCATCGATTTAGTTGCAAGGATTTTCATTTGATCGTATCCATGTTATTATTGTTGTTTCAACCATTTATTTATAAATACAACCGACAGACGGTGTAGGCAATGTACTTTTTGTTGCTAGTACTATTTTTTTATTGTTACAATCGAATTCCAACCAATTATTTTCCTGGGTGTATAACGGGGCTAAATCGCCTTTTTTGATACGTTTGAATCGAAAGAAAATATACTTGGAACACAAATTTTTAAATATTATATATTTTCGAGCAAATACATTTTATTTGAAAATCAATAAAATGTATTTAGAACCGATATGTTAATATATTAGAATAAAATATATTTTCGAACTAATTTTCTCAAATAAAATATGTGTTTAAATACAAATAAAATTATTGTTTATGAATATTTCCAAATATATTTTTTTTTAAAAAAAAAAGATTTTCAAAACTTTGCTGAATTTTTCGAACTTTAGATTTAATTTTTTCCATGTTTTCGAATTATGCATTCCTTTTAAAAATAGCATACTTAGCATTAACTTCTATTTGAAACCACTTAATTTTATTTTCTAACTATTCCCAGTCATTATTTTCAATTATAAAGAAAATTTTACTAAGATTAAAAATTTTTAAAAATTACCTTTCAATTGCTGAAAACTTAAAACAATTCGATACCTCCATTCTAAAACATGCTAAGTCGAGTTAGCATGTTTTTAGGGAGATTGCATTTTTAATTTCTAAATATTCCAAATTATATTCAGTCAAAATTTGGTATCTATCCGTCGAGCCAATCAAAAGTTATTCACAAATCAGTACAGGTCATTCGAAATACTCATCAAACTCTCCTGAAAAACTACCTTTTGCACTAGTTTAGAATGGAGGTATTAAAGAATTGATATATATATTCACGCAAATAGATCTTTGTTTGGAAAATAACATATCCAAATAAAAACCAGTAAGGAAAGGCTAAAGTCGGGCGGGGCCGACTATATAATACCCTACACCACTCTCGTAATATTGAATAACTCTAATATATAAATTTTGTAATTCATGTATAAATTGTTTACATAAATTTACTTTTGGGACATTTTATACTTAAATAATACCCTGTACCACAGTGTGGTGTAGGGTATAAAAATGATTGGATCTAAAGAGCCAAATCGGATGAAACATATATATGGGAGCTATAGCTAAATCTTTACCGATTTTCTTTAAATTCGGCAATGTTGGTTCATGGATCAAGAAACTCTACCATTCTAAATTTCAAAATGATTGGACGTAAAATACAGCTTCTTCAGGACTAAAGAGCAAAATCGGACGAAACATATATATGGGAGCTATAGCTACATCTTAACCGATTTTCTTCAAATTCGGTAGTGTTGGTTCATGGATCAAGAAACTCTACCATTCTAAATTTCAAAAGGATGGGATGTAAACACAGCTTCTACAGGACTAAAGAACAAAATCGGACGAAACATATATATGGGAGCTATAACTTAATCTTAACCGATTTTCTTCAAATTCGGTAGTGTTGGTTCATGGATCAAGAAACTCTACCATTCTAAATTTCAAAATGATTGGATGTAAAATACAGCTTCTATAGGACTAAAGAGCAAAATCGGACGAAACATATATATGGGAGCTATAGCTAAATCTTAACCGATTTTCTTCAAATTCGGCAATGTTGGTTCATGGATCAAGAAACTCTACCATTCTAAATTTCAAAACGATTGGATGTAAAATACAGCTTCTATAGGACTAAAGGGCCAAATCGGACGAAACATATATATGGGAGCTATAGCTAAATCTTAACCGATTTTCTTCAAATTCGGCAATGTTGGTTCATGGATCAAGAAACTCTACCATTCTAAATTTCAAAAGGATTGGGTGTAAAATACAGCTTCTATAGGACTAAAGGGCCAAATCGGACGAAACATATATATGGGAGCTATATCTAAATCTGAACCGATTTCAACCAAATTCAATAGCGATCTTAACAGCTTCGAAAGACTCTAAACTGCAAAATTTCAGAACGATCGGAGTGAAATTGCGACCTGTAGTCGACGAACAACTTTACATGGACAGACGGACGGACGGACAGACATGCTTAAATCGACTCAGCTAGTGATTCTGATTCGATCGGTATACTTTAAGGTGGGTCTAGCTGTGTTATTTTCAGGTGTTACAAACATCTGCCGCGAAACAAACTTATAATACCCTGTACCACAGTGTGGTGTAGGGTATAAATATTAGGATGTAAACATAGTTTTATTTAAAACAACATCCTACCAAACATATAATATTTGTATGTGTCAAATATTATATATTTGGAGTGGATCCTAAAAATATATATGTTTCAAGCAGAATATGTTTGGGACAATATACTACATAGGCGATTTTTTTTCAGCGTATATTTATATACAATTAAAGATTTCGTTAAACCCAGAATAAATTTTTAAATTCTTTAATAATTCAAACCTCCTTAAAATTTTGGTAATTTGTTTTAAATAATGAATGATACACGCTGAAAAAAATCGCTTCTGTAGTATATTGTCCCAAACATATTCAGCTGGAAACATATGTACATTTAGTTAGGGTACACTCCAAATACATAATATTTTATACACAAAAATACATTATATGTTTGGGAGGATGTTGTTCTAAACAAGAGTATGTTTTCATCCAAATGTATTTTTATTTGGAACTAATATTTCCGAAACAAAGAATTATTTGTATTTAAAGAATAATTTATATTTATATGAAAGTTCATAGTTTTGTTTTTGACTATTGAGTTCGAGATCGTTGTTTTTGTTTTCTGTTAAACAGAAAAACAAACCTTCTTTAAATAAGAAGAATAAGAAATGTGTGAAATGTATTAAGTTATTTCAAATGTATAATATAGGAAATATTTTCAATGTAAGAACCATCTCAATTAATTTTTTTACAAAATTTTAGTTATTTAAAAGACAAAAGTAAGAAAATGTCAATCAAGTATTCCGACTAAAATATACTAGAGCTTAGTACTGGAAGCTGATAGAAAACCCTCGAAGAGATATTATTGTCAGTGAAATCTTGACAAATATTCAGGTTGTATTTAAGACTAAAATTCCCCTAATAAAATACTAGAGGATAAAATACTAGAGGAAAATCAAGGTTTTTGTGCGAAAATGTATATGAATGAATATACCATATTTCAATGAATCGATACCAAAGTCGAGTTTATCATAAAGTTGGAAGCAAAAGGTCGATCACGAAAAATTTTGGTTTTCAGAATCAAAATCGAACATTTCGGCTTACCATTGTCTAAAGTATACCCTCATTTTGTTGTTTTTGTGGGAGAGAAACGTTCTGATGTATTTTGTCTTTTTTTGATCAGACTAATGTCTTTGAAAAAGTAATCTAAAATACAGAAGTAGAATATATTAAAATTACTCCCCTGTGTTAAAAAAAAATGTTGGGGGAAAATTCGAATTTGTCAAGTAAAATATACCTATTTTGCGCTGTAGCGAATTTCTAGTGTTCAAGTGTACTCATAACTCAAATAGGCTATTTTTGTACGATGTGGTCCCTTTATGTGGAATTACAAAATTAAGTCCATTTTTAGCTATATGCACTATCAAAGCAACAACTTGTAATGGGCGATTTTTTTGCTATTTCGTTTTTCAGTGTTAAGTTTTAGCCAGTTCATGCGTAATTTAAACATGTTCAGTTTGCAGTTTCGTGAATAGACTTCCACAAATCATTGAGTTTTTTTTTATCAACATTCGTGTTCTGTGAAAAATGTTGTTTTTTTCGAACAATGTTCTTCAACGAGGAGGCTCGTTTTTGGCTCAATGGGTACGTCAATAAAAAGAATTGGCGAATTTTGTCCGAAGAGCGGCCGAGGATAATCAAGAGCTGCAAACAAAGGCTTGTTTGCTGAAGTTTATGTACCGGCGGCATCATTGGACCGTACTTCTTTATAGGGGATGATTTCATTTGATTACACTACGCAACAAAAAAATTTTTTTTGTGTCCTAGATCTAAAAATATTTTTTTTTGTATAGATTGTAGCATACTGTTATATAATATCAAAACCAAAAACTTATTTATGGATACATTTTTATGTAATTTTTTTTTTATTAAAAATACAGTATAACCTCTTTAATCCGGACACTCGATTGTCCGAACTATCCAGTAATCCGGACAGCTCAATGATTCGGACAATTTCGAAATTTTACCTCTGTAGTCCGGACATCAATATGTTTTTCAGTTTTTTATCCTTAATATACCTTTAGCCAAAAACAATAATTATGTACTCGTAGTGGTTCTGGGAAATGATAATTTTTTTCAAAATAACCGGCGGTTGCTAAAGTTCAAAATTTGTAATGAAGTTGGTGCTTGGAAATATGAGGCCAAAATTTATATAGTGATATTTCTGCTGTATTATTTTTGAAAACCGTCTAAGAAGTGGAACTTGACTCTGCTCTGTTTTTGAGGTATCTTCCAACAACAACTTTTTTAATTCAGCTCCAGGCAGAAAAATGTCAGCAGATAGATTTTCCTTCGTGGTAACGAGCCAGGATCTCATACGTTGCCTTTCCTTTTAATAGGTAAGCATGAAAATCCATGAGCGTTTAAACAATTTTAACTTCCTTTTGTATATAAGTCTACCAAAAAAGGCTGGATATCGACTTCCGTTTTTGAAGATTGAAGAAATTTCTGATAAATGCTAAGAAGCCGCTGATAGCACTTCAGTTATTGGGTAAGGCTCCATCACAAGAAAATGAAATCAATACGGAGGATTACACAGAAAGAAAATGGGACCATACAAATCTTTCATTTCTTGTTCACCACTGATGAAAATATTGAAAAGGACATAGACTCCATTGTAGTCTTGAAGAAATTCACTATTTTTTGTAGACAAATAAGAAAGCAGCCGAACCCTTTCAAGTGCTATTTTATAGGCTTAAAAAGTAATAATATTTCTAAAAGAATTTAGAAACAGATCTAAAAAACTGCAAAAAGATAAGTGTAAAAGAGTCGATTGTATTTATTATTTATCTTTTTCTTTTTAACAAACGCGTTTCTTAATAAAATATGAAAATATGACCCACTTTCGAGTTTTGTACTGTAGTCCGGACAATTCAGTAATCCGGACAAAGGTCGAAACTATATCTGTCCGGATTAGAGAGGTTATACTGTACTAATATCGTCGAAGGTACCCTTAGTATTTGCACTATAATTGTTGGAGTATATGCCCGATCAGGTCGACTTATACGTTAAATTGAAGCTATTAATGGAATGGAATAATGGAAACAGTGGTTTAGTAACAGTCATTAAACAAATTGGAAAAGTAGATTTTTTACAAAAAAAATAAAAAATTCCTGGGACAAAAAAAAACATAAAAAATAGAAAAAAATATTTTATTCCATTTTTTAAAAGTTTGCATCCTAGCGAAAAAAAATATGCCTATTTGAAAAAAAATCTATGGATAAATGTAGAAATTATAGGCGTTTTGGTAGAGGTAAGAGAGATTCAAAAAATCTTTTTTTTTTTTTTTAATTTCTGTTTAAATAGCGATTTTATTTCTTACTTTTATTTATATTATGTGCATGTGAGTTTATTTACATGTACAAGTTTCATTAGAAGTACTTGTGAGTTCTTTGTTGACGTTTGTAGATTTCGAAATCGGTTTCTCTAATGAGGAACCAAATATAATCTCCCATCATTCATTCATCCCAATGCCCTTGGTAAAGCCAGCTCGATGGACTTCATTTCTTGGTGAAACATTTCCCCATGTTCGTCGCTTACGTCGCACAGTGTCACGAATTGTTGATTTTTATACCCTACACCACACTGTGGTACAGGGTATTATAACTTTGTGCATTTGTTTGTAACACCCGAAAGGAGAAGAAATAGACCCATCGTTTATTATACCGATCGACTTAGAATTACTTTCTGAGTTGATTTAGCTATGTCCGTCTGTCTGTCTGTCCGTCTGTCTGTGCATGTATTCTTGTAATCAAAGTACAGGTCGCAATTACGGTCCGATATCGACGAAACTTTACACATATGTTTTCTTTGGCCCAAGGACGATCCCTATTGAATTTGGTTGAAATCGGTTCAGATTTAGATATAGCCCCCATATATATGTTACCCCCGATTTGAAGTGTAAGCACTGTAAAAATTTTATTTTATATCCGATCAGTATGAAATTCGACATAAAGAGGTTTCTTATTATATGAATGAACACTGCCAAATTTGGAAGAAATCGGTTCAGATTTAGATATAGCCCCCATATATACGTTACCCCCGATTTTAAGTGTAAGCGCTGTAAAAATGTTATTTTATATCCGATCAGTATGCAATTCGGCAGAAAGAGGTTTCTTATCATATAAATGATCACTTTTAAATTTGGAATAAATCGGTTCAGATTTAGATATAGCCCCCATATATACGTTACCCCCGATTTGAAGTGTAAGCACTGTAAAAATTTTATTTTATATCCGATCAGTATGAAATTCGGCATAAAGAGGTTTCTTATTATATGAATGAACACTGTTAAATTTGGAAGAAATCGGTTCAGATTTAGATATAGCCTCCATATATACGTTACCCCCGATTTGAAGTGTAAGCGCTGTTAAAATGTTATTTTATATCCGATCAGTGCGAACTTCGGCAAAAAGAGGTTTCCTTCTACATACATGAAGAAATACTGCCAAATTCGGAGAAAATCGATTCAGATTTTTATATAGCCCCATATATATGTTACCCCCGATTCGACATGTTAGCGCTGTAGAGATTGTATTTTATATCCGATCAGTACGAAATTCGACAGAAAGATGTCTTTTTACATGAATGAGTATTCAGGGAAAATCGGTTCAGATTTATATATAAAATCCGTATATATGTTCCTCCTGATTTGGTATCAAAGCGCTATAGAAGTTGTACTTTACTTCCGATCATTAAAATTTTCCAGAAATATGTTTCTCAATTTAGGAACGAATATTGCTTAATTTAGCGATTATCGGTTCAGAATTAGATAATATGTTCCTACCCATTTACCAATTATTCCAAATTATTATCGCAATGGCCCTTATCGCATTATTAGGGAGGTGTAGGGTATTATATAGTCGGCCCCGCCCGACTTTCTGCCTTTCCTTACTGGTTTTTTTTTTTGTTTTTTTTTTCTTCTAAAAGATGGTTCTTTGGTGAAAAGAGTATGCTAAACCCGAATTTGGTTAAATTTTTTTAGTCGAAGCTTTAGTTTTCAAATTATGACTATTTTTATATCTAACCTGTGATTCCACAAGAATACCATTTTTTCTATGACAATTTTAAAATGGATTCAAAAATGAACCCCAAGAAATAGATAATACTTAAATAAAAAATTAATCATTAATTCATTGTTATTATTATTTATTATTTTTATTATAATATGTATAATTATATATAAAAAAAAAATTGTGGAATTCATAAATAATAATTTTTTTTATTGTGCAAAACCGTCTACATGAAGAATTTTTGAATAGCAATACCCTCTATGTTCCATAAAATGGCTCGTGGTGCAAATATTGAAAAAAATATTATTTAGTAGTTCACGTAGTTAGGTGTAATAAACATTGTAGAACAAACAATTTTAATTTTCTTTAAAATTAGGGATTTAAACGGTTTTTTGGCTCTACTGAACAATTGTGTTTTTTAAGATAGAGGATATTGAATATAAACTGGCGATATACTATTATGTTCAAAATGTAAAAATCCAAAAATAAACGAAATTAAAAACAAATCAAAATTGAAAATGAAGGCGAACTTCAAAATTTGAGCATATTTTCTTAACAAACGATTCATTTTGTAGCCAAATCGGACTAAACATATATATGGGAGCTTTATCTAGATCTGACCCGATTTTCTTCAAATTCGGCAATACTGGTCTATGGGTCAAGAAACTCTACCATGCTAAATTTCAAAACAATTGGATGTAAAGTACAGCTTCTATAGGGCTAAAGGGACAAATCGGACAAAACATATATATGGGGGATATATCTGTCCTTTAGTCAATTTTTCCAAAACTTCGTTTTTATTCTTTCCGACCGAAAAAACGAATTGTGGAAAATTTCATTCACCTGCGACGTCTTCCTCTATTTTTGGCCACCTCTTATATGAAATCACCACACTGTGCGAAGCAAAGAGATTCAATATACAAAAGAGTAACCACGGTGAAAATTCATGTGCAGAGGTGAGTTTTTCTATCGAAGTGGTGGACGTAAAAAGAAATTGAAATTGATAAAAAAATAGTTTTTTCTCCGTTTTCTTTGTTTCAACTAACATATAATAATTTTATTATGTCTGTTTATTGTCATGCATGTCAAAAAGTGCAAGAAAAATACGCGGAATTTTTAATTAAATTTTTCATGTACTCATCTTTGCACATGAGGTGGAATTCACATTTTCAGTGTGGTGAATGAAATGGTATCTCTTCTTATATTGAATCTCTTTGGTGCGAAGGCAGTCCAAAACTAAGCCGACCTGACATGTAGATGGCGGTAGTAGTTTAGAGCCAAGGAGTCACGTTGTTTAGTTTTTTTTGATCACTCAAAAGTAAGCGATCTCAGTGAATTTGAAAACATGAAAAAATTGGTCACCGATATAAAATACAATATAAAAACCGAGCTATATTCTACTTTGGCGGAGTCTGCTCCTTCGTTTACAACTATAAAATGTTGGTTGGATGAGTTTAAACGGGGCCGTACGAGCTGCCACGCCGAACACCTTAGTGGTCGACCAATTGAGGTGTTCACGCCAGAAATGGCTAAAAAAAATCCGCTACATGGTATTGTATGATCGTCGGTTGAAGATTCGTGAGCTAACTGAAGCCCTATCCGCATATTGACGCGAATTTTTATGATGAAAAAGTTGTGTGCAAAATGGGTGCCGCGTTTGCTCACAATCAAGAGAATGCACCAGTTCACACATCCGCTATTGCGTGATGGCCAAAGTCAATGAATTAAAGTTTGAATTGCTTCAGCACGCACCTTATTCGCCAGATTTAGCTCCCTTTTTTTGTGTCCAAACTTCAAAATATGGCTCAGAGGAAAAAGATTTGCCAGCAAAGAAGAGGTGGAGGTTGTAGTAGATGGATATTTTCAGGAGCTAGGCAGTTTTTACTATAAACGAGGTACCGAAGCTATTGCAAATCACTGGAAAAAGTGTATCTAGCTAAAATGAGATTATGTTGATAAATAAAGAAAGGTGTCGCAAATATTATAACAAAGTATTTCCTTACGCAAAGTATAACTTCAATCTACCCACTGTGCCATGGACCTCTGGAGTGCATTTCCATAATAGGCTCGCACATCTGCATTCTAAGCGACATAATGTGCTTTGGAATTAAAGTGATATTCTCGACGCCGCATCAGCAGAGGGCATCAGCCATTACACCTTTTCTGTGGAGACCAGACCTAACGACCGAGCCCCCATACGCCCGCAAATACTCACTCCTGTTGTGCACCATCAGAGACTTCTTCATTGTTTAACACCGCTTTTTCACACTATTATCCTTCAAATGCGTTTAACATATTTTATCTTAATTAGTTATCTGCCACCAGGACATTGTTGCCATAGACAAAGCAATATTACACAGTAGCAACAATAACAATAACATCAAAAGTAATTAAAATTTCAATAGGCATAGCATTGGCAAAAATAGGACATTAGCAGTACATAGAGGATCTAAGTGTGAGAGAGAATGTTTGTGGGTGCTTGAACAATCAACTTCAACAAAAAGATAAAAATGTCCTTTTTATCTAAAATTATAAATGTTTGCAAAATCAGTTGATAATTACATTTTCTATTTTTTGATATTATTGCTTTTATTCTGTTTTCTTCACAGTTTTACAAGTGTGTGCGGACCAAAGGATGGCAGCTACTGCTGGGCGAGCTGGCGGACAAGAAGGTTCCAAAACAAATGACTTCTTGATGTTGAAACCCTATCCCTATCAAAAGATGTTTCATTACACGGATGACTTGTTGCACGACGATTACGATGACGGTCGTAGCTGGAAGCAAATACCGGCCAAAACTAAACAACATCCGGTCTATGGACGTGTAAAATACCAACTTCAACCTATCGAGAGCGGAAGTGAGTTTGAAGAGACCAATAATGGTTTCGCTAATGGTCTTGGAAGCGATGAGCCAAAGGAAATACCTACAATGACATCCAGTGAAATTACTTTGGAAAATTTAAATGATTTTAATCTCTACAAAATGGCAAATGCAATTTGGCCACCTCCAAAATTGTGGCCAGACAATGGCAATACAAATCGAGGCAGATGCTCAAAGCAAAAACATCAGCAACAAGTACGTCATAGATTTCCATTATCGTCGCTGCTATCGTCACCGACAAACATCCTTTACAATGGAATTGGTGAAAGAGGAAAACGCCACCAATACTCCACAGAAAAGGATGAGACCACAAAGACGTCATGGTTGGATGAGCTGCATAAAATCGATGATGATGATGATGATGTAGATAATGGAGTTGATAGTGGTACCAATGACGGGAATGGCTCTGGACCAGATACAAAGAAGTCAGTATTTCCCTACAAAGATGCGGACACGTTTGGTGTAGCCAATGGAAATGCAGTTATTTCTAATCCAAAGAACGGAAACGGAAACGAAAATCTAAATTATTCTGATAGTCTGGATGAAGCAGGGCGTAATAATTACCTTAATGATTTTAACCATGTCAAAGATACAACTAATACGATTTCAGCTGCAAGGAAGAGAGCAGGACCGCTAAGGGATAAAAAACCTAAACAGGATATGACAACACCCTATTTGCCGGCATTAAGTGGAGGTAGGTATCATTGTGAAAACCTTAATTACTTTATAGAGATTAAAGCATTGCATACATATACAATTTTTGTATCGCCAAGAGCCCAACTTCACACTGTTAACGAGTGCCGTGAAGCGAGTAAAGTGAAATGAAGTGAAGATGAGTACAAAGTATTGTGGCCTTGCGGTCGATTCGTGGCCTGATAAGACCAATTGATTAAGTTAATGTCAATAGTCCGTTTAGTAAGTAGTTCAAAAATTCTCATACTAGGGAAAAATGAAAAGATTTCCTCAGTTCCTCCCATTAAACCTACCTAATTCGTTTTAAAAGCCAAAGAGTTAGAGGATTTTAAACAAGTTTGTTAACTCCCAAAAGAAATGTGAGTCTAGGATAGCCTTTAGCCTTCTAAAGAGAGTAGGGCATCGAAACAGGTGGTGTTCTATAGATCCTCCACCGCTTTGTCAACGCAGCTTCTGCAAAAGTTATTACGCACTTCAGTTTCTCTGAGTGTCGTCCAATAACACAATGAGCCGTCATAACAGACACCATAAGTGAGACGCCGATAACGATAACAGTGCGTTGCAACTGTAAGCAAGGCTATATCAGCTTGGAAGTTATACTGTCCCTGACTACCTACCATTTCGTGTCACAAGCCCACTATGTCTCAAGAACAGATTGCAGAACGCTACAGATATGTTCATATATTTCAGTTCCCCCAAAGGTTGTATGGTAGTTCATCTGCTTTGCTGCTCCCGGTAAGCCCCAGTGGCCAAGAACCCAAACAAGCTTTAAATTGAAGGGTTCAGCTATCTCTATAATAGATCAGCGACAGTAGAATATCATTCTTCAATGCAAGAAAGCAGTTTCCAGCGACTTTATAGCCGTCCGACTATTAGAGGGAATATTGATACCTTTTTTAGTCAGAACATTTATTATCAGTCATACTGCTACATCACTAGTAGTTAAGAGTTCTGCCTGATAAACATCAGCCAAGTATGCTAGCTCCCCAAAGAAATGTGAGCTTAGGATAGCCTTTAGCCTTCTAAAGAGAGAAGGGCACCGGCACATGAGGTGTTGGTCAGATTCCTCCTCCTCTTCGTCATTGCAGTATCTGCAAAAGATGGTTTTCGCAAACCCTTCGGTTTCTCTACGTACCGTCCAATAAAGCCGTGAGCCTAAGGGACATTCGATTTCGATCACGACAGCAGCGCGTTTCATGTTCAGGCAGGACCACATCAATATGGAACAGTTTGTGACGAGTGACTACCTGCAGGTTGTTGCCTTAAGAACACTATGTCTCAATAACAGTTTGCAGCTTGCTACAGACGTGCTCTCATATTTCAGTACCCCTAGAGCTTGTGAAGTCCATCAAGTTTAACTGCTTTAGGGTTTCCTGGGTAGTCCCTGTGGCCTTTCGCCCAAACCAGTGTATTCCGCATTTACGGATCCTCTCAAGAATCCGGAGTGTGTCATTCGCTAACGAGATGAATTTATTTACTGCGTTCCAATTGATTTTAGATTGGAACATTAACTAAGCGACGTTATCTGCTGATATTATTACGCCTATATCTGCTTCTAGAATTATCCGTTTATCCTCACAACGCGGACATTGGAATACGACGTGCTTGGCAGTATCGTCCTCCTCTCGACAGTGAGGACATCTTGGTGAACTGTCGTGCCCGAAACGGTAAAGATAACTCCTGTAGCCTCCATGTCCCGACAAGAACTGTGTCAGGTTATAGTTGCATGGACGTTTGGTATGAGTCTGTATTTCCATCTTTCTTTGGGTGAATTTTTTCACTTCCTCTGCTACTGATGTATAGGGATTAATCCCTCTTGAATGCGCCTATAGTACCTTCACCCGAAACGGTAGAGATAACTTCTGTAGCCTCCATGTCCCGACAAGAACTGTGTCAGGTTATAGTTCACTTCTCTTTGGGACCGTCTCAACCATGTATGAACGTTTGGTATGAGCCTGTGTGTCCATCTTCCTTTGGGTGAATTTGCCCACTGTCTTCGCCAATGATATCTGTGATATTGTCGTTTTTATGGTACACTGCCTTTAGTTTCTTCGCCCGAAACGGTGGAGATAACTCCAGTAGCCTCCATGTCCCGCCAAGAACTGTGCCCGGTTATAGTTCACTTCTCTTTGGGCCCGTCTCAACCATGTATGAACGTTTGGTATGAGTCAGTATATTCCATCTTCCTTTGGGTGGATTCCCACTGTCTCTGCCACTGATGTATAGGGATTACTCCCTCCTGAAGGCGCCAGGATTTTCTCGACATATCTGTAATGTTGCCGGTTTTATGATATATCTATTGGAGTGATTCTCTGACACTAGCTGCATCTAAGGATATTGTGTGATATCCACTACAGAATCTTAGGCAGCTTCTCCTAAGAAGTGCTAACATACTTTTCTTCGCAGTGATCCCTTACACAGTACAGCATTTTTCAGCTCATTGATTTGGGACTCAATTCTGAGAATTGGACGCGAAAGTAAACCCAAAATTAAGAATAATAATTTCGTACGTTATACCAAGAAAAAATATATGTATAAGTAAAAAAAGTGCAAAAAATCCACCTTGAGCAAAAAAAAACGTATGACCATTAAATTATTAATTGAGTCAACTTGACTAAACGAATGATGCAGAACTTCTTATTTTTGGGGCTACTTTCACGTCCAATTCTCAGAATTGAGTCCCAAAATCCTGTGGTGTACTGTCTTATGATCCGTACAATAAGATTGAATTTTTCACCTTACATAGCAGTATTTGACGGCTCTGATGAGATCCTCCAACATTAGGCATTTATCTCGTTAGTGCATTAGTGGCAAAAGTAGCCTTTTTGGTCGCGTAACCTACATGTGCCTTAAATTTTAGCCGATTGTCATTCATAACTCCGAGATATTTAATTGTTTGCAATGAGACAACAACTCTTTCGCCTACTTGAATATAAAGTGTTTCCCTCTTTCTTCTTCCGCTTATGAGAACTGCCTCTGTTTTGCGTGCAGCTTGATCAGCTTTCTTGATAGTAGGCAATGTTCTATGGTTCTTGTTGTTTCATTAGGGTAGAGCTGAACTTCTTCCATTAATCTAGCCCTGCGAATCCTACAATTGTAGCTTCTGTTGGGACTTTAGAGTCGAAAATCCCGTCATAAATAATATTCCACAGTAATGGTCCTAGGACCGATCCCTGTAGGACTCCTCCTGTAACTTTGTATGACTCCACTCTAGTGTCGGTTTCATACCTTAGGGTTCTATTGGTGAAATAATCCATTAATATTTTCACAACTACCGGGTACATTTATTTTTTCCAAACTCGTTCTGATGATGTGTTTCCATCCCCGTGTTTTGAAGGCATTTTTGATGTCCAGACTCATGACAGCGCAATATATTCTTGCAGCACCTTTAACTTGGATTGCAATTTTGGTCTCGTTCACCACATATTCAATTGCATCTATTGTGGATTTAGTTTTTCGGAAGACGTTTTGTCGTTCTGAAATTCCCTGGACTTCATCTACGGCCTTTTGTAGTCTACTGTGTATTGTTGTCTCTAGATATTTCCCCACGGTATTAATGAGACATATGGGTCAGTATGATTGTGGTTCCCCCAGGGTTTTGCCTGGTTTGTGTATCAATATCAGATTCTCTTCTCTAGATGTTATGGAATACACCATCTTTCAGGCTTTTTGTGAATATATTGGCGAAAACCTATGGACTCGTTTTGAGTTCCATAGTTTGGTATGCAGTCAGCTTCAGGGGCCTTGTTATCCCCGATTCTTTTACAAAGATTGTTTATTTCTTCCTCCGTAACCTCCGCCTGTGACGATGGTGTAAGGTTTTGTAAAAGACTGTCATTGGGTAATTCGCCTTCTGGGAATATTGTTTTAACTATTTTGCCTATCAGATCCGAGCATGTAATTTTCGCTGATGTTTTCCCTTTATGCGGACCATAACTGCCTGAAGGATTCGGCTTTACTCGAGCAGATGACATTACTAAGCTCTTTTCATGACTGTTGGTATGCTTCCGGCGGGAAATCTGGATTTGACCTATTTCTTCTTCCTCTATATACTTTCCACCAGTAATTTTTCTTTCTTTTTGTGGTTTGTCCCCTTCTAGGCATTGAGGCAGCATGCGCTGCCCCATGGATTGGCGTCGGCTTCATTGCATAGCTGCCTGAAGGATATTGCTTTACTCGTCCAGATGACATTTTGGAGCTCTTTTCTTGACTGGTGTTATGCTTCTCCCTTGGCTGTGAAGTCTGGATTTGACCTACTTCTTTGGTACTTTGGTACTAGTAGTTTCGTTTCATCTTGTGGTTTGTCTCCTTCTAGGCATTGATGCATCACATGCTGTCGTCATCGCTTCTATAAGTTGTTCTGCCATTCTTTCTTCGTCATCGCAATTGTAGATTTCGAACACTTCCACGATAGTGGCGGTATCGAACTTGTTCTTCGCCCAAGTGTAGTATTGAACAGTTCAGCCATGTCGATAAGAGATCTGTGACAGTCGTTGTTGAATCGAATAAGACTGTTTCCAGAGGATTTATTGGAGTCCAACTATGAGAGTAGCAGCCCGACAGGGACGTAAGAAACAAAAGAAAGATTTAACTAGCCCCTCCCGTTAAACCAATTTTATTGTTTCAAAAATTCAAAGAGTTTGCGGAAGTTAACGTCAGCCAAGTTGCAGATCGCTAGACATATTCCAGTTCCCCTGAAGCTTGTATGAAGTCAAGCAATTTTATCCTATTTGCAGATACCGACTTTTGCAGTTCACAGTTAATTGCCGGGGCAGGTGCGCAAACCTGCGACTGTATAGAGTCATTCTTGATTCTAAAAATACGGTGTCCAAAGACTTTATAGTAGTCCGACTGTTAGAAAAAATATGGATGATGCCAACTTTACTCAGAACATTAATTCTAAGTCATTATTCTGCTTTTCTAATAGCTACGATTTCTGCCTAATAAACATCATCCAATTTGGTTTAATCGCCAAAGAAATGTGAGCATATGATATCCTTCAGCATTTTAGAGAGAGCGGAGTCCAAACACAGAAAGTGTTCTGTAGATTCCTCCTCCTCTTCAACAACATCAGTTTCTCTACGTGCCGTGCATAAGGACAGTGATCCGTCATGAGAGACACAATAAGTAAGACGCCCGGTATCGATAGCGACAGCAGTGTGTTTCAAGTTTAGACAGGGTCACATCAACATGGAATGTACACAGTTGCTGACTAATGCCTACCTGGAGTTTGTAGTCACAAGGACATTATGTCTCAAAAAAATTTTGCAGGTTAAAGTAGGTGACAATAAAAGATTCCGTTAAAAAAATTCACTGTTTCAAAAATCCAAAGAGTTGGCGGATGTTAACATCAGCCAAGTTGCAGGTCGCTAGACATATTCCAGTTCCGAAGTTTCGCAAGTTTATCTGCTTAGCCGATACCGACTTTAGTCGGAACAGATTTCTTCATGATAAACATCAGCCAATTTGGTTAACTCCCTAAAGAAATGTGAGCCTAGGGGAACCCGCAGCCTTTTAGAGAGATCGCATCATTGTTGAGAGCGTTAGGGCGCAGATGCAGAAACTTTTCTATTGATTCCTCCTCGTCAACGCAGCTTCTTCAAAATGTTACTTAGCAAGATCTTCAGCTTATCTGCGTTCTGCCTAAGAGGACAGTGAGCCGTCGTGACAGACACGATTAGTTAGACGTCCGGTCTCAATTACGACAGCAGAGTGTTTCAAGTTCAGGAAGAGCTACATCAACTTGGAATTTACATGGAGTTTGTTGTCACAAGGACACTATGTCTCAACAATATTTTGCAGATCGCTAGGTGCATGCCCACATATTGCAGTACCCTGCAGCTTATTATGTATTTCTACAGATTTATCTGTTTTGCAGTTCACTGTTAATTGCCGAGGTCCGGCGCCCAAAGCAGATTAATATTGAACTCTTCTACCATCTCGATTAGAAACCTGCGATAGTACATAGTCATTCTTGTTTCTATGAAGACAGTGTCCAGCGAATTTATAGGAGCCCCAATATTAGAAAAAATATTGATATGTACCTACTTTAGTCAGAACATTAATTCTCAGCAATTCTGCTACTTTTGTAATACATAGTTAAGATTTCTTCCTAATTAACATCATCCAATTTGGTTTCATTGACAATGAAATGTGAGCCGAATTTAAGAGAGAGATCGGGATCCAGACACAGAAGGTGTTCTCTATGTAGATTATTCTTCCCCTTCGTTGCAGCAGCTTCTGCAAAAGTTATTTTGCAAGACCTTCAGTTTATCAGCGTGTAGACACTAGAGGTGAAAATATTGATACATACTTTAGTCAGAACATTAATTCTCCGCCATTCTGCTACTTCTCTAATAGCTAAGATTTCTGTCTAGTTAACATCATTCTGTTTCGTTTTGTCATCAAAGAAATCTGAGCCGAATTCTAGAGAATTCGGGGTCCAGACACAGAAGTTGTTTTATAGATTATTCCTTCCCTTCGTTGCAGCAGCTCCTGAAAAAGATGTTCCGCAAGACCTTTAGCTTATCAGTGTGTCGTCCATTATGAGACCATAACATACACAAACGGTGAGCAGTACGTTTGAAGTTTTGGCGGGGCCACATCAACTTGGAATATATACTGTTTTTAACTAATGTCTACTTGTCTTTTGTAGCTACACGGAACAGGTTGCAGGTCGTTAGAAACTTACCCACATATTCCAGTTCCTTTGTTCATTCCAATAAGAGTGATATAATTTCTTTGAAAAAAAAAACACACTTATTGTTAAGGAAATTCAAATTCAAAATTCTTTAATGTGAAGTACAATCGATAAAATTAAATTCTATATAAACCGTCATTCAAATGGCCTCCACGATTTCTTCTGCAGGAACGAATTCGATGAACCCAATTTTTGAGCTCCTTTTTCCACTAAATCCAGTCGTATGTCATGAATGGCACGTTCAATACTGACTTGTAAAGCTTGAAGAGAGTCTGGTTTATTTCGAAAGACCAATGACTTCAAATAACCCCACAAGAAATAGTCTAATGGTTTTAAATCACAACTTCTTGGAGGCCATTCAATATCACAATTTCTTCAAATAATTGAATCTCCAAACTTTTCTCACAACAATTCAATTGTTTCATCTGCTGTGTGGCACGTAGCCATAATCGGTCTATGGTAAAACGATAGCTCTTAACGAGAGCTAAAATATTGCTCGTGAGTGTCAAGGTCGTAGGACGGCTGGAAAGTGTTTTTTTTTATTTAAAAAAAGGACAGCATCATTTTCAAATGTGAACAGGAAGTTTTTTTTAGCTCTAGCTCCTTAACGGTACGTCGTATCGGGAATCAGTCAATGGCAAAAATATAGCTCTTAACAAGGGCTAAAATATTGCTCATGGGTGTCAAGATCGTAGGTCGACTGGAAAGTGTTTTTTTTTTATTTTAAAAAATGGACTTACCGCACGAAAAGTGGCAATTGGAGAACGATTATTTTGATAATAAAACTGAATAACTTGTAAACGTTGTTCTTGCGTATATCTCTCCATGATGAAATTGTAAACAGTACTGAATACATTGAAAAACATATGACAGTTCATGACATATTACAAATGGCCGAAACGTCACTTCAAAATCATATCATACCTAGTGGAAAACCCGTTATAGGGACTAGGTTAGATAACCATTATTACTTGAAATTTTTTTTCTGAAGAAGTAAATTGGAACCTTCAAAGTGGGGGTTCTATGGTGTCCGGACTAAGCACCCTCAGAAGTAATTTGGGCATGGAAACGGCCTTAAAGAACAATATAAAGCGTGATACATTTGGAGGTTCCCTACTTTTTTAAAGAAAAAAAAACACAGAAAATTCAAATTGAATGGGGAATGTTTATTATCATTTGAAAGAACATTCTTTGGCATTTATTTTTTGAAGATTATGTCTATCAAATATTGGCCGCGGCTACGTCGCAGATGGTCCATCCGTTGAGCCCAATTTTCGATGACTCGTTCGAGCATTTCGACTGGTAACTGGCGAATGACACGCGTGATGTTTTGCTCCAAAGCCTGAATCGAAGCGGGTTTGTCCGCATAAACTTTAGACTTTACATATCTCCACAGGAAAAAGTCTAACGGTGTGATATCCCACGATCTTGGTGGCCAATCGACCGGCCCAAAACGTGAAATTATCTGCTCACCGAAGTGTTCTCTCAATAAATCCATTGATTGATGCGAAGTGTGGGAAGTGGCGCCGTCTTGTTGAAATCAAATGTCGCCAAGATCACGAGCTTCCATTTCAGGTATAAAATTGTCGGTTATCATGGCGGATACGTTCTCACCGGCATCATTTTTGAAGAAATATGGAACGATGATTCCACCGGCCCACAAACCACATCAATCGGTTGTTTCTTCTGAATGAATTGACAGCTCTTAAATCTCTTCAGGTTGCTCTTCGTCCCAAATGCGGCAATTTTGCTTGTTTACATACCCATTGAGCCAGAAATGGGCCTCATCGCTGAACAAAATTTGGCTCGAAAACGTCGGATCTTCTTGGAACTTTTCAAGAGCCCATAGAGCGAAGCGATGTCGCTTGGGATGGTCGGGTGGCTTCAGTTCTTGCACAAGCTGTATTTTGTATTACACGCTGAAAAAAAATCGCTTCTGTAGTATATTGTCCCAAACATATTCTGCTTGAAACATATATATGTTTAGGGTACACTATAAACATATAATATTTGGTACATACAAAAATTATATATTTGGGGAGATTTTGTTCTAAAGAAATCTTTGTTTACATCCCAATATGTTTTCATTTGGGACTATTATACACGAACCAATATTTTTATTAATTTAAGTATTCGGAAAATACATAAATTGTGTTAAATTTGTCAGTAATTCAAAGTAAATTTTTTAGAAATGTTAAATGTTCGTAAAATAATAAATAATAATAATTGAAATCGTATAATCTTGGATCGAAATAAATTACTTGGGAGGATTGACAACTAATGATGGCTTGGAATACTAAAAAATGACTGATATAAAACGGAAGTTAATAAGGTATCATAACTGGGAGGTACAATTCGAAAACAAGGAAAAATTAAAACTCAAATTAGAAAAAACAAGTAAGAAAGTTTCAGTCGGGTAAACCGACTAAGGTATACCCTCACTTTGTGAGTAATTTAATATATAACATTACACCAATAAATCTGTCAATTTGTGTGGGAGGTACCAGAAGGGGTTTTCCAAAAACACGTATTTTTCGGTAAATACATTGCATTGTGCTGAACTATAAGCGTTTATGTGCACTGGTATATTAAAGTTACGAGCTATGTAATTTTGGTATGATTTGGTCATTTTGTGTGGGAGGTACAAAAAGGGGCGGGGTGATAACGCCCACTTTTTACAGGACTATAGGCACTATAACAGCATTACACTGTACAAAATTTCAAGTATTTGTATGCACTGGTATTAAAGTTACAAGCCGTTTACTTTTGGTACGAAATGGTCCATTTGTGTGGGAGGTACAAAAAGGGGCTGTACAATAATGCCCATTTTTTACCGGACTATAGGCGCTACAAAAACATTATACTGTAGAAAATTTCAAGCATTTTTATGCACTTGTGTTAAAGTTATAAGCAGTTAAATTTTGATGCAAAATGGTCCATTTGTGTGGGAGGTACCAAAAGGGGCATGCCAACTTCACCCATTTTTCTCGAGTTAATAGCGACTAATATACTAATATTATGTGCAGAATTTCAAAAGATTCGAGTAAGTAGTATAGAAGTTATTAAAGAATCAATATTTCACTAATTTTTAACCCTTTGTGTGGGAGGTACCAGAAGGAGTAGACCAATATGGCCCATCTTCGAACTCATCCGGAGATAGATCAAAATATTACCACATACCAAATTTGAAGTCAATCGGTTACTCCTTTCGAGAGTTATCGTGCGCACCAGCCAGCAGACACACAGACAGACAGACAGACAGACAGACAGACAGACAGACAGACAGACGGACGGACATTGCTCATTGGACTTAAAATGACCCAAAACGGATTTCCTCCGAACATACTTAGGGTCTTAGATCACTCCTTCGATGTGTTACACTTTTTTCCGTAGCAAATGATATATACCCTCGTCACACTAAAGTGAGGGTATAATCAGCAAAGTTTTGAAATTTTTTTTAAGTAAAATATATTTGAAGATATTGCTAAACAATAATTTTATTTGCATATAAACTCATATTTTTTTTGAGAAAATTAGTTTGGGAATATATTTTGTTGTAATATATTAATATATGCGTTCTAAGTAAATTTTATTGATTTACAAATAAAATTTATTTACTCAGAAATATATAATATTTAAAAATTTGTGTTCCAAATATATTTTCTTTCGATTCAAACATATCAAAAAAGGCAATTTTGCCCCGTGTAGAGTTGTGTAGTTCGTGAACGAACTAGTTTAATTGAACGGGTCACTTTACTGAACGGTACGAACCAAAGAAAATAAAGTTATAAAGAAGTTCCGTCAAATAGCGAGTAGTCTGTCAGTGACGAACGAATACACGCTGAAAAAAAATCGCTTCTGTAGTATATTGTTCCAAACATATTCTGCTGGAAACATACATATGTTTAGGGTACAGTCCAAATATATAATATTTGACACTCACAAATATTATATGTTTGGGAGGATGTTGGTCTAAACAAAATTATGTTTCATCCTTATATTTATACCCTCACTTTAGTGTGACGAGGGTATATATCATTTGCTACGGAAAAAAGTGTAACACATCGAAGGAGTGATCTAAGACCCTAAGTATGTTCGGAGGAAATCCGTTTTGGGTCATTTTAAGTCGAATGAGCAATGTCCGTCCGTCTGTCTGTCTGTCTGTCTGTCTGTCTGTCTGTCTGCCTGTCTGTCTGTCTGTCTGTGTGTCTGCTGGCTGGTGCGCACGATAACTCTCGAAAGGAGTAACCGATTGACTTCAAATTTGGTATGTGGTAATATTTTGATCTATCTCCGGATGAGTTCGAAGATGGGCCATATTGGTCTACTCCTTCTGGTACCTCCCACACAAAGGGTTAAAATTTAGTGAAATATTGATTCTTTAATAACTTCTATACTACTTATTCGAATCTTTTGAAATTCTGCACATAATATTAGCATATTAGTCGCTATTAACTCGGGAAAAATGGGTGAAGTTGACATGCCCGTTTTGGTACCTCCCACACAAATGGACCATTTTGCATCAAGATTTAACTGCTTATAACATTAATACAAGTGCATAAAAATGCTTGAAATTTTCTACAGTATAATGTTTTTGTAGCGCCTATAGTCCGGTAAAAAATTGGCATTATTGTACAGCCCCTTTTGGTACCTCCCACACAAATGGACCGTTTCGTACCAAAAGTAAACGGCTTGTAACTTTAATGCCAGTGCATACAAATACTTGTACAGTGTAATGCTGTTATAGTGCCTATAGTCCTGTAAAAAGTGGGCGTTATCACCCCGCCCCTTTTTGTACCTCCCACACAAAATGACCAAATCATACCAAAATTACATAGCTCGTAACTTTAATATACCAGTGCACATAAACGCTTATAGTTCAGCACAATGCAATGTATTTAAGAATGTACTGTTTACCGAAAAATATGTGTATTTGGAAAACCCCTTCTGGTACCTCCCACAGAAATTGACAGATTTATTGGTGTAATGTTATATATTACATTACTCACAAAGTGAGGGTATACCTTAGTCGGTTTACCCGACTGAAACTTTCTTACTTGTTTTTTATATGGAAATAATATTTCCGAAACAATGATTAATTTGTATATAAATATTTTGGCTATGTATAGATGCCTTAATTTAGTTTTTTTTAGAAATTAAAGGTTACATTTTTTAGAAATTTTATATGTTTGTAAAATTCTATTAAAATTTAAATGGTATAATCTTTAGTAACGAAAAATAGCATTAATGGATTGACAATTGGACTATTTATAAATTCAAAATTAGTGCTGTAAAACAAAAGAAAATGCTGCTTACGACATTTTTAACTATAAAGTACGAGTATAACACGAAATTTGGGAAAAAATAAAATTAAAAATTAACAAAGTCAGCAAAGTTAAAATATTTTTTTATATGTAATGTATTTGGATGAATTTTTTAACAATATCTTTGTGTCTAAACACATATTTTATTTGTTACAGTCAGTTCGCAAATATATTTTGTTGTAATATATTAATATATGCGTTCGAAACAAAAATTTTTGATTTTCAAATAAAATATATTTGTTCAAAAATATATAATATTTAAAAAATGTGGTTACAAGTATATTTTCTTTGAATTCAAACATATCAAAAATGGCGATTTTCCTCCGTATAGAAATTTGATTTCAGCGAGTGATTTTTTTGCGTATTTCAAGACCGATATCCGAGATTTTTTTGTTATTATCACATTTAGAAAATTAATATCGATCGTTATGTACCAAAAAAGTTAAAAACAAGTAAGAAAGTTTCAGTCGGGTAAACCGACTAAGGTATACCCTCACTTTGTGAGTAATGTAATATTGAATATTACACAAATTATTCTGTCAATTTTTGTGGGAGGTACCAGAGGGGGTTTAAGAAATACACCTTTATTTTGCTGAACAGTAGATACTTACTTTAAATACATTGCACTGTGCCGAATTGTAACCGTTTATATGGACTGGTATATCAACGTTGAGATATTAAATTGTGGTATAATTTGGCGATTTTGTGTGGGAGGTACAAAAAGGGGCGTGGTGATAACGCTCATTTTTCACTGGACTATAGACATTATTAAAGCATTACACTGTACAAAATTTCAAGTAATTGTATACACTGATATTAATTTTATAAACTGTTAACTTTTGGTGCAAAATGGTGCATTTGTGTGGGAGGTACCAAAATGGGCGCGGCAATAACGCCCATTTTTCACTGGACTGTAGGCACTATAAAAGCATTACACTGTACAAAATTTCAAGTATTTCTAAACACTGGTATTAATGTCATAAGCTTTTAACTTTTAGTGCAAAATGGTGCATTTGTGTGGGAGGTACCAAAAGGGGCGTGGCAATTTCGCCCATTTTTCTCGAGTTGATAGCGACTAACAAACTAATACTATGTGTGGAATTTCAGAAGATTCGAATACGTATAATAGCAGTTATTAAAGAATCAATATTTCACAACATTTTAACCCTTTGTGGGGGAGGTACCAGAAGGAGTGGACCAATATGGCCCATCTTCGAACTTAGCCGGAGATAGAAAAAAATATTACCACATACGAAATTTGAAGTCAATCGGTTACTCCTTTCGAGAGTTATCGTGCGCACCAGCCAGCAGACAGACAGACAGACAGGCAGACAGACAGACAGACAGACGGACGGACATTGCTCATTCGACTTAAAATGACCCAAAACGGATTTCCGCCGAACATACTTGGGGTCTTAGGTCACTCCTTCGATGTGTTACACTTTTTTCCGTAGCAAATGATATATACCCTCGTCACACTAAAGTGAGGGTATAAAAATACTCCAGAAATCTATATTTTTCGCGTTTGAAAATAATTTATATTCGTTCGTAACTCACGCAAATGTAAACAAAGTCACGACGGAACATCTGTGTAATAGAGAGTCTGTGGTACGAACTAGTTCAACAACTCGTTCATTTCAGCTCAGTAGTTCAACCCTGTCATTTCGTTATCTCTTCTCATTTCGCTCTCTCTTCTCAGCTGTTCTGTGTTGTTTCCATTTTTATGTCATCATGAATGTAGGATTCTTCCTATACAAATGCGTTTGTATATTCAATTCATTCCATTCATGTTGCAATCAGATTCCTTTAATAGCGGCTTATTTGAACTGGTGATCTGAACGAAACAACTGCTGAACTAACGAGCTGTTTAAGTAATGTGAGCTGGTGAGCTAAGCTAAAGAGCTGGTGAGGTAAAGAGCTGAAGTGAACTATTGAACTAAATGCACGAACTAGTTCACTCAATTGAACTGAACTAAAAAGAGCGATGACTTAAATTAACTAAAGTGCCCAACTTTATTTTGTATGCTTTCAATTTAAGATCTCAACGAATAAGTCGTTCCATACGTCAGTCCGAGTTGCTGCGAACGGCGCCGAATCGACTCTCCACGGTTTTCGTGTACACTCTCAGCTACGGCCGCTACATTTTCTTCACAGCGTGCTGGACGTTTTCTATCCGGCGAATATTATCCAATAATGAATGCTGGGTCTCAAGATGGGTTATGGTGTTGCGAATAGTACGCTCAGTAGGCCTATTATGTTGACCATAAGTTGAGCGAAACACATTCCTCACAGAACGTGAATTTTCGTAATAAAGTTGAACGATTTGTAAACTTTGTTCAGGCGTAAGTCTTTCCACGATGAAATGCCAAACAATACTTAACAAAAATTACATGACAGCATGACACGGCTCACGCGTGATCTGTCAAAAAAAAAGGCTTTTGAAAAAAGTATGTCTACTTGGATCACCCGTTATTTTTACAGGACGATTTTACAGAACAAATTTGGACTCACATACAAATTTAGGTGCCAAACTAAATCTGAAATTAAAAGGCGCGAGAGTTAAAAGAAAGTAAAGGGTTAAGGAGAAACCCGTTATTTCTCCACGCCGAAATTTTCAGGGTTTATACAATTAGAATCGACCAATGCTTAGCCATATTTATACCCTACACCACACTGTGGTACCGGGTATTATAAGTTTGTTTCACGGCAGATGTTTGTAACACCTGAAAATAACACAGCCCCACCTTAAAGTATACCGATCGACTCAGAATCACTAGCCGAGTCGATTTAACGATGTCCGTCCGTCCGTCCGTCCGCCTGTCCATGTAAAGTTGTTCGTCGACTACAGGTCGCAATTTCACCCCGATCGTTCTGAAATTTTGCAGTTTAGAGTATTTCGCGGCTGTTAAGATCGCTATTGAATTTGGTTGAAATCCGTTCAGATTTAAATATAGCTCCCATATATATCTTTCGTCCGATTTGGCCCTTTAGTCCTATAGAATCTGTATTTTACATCCAATCGTTTTGAAATTTAGAATGGTAGAGTTTCTTGATCCATGAACCAACACTACCGAATTTTAAGAAAATCGGTTAAGATTTAGCTATAGCTCCCATATATATGTTTCGTCCGATTTGGCCCTTTAGTTCTATAGAAGCTGTATTTTACATCCAATCATTTTGAAATTTAGAATGGTAGAGTTTCTTGATCCATAAACCAACATTGCCAAATTTGAAGAAAATCGGTTAAGATTTAGCTATAGCTCCCATATATATGTTTCGTCCGATTTTGCTCTTTAGATCCAATCGTTTTTTTACCCTACACCACACTGTGGTACAGGGTATTATTTAAGTATAAAATGTCCCAAAAGTAAATTTATGTAAACAATTTATACATGAATTACGAAATTTATATATCAGAATTATTCAATATTACGAGAGTGGTGTAGGGTATTATATAGTCGGCACCTCCCGACTTTAGCCTTTCCTTACTGGTTTTTTTTTTGAATTTTTAGTTTGGTGTTTTCATAATGAAAAACGCAAAAGAAGAAAAATAAAAACCAGTAAGGAGAGGCTAAAGTCGGGCGGTGCCGACTATATAATACCCTACACCACTCTCGTAATATTGAATAACTCTGATATATAAATTTTGTAATTCATGTATAAATTGTTTACATAAATTTACTTTTGGGACATTTTATACTTAAATAATACCCTATAACACAGTGTGGTGTAGGGTATAAAAACGATTGGATCTAAAGAGCCAAATCGGATGAAACATATATATGGGAGCTATAGCTAAATCTTAACCGATTTTCTTCAAATTCGGTAGTGTTGGTTCATGGATCAATAAACTCTACCATTCTAAATTTCAACACGATTGGATGTAAAATACAGCTTTTATAGGACTAAAGGGCCAAATCGGACGAAACATATATATGGGAGATATAGCTAAATCTTAACCGATTTTCTTCAAATTCGGCAATGTTGTTTCATGGATCAAGAAACTCTACCATTCTAAACTTCAAAACGATCGGATGTAAAATTCAGCTTCTATAGGACTAAAGGGCCAAATCGGACGAAACATATATATGGGAGCTATAGCTAAATCTTAACCGATTTTCTTCAAATTTGGCAATGTTGGTTCATGGATCTAGAAACTCTACCATTCTAAATTTCAAAACGATCGGATGTAAAATACAGCTTCTATAGGACTAAAGGACCAAATCGGATGAAAGATATATATGGGAGCTATATCTAAATCTGCACCGATTTTCTTCAAATTCGGCAATGTTGGTTCATGGATCAAGGAACTCTACCATTCTAAATTTCAAAACGATCGGATGTAAAATACAGCTTCTATAGGACTAAAGGGCCAAATCGGACGAAACATATATATGGGAGCTATAACTAAATCTTAACCGATTTTCTTCAAATTCAGCAATGTTGGTTCATGGATCAAGAAACTCTACCATTCTTAATTTCAAAACGATCGGATGTAAAATTCAGCTTCTATAGGACTAAAGGGCCAAATCGGACGAAACATATATATGGGAGCTATATCTAAATCTGAACCGATTTTCTTCAAATTCGGCAATGTTGGTTCATGGATCAAGGAACTCTACCATTCTAAATTTCAAAACGATCGGATGTAAAATACAGCTTCTATAGGACTAAAGGGCCAAATCGGACGAAACATATATATGGGAGCTATAACTAAATCTTAACCGATTTTCTTCAAATTCAGCAATGTTGGTTCATGGATCAAGAAACTCTACCATTCTAAATTTCAAAAAGATCGGATGTAAAATACAGCTTCTATAGGACTAAAGGGCCAAATCGGACGAAAGATATATATGGGAGCTATATCTAAATCTGAACCGATTTCAACCAAATTCAATAGCGATCTTAACAGCCGCGAAATACTCTAAACTGCAAAATTTCAGAACGATCGGAGTGAAATTGCGACCTGTAGTCGACGAACAACTTTACATGGACGGACGGACGGACGGACATCGTTAAATCGACTCAGCTAGTGATTCTGAGTCGATCGGTATACTTTAAGGTGGGTCTAGCTGTGTTATTTTAAGGTGTTACAAACAGCTGCCGTGAAACAAACTTATAATACCCTGTACCACAGTGTGGTGTAGGGTATAAAAATTAAATTTGTTCAGTAGCGATTGGTAGGCAACACCGCCGGCGAATGGCATTTACAATTATCTTTAAAATAAAGCCTTCATTCTTTGAATTCTCCCCATGCGATTTCTCACTCCACTATTTTCATTGTTCCTACCTCGGTACTATTTACATGATTTTCCCAATTTTGCTCAATTGCTCATCCCCACTGGAAACAAAATTTCTTTTTTTTTTTTTTGAAATACCTGTAAAATATTTTAAACAGTAGATATGTCTGAGAAAAATCAGAGTTGTCATCGTATTTGATATGGAATGAACAATATATAAAATATGATTTATAATTTTTAACCTATTCCCATTTTCTATTTCAGGCTCCATGGTAAATTTGGGTAAATTTTTTCGTGATCTCTCTAAAAACGTGCAATTTAGTGAGAAATATCAATGGTCCTCCGACGAACAGAAACTGCTCGAAGGTGATCCAACGTTTGGCGATTTGCACCATCATCTCACCGATCCGGATGCTAATACGGCTAATGCCGGTGAATGGATCAAGGCCATACGTTTCTATAGGCCTTCGCAGAAAATTCGCTCGCTGGTCGAGATGAATCCGCATGGCCAATGGGCTCATGGGTCGAATTTCATTGATCCCAACTACATGTGGATGGGATTGGGGAAATAGCGCATCCCTTTAAATCGGACCTAATTTTCTCAGCTTCAGTTAGTGGGTGAGCGGCTAATCAATTTGTCTTCTCTTCTGTTCTGTGAAAAAACCGAATAAATGTAAATTGTTGACAACGAATGCCTTTGATGTCATTATTCTTCTCATCTGTAACTGTTGTTAAATAATCCTCCCCCGGAGACACATTGGCGATCTCTGCAACTTCTTCCATAATAAATTAAACAAAAACAAAGTGTGCTGTTTTATAATTGTTGTAGGCATAAATGTATATCGAATATTAGTAAATAAGAATTCTTGAAATTTAATGTATGTATATGTAAAACATATTGGCAAACCGAAAATAAATGTATAGTGAAGAAAAAAAATAACAAAAAAAAAGAATGTGTTCCAAATTAGAGGGGTAATAGCACTTGGATGGAGAGCATTTTTTAAAAGGTTCAGGTGAGAACATTCCACTTTTTAGGTATTGGACTGACTGAACGAATATTGCATAGTATTATTTCCTACAGCCTTGCAAAATGTAGAATGGAATGGAGATATTTAAAATATTTTTGTAATAAAAAACAATCGATTTTTTCTTTCTTTATATTCGTGTAAATATGTTTTTATTCGTGACTGTATTTGTTTTGTATATAAATTATTAAATACCAAATTATGTACATATGGTTATATATCATAGGCGGGATATATTTTATATAGTTATAAAGGTATAATATTTAAAAAAAAATCACAAGAAACTCGTATTTCGGAAAATAATAAAAAAATGACGATTTCAATTGAGATGCGAAAAGGTGAATCTAAAACATGTTCACCGAATAATGAAAATCCTTGAACAATTCAAAATACTTGAGATTTTTTTTTTTGATTTTGCTGCTGCTTCTGCGAGAGATGGTGGGAAATGTCTCCTTTGTCACTCTCATCTATTCCACAGTGGGAGGCATTTTCGTATAGTTGGGATACTGCATAGCCGAAGTGGTGGGCAACAAACGTTGCTGCAGGTCACGATTGGCGCGAATCTGTTTGAACAGCGAGTAAATGGCATTCCAGATAATCAATTGGAGAACTGTAAAATAGAAGAAAAGGGATGAAACATAAACAAGAACAGCGGCAGTATTTTTGGAAGAGTGAAATGAAAAACGTGGGATGATGAATGGGTTATCCTCTGTGAATGATTTTCGGCGGAATCTTACTCAAGTGTGGGTCTAATTTGTACGTTCTTCGACGTCAGGAAGTCAATTCAAGAAGCGTTTCTCTCGGGGGGATATATGTATACGAGGTTTGTTTAAAAATAATGGGCTACATACAATTGATTTTCGATTTGTTGTGACTCACTTACTTCAAGACTGTCCCAACTCAAAATTGAAAATTGTTGAGATATGTAACTTTAAAGACCCACACAGAAAGAATTCTTTCCTTCGATAATTTGCTTCATTCATATGTGTCAAAAAGGTAAATGTGTGTTCTCATATGAAAGTACACTGATAAGAAACATGCTTTGAAGAAAAACCAGTAAGGAAAGGCAGAAAGTCGGGCGGGGCCGACTATGTAATACCCTACACCTCCCTAACAATGGGTCATTGCCATAATAGTTTGGAATAATTGGTAAATGGGTAGAAACATATTATCTAATTCTGAAGCGATAATCGCTAAATTAAGCAATATTCGTTCCTAAATTGAGAAACATCTTTCTGGAAAATTTTTTAATGATCGGAAGTAAAATACAACTTCTATAGCGGTTTGATACCAAATCAGGAGGAACATATATATGGAGTTTTAATATAAATCTGAACCGATCTTCCCCGAATACTCATTCACGTAAAAAGACCTCTTTCTGTCGAATTTCGCACTGATCGGATAAAAAATACAGTCTCTACAGCGCTTACATGTCAAATCGGGGGTAACATATATATGGGGGCTATATCTAAATCTGAACCGATTTCTTCCAAATTTAACAGTGTTCATTCATATAATAAGAAACCTCTTTCTGTCGAATTTCGCACTGATCGGATATAAAATACAGTTTTTACAGCGCTTACATGTCAAATCGGGGGTAACATATATATGGGGGCTATATCTAAATCTGAACCGATTTTCTCCGAATTTAGCATTATTCCTCCATGTAATAAGAAACCTCCCTTTGCCGAATTTCGCACTGATCGGATATAAAATAACATTTTTACAGCGCTTACATGTGAAATCGGGTGTAACATATATATGGGGGCTATATCTAAATCTGAACCGATTTCTTCCAAATTTAACAGTGTTCATTCATATAATAAGAAACCTCTTTCTGCCGAATTTCATACTGATCGGATATAAAATAACATTTTTACAGCGCTTACATGTCAAATCGGGGCTAACATATATATGGAGGCTATATCTGAACCGATTTTAACCAGATTCAATAGGGATCGTCCTTGGGCCAAAAAAAAAAGATATGTGTAAAGTTTCGTCGAGATCGGACCATAATTGCGACCTGTACTTTGATTACAAGAATACATCTACAGACAGACAGACGGACATAGCTAAATCGACTCAGAAAGTGATTACAAGTCTACCGGTATAATAAACAATGGACCTATCTCTTTTCCTTTTGGGTGTTACAAACAAATGCACAAAGTCATAATACCCTGTACCACAGTGTGGTGTAGGGTACAAAAAATGGGCTACAAACAATTGATTTTCGATTTGTTGTGAAAGGTATATAAATAAATATCGCTCACTTACTTCAAGACTGTCCCAACTCAAAATTGAAAATTGTTGAGATATGTAACTTTAAAGACCCACACAGATAGAATTCTTTCCTTCGATTCTTTGCTTCATTTATATGTGTCAAAAAGTTAAACGTGTGTTCTCATATGAAAGTACACAGAAGAAGAAAAAAACCGATGCAAAGCAAACATTTGTTCAACTTTTAACTTTTTGATTTTTTTCGTATTTTGACAATGTTTTTGTTTACATTTCAGAATTATTTTTCTCAAAAAACATTGTCTTTGACACAGACCTTAAATTATACAGATGTGCCATCAGCCAGAAACGCCAAAATCTATCAGTTACGGACGAATAGGAATGAAATGTCACACGCGAAAAAACATTTTTCCGCGAAGGTAATTTCAACTTTTTTTTGCACTAATCGATTGATATTAATTTTTTGATTGTGACAATTACAAAAAATTCGGGAAAATCGGTCCGAAATCCGCGGAAAAACACACTCTTTGAATACCTACTCGTTGAAATTTCTATTCGTACCTGATAACATACTCGCTCCGGGATGACATATCTTATTATTCATTATTTTTGGTCTTTGAATAAAAATGAAACAGAAATAACAAATTTGAACGGAAATATTGAAATTATCCAAAAATATAAATAAAAAGTATTTGAAAGGGTTTTGATATCGCGGTCAAGGAATCACGCACCAATCTTCATATCTGTGTTTCCAAAAAAAAAAATAAGATTTTCATGCGAGATAGTAAAGCAAAGAATTGGCTTAACGAATTTTATCTGTCTGGGCCTTAAGTCCGTATAAAAAGTTATATAAGATGAATAGGAATTTTTAAAAAGGTGGAAGAATGCGAAACAGCTGTTTACTTATAAAGTAAATTTCGTTGAGATTAATTTATGGATATTTACAAAATTCGCATGTCTGTAAGACAACCACAAACATTTTAAATTTTGAGTTAAGACAGTCTTGAAGTAAGTGAGCGATATGTTCTCAACATAGCTTGATATTTTATTATAGCTTTGTTGAAATTTCCACCAGTGTGAAGATCGCCGAAATTTAATTGTATTGCAAATTTAATAGAAATTTTAATCGATATTGCACGAAATTTCTTTGAATTTAACATCGAATTCGAAATTTCATTCATCGACCTTTTAACCCTGGCCTTTCATTGGCACTAAATGAAATTTTTTAAAAAAATCAACGTAGTTTTCAAACATTGAAAGCAAATGTCGACTATATTTTTAAGAAAATTTCAATCCGAACAAATTTACTAAAAAACCGCAATTTCGACGCAATTTTCTTAAAAATTGATATTTCCAACCAGTTTTGTACAAAATAACAATTTAAAAAAAAATCTAAAAAATTTTATTTCTGCAAAATTTTGTTGAAATTGCATTTTCTAAAAGCAAATTCGACGAAATGGTAAAAATAGAATTTCAACGAAGTTTTATAAAAAAAATCCTGTCTAAAAACATTTGTTTAGAAAAAACAATTTTTATGAAATATTTTAGAAAAATTCAATTTCATCGATGTTTACGCCCATGTTATGTATTTCCGAGAGCGGATTGAATTCGAATTTCTAATTCATTAAATTATTCATAATTTCAGTTTGAGGACTTCTGAAGATTCTCCGTAAACGCAGACTGCCTTCATTTTCCCATTCAAACATATTTAATACATTGGAAACATATTTTGGTCCGAAGTAACAAATTTAGAAACTCGATTCCGAGAGGAAAATTCCGATTCAAGTTACATGCGGCATACAGAACAGGGGCATTAGAATGTCTAGAAAAATGCAATTCCAACAAAGTTTTTCTAAAATACGGAAATTTCTAAAAAAATTATTTCAGCGAGACTTTTTGGATAACTATTAGTTTCCATTAAATCTTCTAGAAAAATTAAATTTCAACTAAATTTTTTTTAAAAAAATAAAATTTCAACAAAATTTTGTAAAAAAAAAATACAATTACAACGTAATTTTTAGGCAAATGCAATTTTAACAAAATTTTCTGATTTCAATTTTCAATTCCAACAAAGTTTTTCTAAAATACGGAAATTTCTAAAAAAATTATTTCAGCGAGACTTTTTGGAAAACTATTAATTTCCATTAAATCTTCTAGAAAAGTTAAATTTCAACTAAATTTTGTTAAAAAAATAAAATGTCAACGAAATTTTGTAAAAAAAATACAATTACAACGTAATTTTTAGGCAAATGCAATTTTAACAAAATTTTCTGATTTCAATTTTCAATTCCAACAAAGTTTTTCTAAAATACGGAAATTTCTAAAAAAATTATTTCAGCGAGACTTTTTGGAAAACTATTAGTTTCCATTAAATCTTCTAGAAAAATTAAATTTCAACTAAATTTTGTAAAAAAAAATAAAATTTCAACGAAATTTTGTAAAAAAAAAAAAAATACAATTACAACGTAATTTTTAGACAAATGCAATTTCAACAAAATTTTCTGAAAAATACAATTTTTAAGAAATTTTTTGTACAAAAAAACTATTTTAATGTAATTTTCTTGAAAAATTATATTTCAAACAAATTTTATAGATCAATTTCATTTCAACAAAATTTACTATTAAAATTCATCGTAATTTAAATGAAATATATCAGAATAATGTAAATTTAAGAACATAAAAAAAATTAATTTCATAAAGATTTCTAGAAAAGTGCGATTGAATTTAATATCATTGAAACTTTCTAGAAAAATTCAATTTCAGCGAATGTTTGTACAAAAATAATTGCCAGCGATTTTTTCTAAAAAAAATCAGTTTCAACGAAATTTTCGATAAAAATTCAATTTCAAAGAAATTTTCTACAGAAATTAAATTTCAGCGAAATTTTCTTGAAAAATTCAATTTCAGCGAAATTTTCTATAAAAATTCAGTTCAAGATTTTACCTAAGTTTTCTAGAATAATGCGATTTTGAAGAAATTTTCAATTTAAATTTCCTTGAAAATGTAATTTCAACGAAATTTTAAAGAAAAATACAATAACTTTTAAGAAAATTAAATTTCAACGAAAATTTTGTAGAAAAAATTATTTTTGATACAATTTAAAAAAAAATACAATATTAAAGTTAGCTAGGACAAACTGAAATCTCGAAAAAATTCTTAAAAAATGCAATTTCAATCATTTTTTTAAATACAATTTTTTTTTTCTAAAAAATTAAATTTCAACGAAATATTGTATAAAAATACAATAACAATGTAATTTTTTAGACAAATGCAATTTCAACAAAAGTTTTAAGACAACTTACTCGCTCCGGGATGACATATCTTATTATTTATTATTTTTGACTTTAACATATTTTAGAAAAATTAGATTTTTGTGGAATTTCAAGAAAATTTAATTTTACAAAATTTCTAGAAAAATGCAATAGAATTTAATTTAAACTAAACTTTCTAGAAAAATTTAATTTCAGCGAAATTTTCTACAAAAACTAAAAAATGTCACTTTACCAACATATTTTAGAAAAATTCTATTTTTGTGGAATTTTCTCGAAAAATTTAATGCGATTGAATTTAATGTCAACAAAACTTTCTAGAAAAATTAAATTTCAGCGAAATTTTCTACAAAAATTCAAGTTCAGAGATATTTGTAAAAAATTCAATCTTGACAAATTTTCTATAAAAACTCAAACTCAACGTAATTTTTAGAAACATTAAATTTTAACGAAAATTATGTAGAAATCTTTAATTTTGATGAAATTTTTTAAAAAATACAATTTGAAAGAAATTTTCTAGCAAATGAAATGTCGACGAAATTCTTAAAAAATTCAATTTCAGTAATTTTTTGCAATTGGATCAACATTTTCTGGAGAAAAGCTAATTTTATAGCTTAATGCAATTTCAACAACATTTTCTAGAAAAAACAATTTCAACCAAAATTTGCAGAAAAATTCGATAATTTTCGAGACAAATTTTATTTCAAACAAAATCGACGATATTTTTTTCGAAGAATGTGAATTCAAACAAATATTTTAGAAAAATGCAAATTAAACAAGATTTTCAACAAAATTTCAAATGTTAAAGGAATTTTGTAGAAAAATTTGATTTCAGTGAAACTTTCCAATTCGACGAAATTTTCTTGAAAAATAAAATTTCGATGAAATTTTCCAAAAACTATGTGAAACGCTCTAAAATTTTTTGAAAAATAAAATTATAACGAAATTTTCTAGAAAGTTTTCTAGATAACATTTTCTACATAATTTTGTAGAAAATGAGATACGAAACTTTCTAGAAATGTTCATTAAAATTTTGTTGAAATTGCATTTTCTAAATATTACAAAAATAAGGAAATTTCTTAAAAAATGTAATTTCAGCGAGACTTTTCGGAAAACTATTAATTTCCATTAAATTTTCTAGAAAAATAAAAATTTTTGTAAAAAAAAATATACAATAAGATCGTAATTTTTAGACATGCAATTTCAACAAAATTTTCTGAAAAATAAAATTTTGAAGGAATTTTGTAAAAAAAAATCAATGTTTATCAAATTTTCTTGAAAAATTATATCTCAACCAAATTTTTTTTTATTAAAATTCATCTTGATTTAAACGAAATCTATATTAGGTAAATGTTAATTTAACAACGAATTCCAGAAAAATGAGATTGGAATTTTTAGAAAAAAAAAAATAATTTGACAAAGATAGAAAAATTCAATTTCAACAAAATTTTATACAAAATTAAATGTCAGCGATATAAATTTTAATTTTCATTGACATTCCTTGAAAAATTTAATTTTAACGAAATTTTGAAGAAAAATACTATAAAATCGTAATTTTTAGGAACATTAAATTTCAACGAAAATTTTGTAGAAATATTTAATTTTGATGAAATTTTTTAAAAAATACAATTTCAATGTCGTTTTCTAGCAAATTTAAATGTCGACGAAATTCTTAAAAAATCAATTTCACTCATTTTTTTTTTGCAATTTGATCAACATTTTCTGGAGAAAAGCCAATTTTATAAAACAAATGCAATTTCGACAATATTTTCTAAAAACAACTATTTTAGGCAAAGTTAGCAGAACAATTCGGCATTTATTTTGCAAAGAAATTTTCTAGAAAGAAATATGCAATTTCAAAGTATTTTAGAAAAATGCAATATGTAATTTTGTAGAAAAAGTTAATTTTAACGAAACTTTCTCAACAAAACTTTACAAAAAATGAGATTTGACGAAAAAAATGTAAATTAGGTGAAACCTTCTAAAAAGAACTGTTAATTTCCATTAAATTTTCTGAATAATATAATATCATCGAAATTTTGTTGAAAAATACAATACAACGGAATTTTGTAAAGACATGAACTTTAAAAAAAAAACAATTTTATAGAAAATTTAAATTAAATTTTATAGAAAAATTAAATGTCAACGAAATTTTTATGACAAATACAGTACTATTTCAAAGAAATTTTTCAGCAAAATACAATAACAACGTAATATTTTATAGAAATCCAATTTCAAGAATTTGTGAAGAAAATTTTAAAAAATTTTCTTGATAAATAAATTTTGAAGAAGAATGTTATTTCAACCAAATATTTTAGGAAAAAAAGCTATTTGTACACAATTTTCTAGAAAATGTAAAATATTTTAGGAGTTTTTTTTTCTTGACAAAATTCATAGTCAATCAATTTTTTTGCAATTTGAACAACATTTTCTAGAGAAAAGCCAATTTTATAGAAAAAAAGCAACGAAAATTTCTAGAAAAAAAACAAAGTTTTCTAGATTAAATATTCTTGTGAAATGCTTTTTCTACACAATTTGTAGAAAATGCGACACAAAACTTTCTAGAACTGCCATTAAATGTTTTTTAAAAGTGTAATTTTAAAGAAATTTTTTTATGCAATTCCAAAACGATTTTCTAGAAAAATTAAATGTCCACGAAATTTTTAAGAAAAATGCAATTTCAACCAAATATTTTAGAAAATTTGCTATTGGTACAAAAGTTTCTAGAAAATTTCAAATTTTGTAAGAGTTCTGTAAAATAATGTAAAATCAACAAAATATTCGAGACCACTTTTAAAAAAAATTTCTACAAAAACGAAATTTCAACAAAATTTTCTTAAAAAAAAAAATGGTGAAATTTTCTAAAAAAAATGAAAATTCTTTGAATCTTTCTAAAAACTAATTTTAATTTCCATTAAATTTTGTGAAAAATGTAATTTCTACGAAATTTGTAGAAAATTACAATGCAACGTAATTTTTTTAGAGAATTAAATTTCAATGAAATTTTCTAGAAAACACAATTTTTATAGAAAAATACAAATTCAAACGAAATTTTCTAGAGAAATAAAATTACAAAGAAATTTTCTAGAAAAATTAAATGTCGACGACATTTTTATGACAAATACAATATTTATTTCAACGAAATTTTTGTAGCAAAATATAATAACAACATAAATTTGTAAAGAAATCCAATTTCAAGAAATTGGGAAATAAATTAAATTTTAACAAAATTTTCTAATTTTAGTTTTTCCAGAAAAATAAATTTTTAAGAAATTTTGCTGAAAAAATGGACGTCATTTTAAGAACCAAATTCTGTAGAAAAATTTTGTTTTTTTTTCAGAAACAAAAATTTTAGAAAAAATAAATTTCAGCAAAGTTTTATAGAATAATGTAATTTCGATTCAATTTTACTAGAAAGTTTGCAACGCAATTTCTACAAAATGCCAACGAAACTTTATAAAAATGTCCATTAAATTTTCTAGAAAAAAATTTGTAAGAAAAATGCCTTTTCAACCAAATTTTTTTGAACTAAAATTGTCCAGAAAAATGTTGATTTTGATGTATTTTCTAGAAAAATTCAATGTCAACAAAATTTTGCAGAAATAAGCAAATTCGGTGCTATTTTTTAAGAAAGATAAAATGTCAAAGAAATTTTATTTTATTAATCAGATTAAAAAGAAATATAATTTCTGACAAGCTTATGGGAGCCGTGGTTTAAAACACGCGACGACGAATGTTGCGTTATTTACGAAAAAAATTCAGGTAATTTTGGAATAAAAGCTTTAGCCACAAAAAAGATTTTTTTAACGTCTCCCAAAAAAGTACATGCGTCTTAAATATTAACTACAAATTTAACGTTCATGTTGTTTTGCATAATGGTCATATTGAAATAGTGGATAGATAAAAAAGTCACAATTTGTATTACTTTTTTATATTTTTATACCCTACACCACACTGTGGTACAGGGTATTATAACTTTGTGCATTTGTTTGTAACACCCAAAAGGAGAAGAAATAGACCCATCGTTTATTATACCGATCGACTTAGAATTACTTTCTGAGTTGATTTAGCTATGTCCGTCTGTCCGTCTGTCCGTCTGTCTGTCCGTCTGTCTGTCTGTGCATGTATTCTTGTAATCAAAGTACAGGTCGGCCGTCTGTCCGTCTGTCTGTCTGTGCATGTATTCTTGTAATCAAAGTACAGGTCGCAATTATGGTCCGATCTAGACGAAACTTTACACATATGTTTTATTTGGCCCAAGGACGATCCTATTTGGGTAAAATCGGTTCAGATTTAGATATAGCCCCCATATATATGTTACCCCAGATTTGACATGTAAGCGCTTTAAAAACTTTATTTTATATCCGATCAGTCTGAAATTCGGCAGAAAGAGGTTTCTTATCATATGAATGAACACTGTTAAATTTGGAATAAATCGGTTCAGATTTAGATATAGCCCCCATATATACGTTACCCCCGATTTGAAGTGTATGCGCTGTAAAAATGTTATTTTATATCCGATCATTATGAAATTCGGCAGAAAGAGGTTTCTTATTATATGAATGAACACTGTTAAATTTCGAAGAAATCGGTTCAGATTTAGATATAGCCCCCATATATACGTTACCCCCGATTTGAAGTGTATGCGCTGTAAAAATGTTATTTTATATCCGATCAGTATTAAATTCGGCAGAAAGAGGTTTCTTATTATATGAATGAACACTGTTAAATTTGGAAGAAATCGGTTCAGATTTAGATATAGCCCCCATATAAACGTTACCCCCGATTTCACGTGTAAGCGCTGTAAAAATGTTATTTTATATCCAATCAGTGCGAATTTCGGCAAAAAGAGGTTTCCTTCTACATGAAGAAATACTGCCAAATTCGGAGAAAATCGGTTCAGATTTAGATATAGCCCCATATATATGTTACCCCCGATTCGACATGTAAGCGCTGTAGAGATTGTATTTTATATCCGATCAGTACGAAATTCGACAGAAAGATGTCTTTTTCATGAATGAGTATTCAGGGAAAATTGGTTCAGATTTATATATAACATCCGTACATATGTTCCTCCTGATTTGGTATCAAAGCGCTATAGAAGTTGTACTTTACTTCCGATCATTAAAATTTTCCAGAAATATGTTTCTCAATTTAGGAACGAATATTACCTTATTTAGCGATTATCGGTTCAGAATTAGATAATATGTTCCTACCCATTTACCAATTATTCCAAATTATTATCGCAATGCCCCTTATCGCATTATTAGGGAGGTGTAGGTTATTATATAGTCGGCCCCTCCCGACTTTCTGCCTTTCCTTACTGGTTTATAGTAAAACAGCGGATTCTTTCCTCTTTCCACAAATTGTAAATACATATTCGAGTCAGGTTGATATATTGTTATATAAAAACCACTTTTTGCGTTTTTGATAAATAAATAAAAAAATTAAAAAATCTGATTTCCAAAATTCACCGCGTTTAGTGGGTGAACTTTTTTGACAACCGCGAAAAAGTAACATCATTTGTTTTTAAATAATTTTCAAAGTTATAGCCCTAACGTGACTACATATACCCTCTTTCACTAAACTGAGGGTACTATAATAAAATCATATACAAATTTACGTTTTTGCTATACATAAATAGAACGGATGTGGAATCGATTTAGAATAGTATATTTCTGGATATATGTATTCATATGTTTGTAGTATATGAAATGTATATTTGTTTGTGGCTCGACCGACTCATGTAAACAATTTCACTGAATATGAACAAGAATAGCGATAAGGTTTCGATTTTTTTGTTGTTTTTTTCCTAACCAGACATGCAAGTGGAAAACACAAAACGGGGATTTTTTTCCTATGAAATTTTAATTTCACAATGTGGTGGGCCTTAGAGGGGATCTCTAAAGCAAGAGCTTTTATTTAATTATTTAATCGCTTACAATAGTTAAATGCAAATACAGAGCACAAAGAAGAGTGGTTTTGAGCACAGCTAAGCTAACCTTGGCTAAGTTCACACTTATTTTTGATGACTTTACAATAATCTTAAATTAAGCAAAAAAAAAGTTAGATTTCATTGCGATAAAAAAGCGATTTGTTATCACAAAAATTCAAGTATTTTATGTGGCTAATTTGAAAAGTGTTAAATATGGTGCAGTACCATAACACACGTTTTAGGTTTTTATTTTTGTTGATCACAAATTTTAACGAATAATCAAAAAAGATCACACAAAACGTGGTAATTCCAAAACTTTGTAATTACAACTACATTTCTTAAGTTATTATTTAAATTTGTTCTATTACTTCGAAGAATATCCTATTACAAACAAATACGAAAATCGCAAATCTAAACCGACTGATAAAGATAAAGCGAACGTTGGACGTTGGTCGAAAGATGTCGGACTGGATGAGAATAACAATGGTTCATAGCTTATATATGTAAGTACGTTGCTAACGTATTAGTCTACACACTGACTAAGGTATACCTTCACTTTATGAGTAATTTGATAGGAAATAACGGGGTTTCCAATATGGATGATATAATTTTGAAGTGACGTAACGGCCATTTGTAATATGTCATGATGTGTCATTTGTTTTTCATTGTATTCAGTAGTGTTTACAATTTCATCAAATTATTCAGTTTTATATCAAAATAATCGTTCTCCAATTGCAAATTTTCGTGCGCGAACTCAATTTTTTTTAAATAAAAAAAAAACACTTTCCAGTCGACCTACGACCTTGACACCCATAAGCAATATTTTAGCTCTCGTTAAGAGATATCTTTCTGCCGTTGACCGATTCCCGATGCGGCGTACCGTTAAGGAGCTAGAGCAAAAGTAAACTTTCCGTTTACATTTGAAAAAGTCAATTTTTTATTAAAATCCAAAAAAAAAAAAACACTTTCCAGTCGACCTACGACCTTGACACCCATGAGCAATATTTTAGCTCTCGTTAAGAACTATCTTTTTGGCCTATTGTGCCTATTGTGGCTACGTGCCACACAGCAAATAAAACAATTGAATTGTTGCGAGAAAAGTTTGGAGATTCGATTATTTCAAGAAATTGTGATATTGAATGGCCTCCAAGAAGTTGTGATTTAACACCATTAGACTATTTCTTGTGGGGTTATTTGAAGTCATTGGTTTTTCGAAATAAACCAGCTTTACAAGTCAATATCACTCTTATTGGAAAACCCTGTATGATACTTTGTGTACAATTCAAAATAGTGGAAATATTTTACTCAATTTAAAGGGTCCGCCATCTAACGTTTTTTTTCAACTAGTGCCTATTTCGTGAATGGTAACACTTAGCTCATGTCTGATTTGATAGATAATTAGTTTTATCCTTCCGCTGAACGAATATGTGTATATTGCGAATATTGCGACATTACTTTGAAAATCATGGTAATGTTGCAGAATGTGTGCGAAAATTGCGTACGGATTTTGGAAGAAGAGAAGCACCGTCAGCTCCGTATGTTCTTTATCTTGTGAAAAAAGTGAAAGAAACTGGCATCCTCATCGATAAACCAAAGCGTGAAAAGCCAATAACAGTGCGTACACCCGAGAATATTGCTGCTGTGGCAGAAAGTGTGCGTGAAGCGCCATCAACATCAATTCACCGTCGTTCTCAACAATTGAATATTTCGGAGACATCATTGAGACGAATTTTGCATAAAGATCTTGGTATGACGCCATACAAAGTCCAATTGGTTCAGGAGTTGAAGCCAACTGACCATCCAATGCGTTTTCGCTTCGCTAAGCTATAGCATTTTCAAAAAAAAAGTTATTTGGCGGACCCTTTATAATCATTGTAAAAGTTGTCTAAAATACAGAATTCGAAAACATTTAGATGATTGCTACTGACGTTATGGAGCAATCGTGAGTGGGGAGGGTACCAGAAGGGGTATGACAAATCAATACCTCCATTCTACACAATGCTAAGGGCAAAAAGGTAATTTTTTTTCTGTAGAGGTGATCAAAGTTTGATGATTTGTTAGATTTGTGGGGAATTTCTTTATAATGCAAATCGAATGACCAGTACTGTTTCGTGAATAACTTTTGATTAGGTTGGCGGATAAACATATTTTATATAAGTCGACTTAGTTTTTCAAAAGATAGTAGACATTCCGCAGAACTAAATTGTTAGTATTCGCCCATGTGATGACAATCGCGTGAGTTCGAATCGCAAAACGCAAAAATTTCTCCTTCAATTTTAATGGTCTTCGAAATTAAATTTTAATAAAATTCACACATGGATGTAGTTATTTATCACTGCAATTAATAATTTTATTTTAATAAATCCAAATTGTTGTAGTAAAAAAGAATTCAGAACATGCATTTTGCGACTTGAAGTCACAATCGCCAATTTTAGGCGAAATGCGATTGCCATCACATGGGCGATTGATGGAGCAGGTCCACTTCGATGCCCCAGATTTCAGATATCCGATCCCGTCCATTTTTGGACCAATTACGTAGACTGCCACCAGATACTCCACGACAAATCGACGGTATTTATACCCTACACCACACTGTGGTACAGGGTATTATGACTTTGTGCATTTGTTTGTAACACCTAAAAGAAGAAGAGATAGACCCATTGTTTATTATACCGATCGACTCAGAATCACTTTCTGAGTCGATTTAGTCATGTCCGTCTGTCTGTCTGTCCGTCCGTCTGTCCATGTATTTTTGTAATCAAAGTGCAGGTCGTATTTATGGTCCGATTGTGATGAAATTTAGCATAGTGCTCTTTTTTGGCCCAAGGACGATCCCTATTGAAATTGGTTAAAATCGGTTCAGATTTGGATATGTCCCCATATATATGTTTCACCCGATTTGACATGCAAGCGCCGTAGAAACCACATTTTACATCCGATCTTTATGAAATTCGGCAGAGAGAGTTCTCTTATTACATGAATAAACACTGCCAAATTCGGGGAAAATCGGTTCAGATTTAGATATAGCCACCATATATATGTTTCACCCGATTTAACATTTAAGCGCTGTAGAAATCGTGTTTTATATCCGATCCGTACGAAATTTAACAGAGAGAGTTTTCTTGTTACATGTATGAACACTGCCAAATTCGGGGAAAATCGGTTCAGATTTAGATATATATGTTTCACCCGATTTAACATTTAAGCGCTGTAGAAATCGTGTTTTATATCCGATCCGTACGAAATTTAACAGAGAGAGTTTTCTTGTTACATGTATGAACACTGCCAAATTCGGGGAAAATCGGTTCAGATTTAGATATATCCCCCATATATATGTTTCACCCGATTTAACATTTAAGCGCTGTAGAAATCATGTTTTATATCCGATCAGTACGACATTTAACAGAGAGAGTTTTCTTATTACACGTATGAACACTGCCAAATTCGGGAAAAATCGGTTCAGATTTGAACATAGTCCCAATATATATGTTACACCCGATTTAACATGTAAGCGCTGTAGAAACCGTGTTTTATATCCGATCAGTACGAAAATCGGCAGAGAGAGTTTGCTTATTACATGTATGAACACTGCCAAATTCTTATCGCAATGCCCATTTTCGCATTGGTAGGTAGGTGTAGGGTATTATATAGTCGGCCCCGACCGACTTTCTGTCTTTCCTAACTAGTTTTTTTTGGTACTTTTCGGATTTTGTTGTTAAAATATTAAAATGTTTTTATGTGCAATTTTTAAGGTTTACAATTTAAATGTAATTTTTTAAATTTGTTTGTACTCTCCGATTCTTTAGAATTTTTTATATTTTAAACTTCTATTAATTCTCTAACATATATGTATATATATGTAAGCTTTGGATGGAAGTGGGTCTAAAATTATTTATATTTTCTTTAATTTTTTAAAATTTTTTTAAAAAAATTCGCTGCTGTTTACTTTGTTTGTGGTTTAAAGTCTTCGAAATAGATGTTCCACGCCAACGGATGTTTTATAAGAAATACTTCCGGAAGTGTCTTTTTTATTTTGTTCTTTGGCGTGGAACATCTAATCAAGCTACAAGAATAGCTGCAGGCAGCAAATTTATTTTAAAAATTTTAAAAAATTATAAAATTAAAATAATTTAGGCCCATTTCCATCCAAAGCTTATATGTAAGAGAATTAATAGAAGTTTAGAATATATTAAATATTCGCAAAAATCGGAGAGTATGAACAATTTAAAAATGGCATTTAAATTGTAAAGCTTAAAAATCGAAAATATAAAAAAATTTAATATTTTAAAAAAAATCTGAAAAGTACCTGTACAAACATTTCAAAAAAAAAGTTTTTTCAAATCGGACCATAACATAAGAAGTTATGACCAAAAACCCGATATACAGAGTGATAACTTAACGATTTTTTTAATATCGATAACTTCTGAACGAGTTATCAGAAAAATCTCAAAAATTTCCACAAAGCGCTACTTTAGGTGTACTAAAAAATGTGAAAAATCAAAATCAAAATTTTTTTGATACCGTCGATATATCGTGGAATTCCCCATATACACAAAACTACAGCCCTCTCGCTGACTGAATTTGAGCATGATATCTCAATTTCAAAATTTGGCTTGTGTGGGCGGAGCACGCCCCTTTGTCCAAAAAATACATAATATAGCTTATGTCACCCGCTAGTCCAATCTGAAGATTCCCTGAAAATTTCATCAAAATCGGTCCAGCCATTTTGGAGTTCATACGCAACACACATACATACATTCATTTTTATACCCTACACCACACTGTGGTACAGGGTATTATAACTTTGTGCATTTGTTTGTAACAGCCAAAAGGAGAAGAAATAGACCCATCGTTTATTATACCGATCGACTTCGAATCACTTTCTGAGTTGATTTAGCTATGTCCGTCTGTCCGTCTGTCTGTCTGTGCATGTATTCTTGTAATCAAAGTACAGGTCGCAATTATGTTCCGATCTCGACGAAACCTTACACATATATTTTTTTTTGTCCCAAGGACAATCCCTATTGGTTAAAAATCGGTTCAGATTTAGATATAGCCCCCATATATATGTTAGCCCCGATTTGACATGTAAGCGCTGTAAAAACTTTATCTTATATCCGATCAGTATGAAATTCGCCAGAAAAAGGTTTCCTATTATATGAATGAACACTGTTAAATTTTGAAGAAATCGGTTCAGATTTAGATATAGCCCCCATATATATATTAACCCCGATTTGATATCTTAGCGCTGTAGAGACTGTATTTTATATCCGATCAGTGTGAAATTCGGAAGAAAGAGGTTTCTTATTACATGAAGGAATGCTGCCAAATTCGGAGAAAATCGGTTCAGATTTAGATGTAGCCCCCATATATACGTTACCCCCGATGTGATATGTAAGCGCTGTAAAAATTTTATTTTATATCCGATCAGTGCGAAATTTGGCAAAAAGAAGTTTCTTTCTACATGAAGGAATACTGCCAAATTTGGAGAAAATCGGTTCAGATTTAGATATAGCCCCCATATATATGTTACCCCCGATTTGACATGTAAGCGCAGTAGAGACTGTATTTTATATCCGATCAGTGCGAAATTCGGAAGAAAGAGGTTTCTTATAGAAAGAGTTATTTTTACATGAATTAGTATTCAGGGAAAATCGGTTCAGATTTATATATAACCTCCATATATATGTTCCTCCTGATTTGGTATCAAAGCGCTATAAAAGTTGTACTTTACTTCCGACCATTAAAATTTTCCGGAAAGATATTTCTAAATTTAGGAACGAATATTGCTTAATTTAGCGATTATCGGTTCAGAATTAGATAATATGTTCCTACCCATTTACCAATTATTCCAAATTATTATCGCTAAAATCAGCTGTTCTTCGTTCGCATCGCTTTCGTGCGAAATAGAGAAACACTGTTAGTGTTATAAACTAAAATCTTTTCCTCCAAAGCAAATTTTTTTTCAAAGAAAAAAATTAAATCCACCCTAATAAAATTTTTAGTATGCATGTTAAATTCAAATGCAACGCAAAAACAAATAAATAATATCAACACAAATAATGCTTTGGAGAAATGAATTGAATATAACAACAAATGGGTAAATAATCACTACAAACGGACTGTTGTTGTTGCTTTGGAAAAACAGCAATTCAGTGTGGAAACAATGAAACAGATTGCCGACGTAGCTACGACGTTATAGTCTCCCAATGATTGAGTGTGGATGGATGTACTCGTACGTACATATGGATGGATGGATGACTCACTCATTTCGTTTACTTACCCAGACTTATGCCGGTAGCAATCAGTGTTCCAATCGTTGAACCGAATGGAAGACCCTTAGCGATGGCCACATATACCATGTAAATGAAGTTAAGGACATTGAAGAATATGAAGATATAACCGTTGACCAGCCAAGGAGTCAGCAATAGATGGCGTTCCTGAAAATGTAAAGAATGAAAAGAAATATTGTAACATGTAAACAAATTATTAAGTACATATGTGGGTATATTTAAGATAAGAAATTTTCAAAATAATGATAAGGCTAGTCAACAGCCACAATCACAGTGAGCCTTGGCCAATTAAGCTGAAGAAAACAAATGTGAATCAACAAGATTTTTTCTAAGAAATGCTACTGAAAACAAGTAGAAATAGCGCTAAGTTCGGCCAGGGTGTATTGTTATTGTTATACCCTCCACAATGAGTTGTATTTCACAGTATCAAGAATGACAATTTAAATTGTATAAAATATTCAAAGAAGGGAAGACCTTTGGATGGGAACTATAGGGTGATCTAAGTAGAGATACTTCTTTCGGTATTTCATCATGGAAAGACTTACGCCTGAACAACGTTTAGCAATTATTCAGTTTTATTATCAAAATAATCGTTCGCCAATTGCGCTAAGTCATTTTTTTTAAAATCCAAATAAAAAAAACACTTTCCAGTTAACCCACGACCTTGACACCCATGAGCAATATTTTAGCTCTCGTTAAGAGCTATCTTTTTGCCATTGACCGATTCCCGATCCGACGTACCGCAATCATCGGTCCATATATTTCTATAAAAATGAACCCGGTGAGAACGTAACCGTCAACGGCGACCCCATTATCTTGCCATGATAACCGACTATTTCTGAGGTCACAAAGCATAACAGCATATGTCTGTTTTTGAAACTTTTCAGGAGAGAAATTGTAAGTGTTTGAATCGATATAATAATCCATTTGTAATGTAGTGACACATTCAGATATGTTGCCTTATATATTTAACTAAACGTGGGATCATCACCAAAATGTGTCACAATATGTAATCGAAGATTGGGGACATTATTGCATTAATAACTCGGTTTGAGCATAACTCGAGTTATGCTGTTATGCCTTGTGACCACAGATTTGATGCCTGAGATTGAAGCTCGTGATCTCGGCGACATTTGGTTTCAACAAGACGGCGCCACTTCCCACACATCGCATCAATCAATGGTTTTATTGAGAGAACACTTCGATGAGCAGATGATTTCACGTTTTGGGCCGGTCGATTGGCCACCAAGATCGTATGATATCACACCGATAGACTTTTTCCTGTGGGGATATGTAAAGTCTAAAGTTTATGCGAACAAACCCACTTCGATTCAGGCCTTGGAGCAAAACATCACGCGTGTCATTCGCCAGTTACCAGTCGAAATGCTCGAACGAGTCATCGAAAATGCCCATTAGGAGCGATTTTTACTCTTTTCCACAAAACGGACCAAAATACCCCTAGATTGATGCAAAGAAAATAAAGTTATAAAGAAGTTCCGTCAAGTAGCGAGTAGTCTATCAGTGACGAACGAATAGAAATTTGACTTCAGCGAGTGATTTTTTTGCGTATTTCAAGACCGATATCCGAGATTTTTTGTTATTATCACATTTAGAAAATTAATATCGATCGTTATGTACCAAAAAAGTTAAAAAGAATACTCCAGAAAACTATATTTTTCGCGTTTGAAAATCATTTCTATTCGTTCGTAACTCACGCAAATGTAAACAAAGTCACGACGGAACATCTGTGTAATAGAGAGTCTGTGGATTGATGAGCTAGGGGTTTAAAATGTTCAACTAAAATATTCTTCGTAGTGTTCTAAGTAATGTTGCTGAACATATCCTATACCTAAAATGTAAAGATCACACGGTTTCCAATGCCGATTCATTATAAGAATGTGCATAAGGAGGAAATATTGATCCCCCTCTAAAAATGAACGCCATACGTAAACTCTCAAAACTCCGATATACGTATTTTCTTTTTCTTTTACACCCTCTATCAGAATCCTTTGTCAGAGCCTTGTTATTTTCGAAAAAGTTTAATTTTGTTCCACAGTGTAATGGTTTATTGCAAAAAATGCCCTTATTAAAATCAATGTTAGACGCTACAAACCAAACCGCGATCTAACAAAATATTTTTTCTAATTATGATTCATAACAAAAAATTTTTTGTCCAGAAAGTGGATATATTTGCATGTGCAAAAAATATTTTGTAATATTTTCAAAAACGTCCGATAAACATTTTAAATGTGAATAAATCTTAATAATTTAATTTATTTTGGAACCATATGCCAAATTTCAGACGAATTTGTCTAATGGTTTTGTGAATAATGGGCAATTTTCTAAATACTCTCGATAAATATGGCTCGGCTATAAATCGCGAATTTTTTTTTTGCAAAATCTTTTCAAATTGTGTTATTTTGTTTCGATTCTGCACCGAAGAAAACACAAATTTCCAAAATCGCACAACTTTCAAAAAATCATTGAAGCAGTTGTTTTATTTTTACACAGCTATAAATACTGCATTCTAAAACATGCTAAGTCGACTTAGCATAGTTGTAGGGAGATTGCATTTTTAATTTCTAAATATTCCAAATTATATTCAGTCTAATTTTGGTGTTTATCTGTCAACCCAATCAAAAGTTATTCACAAAAAAGTACAGGTCATTCGATTTTCATTATAAAGGAATTCCACACAAATTTAAAAATTCATCAAATTTTGATCGCCTCTCCTAAAAAACTACCTTTTTTCACTTAGCATAGTTTAGAATGGAGGTATCGATGTATCAACAAAAAAATTTAAATTTTTTTAAATGCAGATATCCAAATATGAGCCGTCTCGTAATATCATAATTGAGCCGTCTCGGTTAACGTTTTGATAAAGGTCCCCCATAGAGGACGCTCCCAAATGTGTGCATTTTAGCATAAACTATGTTCTTTACGATAAAAGGAAACAAATTTAATAATTGCGCATTTCTCGATGTTTTTAAGGAATTCTATTAAAAATTATTAAAACTGTCTGAAAAAAGATCTTCTCGCAATATGTCGTAAGACATCGTTCAAACCGCTGAACGGATAAAAAATTATATTTGGAAGAAGTAAAAGACGTAATTTTGGATTATTTAAAGTTTTCCCGAACTAATTCGTATAGATGGTTCTCGAGTTGTGCTAAAATATTTATTATCTTTATTTTGATAGATAAACAAGTCCCACCCCACTAAGTTCAGGTTTACATTAGGCAAGTTTGATCATAAGATTTTCATTTGAACTTGCACGAAGAACTCAAAACGTTCAGGGGGAGTTTTTCACCCCTCTTGTCGACTGCCTATCTCTTCCACAAAATGCCGATAATCTGCTGAACATTCAGTCAGTGTAAATCGGGACCTAATAAGTAGACGGCAAAACAAAAATTATTGACTACAAAGATAAGTCATCCGGACGAAACGTCAAAATCTGTCAGGTACGAACGAGTATTTCAGCTGATTTAAGTTAAAGACATACACTATTCCTACTGAATTCTGAAGATGATAGAGTGGTGTCTATCGAAACTGCAGTCAATTCTACAAAGCAATTAAAACTCTCTACCAATTTTTGTATTTGTTTCTATTACATTTTTTGCAATAGACAGAAAGTAACTGAAACATATGGTCTCAAACCAAAATAAATTCTGACTGAATAACAAAAGCACAGACCAACAATAAATAACAACAACAAAAATTATTATAAAAACTTTTTTTAAATATTTTTTTCGTGTTTAAGACTCTATATTACACCTGAAAATGTTATGCGCTGCCCTTCGACAAAGATGTTGTTGCATAGTGTAATTTTTAGCCCGTTCAGCTAAAAGTTTTTGGTTTCTATGGCGTTAAAAAGGAAATTCGGGAGGGGTCTTTGTAAGGGAGCTACATCAAAACATGGACCTGATACGACTACCGTTATTCGTGTACGAATAGACTCTAATTAAGAACTTTCAGCCCGATCAGCTGCCATTTTTGGTTTCTTAAGCTAAGTACACACGATTTGCAGATCTGATAATATTGCGACATAATTTGCAGATTGTTATATGTGCGAAGTTTATGCATGTGACAACGGCCCCAATGTCAGAAAAACATTTTATTGGCAGCACTGTCTTTAAAATATTTTTATTGGCAATCCTGCATATAAATATTTACAAAATATATTGTAAATATATGTAATTGTAAGGTTTTCTTGCAATCGTCTGAACTGTCAATTCACCTTTGCCTAACAATCTGTCATTGTCCGTACATTTGGAGCACTTTAACAGGGTTGATAACGTTGTCCGATCTGGCAATAGTGTATACTTAAAGTAAGTACACACGATTTGCAGATCGGACAACGTTGCCAGAAAAATGGCGGAAAAATGCAACCCTGTGAATTTACAACAGTGTGAACACACAATTTATGTTTTGCAACGTTAGCAGAAAAGTCATTGCGAGATAATTTGCAGATTGTTATATGTGCGAAGTTTTTGCATGACAACGACGCCATTGCCAGAAAAACATTTTATTTGCAACACTGTCTATAACGTATTTTTATTGGCAATCCTGCATATAAATATTTACAAAATATATTGTAAATATATGTAATTGTAAGGTTTTCTTGCAATCGTCTGAACTGTCAACTCACCTTTGCCTAACAATCTGTCATTGTCCGTATATTTGCAGCTTTTTAACATGGTTGATAACGTTTGCCGATCTGGCAATCGTCTATACTCAGCTTTAGCTATAGGCATTAAGAAGTCAAATCGGGTCAAAGCAGACGGACGGACAGACGAACATGTATAAATGATCTTAGAACTTTACTACGATTAAGAACATTATGGGATCCCTGATCAATATTATTCCGATTTGTTACAAATGGAGTGACAAAATTAGCATATTCCCCATCCTATGGTGGAGGATATAATAAGAAGTTTCACAAAACAAAGTACAAAATACACAAAGCCTAATATTCCCTTTCTTGGGGCACTTTTACGTCTTCCCGTTTCTCTCTCCTAACCGAGTATAAACTTACCTTAACAGTGCCCACAATGAGCAGAGACGAAGCAATCACATTTGTCACACTGGTCGTAATGTAAACACATAGAGTTATGATAACAGCTGCAACAGATTTCGGTGGGGGTGCGGTGGAACAGATGGCAAGGCGAAAAAAAGACAAGAATAAAGAAAAACAAAGAAATTAAATATTTGCATTCATTTGCATATTCATTCCACAATGCAATATCTCCCAACAGTTTAACTACATTTCAACTCATGTTCTGAGGAACTTACCGGTTCTTATGCCCACATCATCTGTTGCATTATCCACATTATCCTCGATTAATTTCACCAAATCATCTAGACGGACAAAGGCGACACACAGCAGAATGGTGGAGAAAATTGAGCCCACCAGATTCACCCAGCCGACCACAATACCCACAGTGGACAAGCGAAAACCACACAAACTATTCATTGTTCTGCCGGAGGATGATATTACTCTCGAATTTCACAATATTTTCAATTTAATTTTTTAGTTCACTCGGAAGAAAAAATCCAGATGTGGAATTAGGTTCTTTTTATCAATATTGCGCGGTTTACGGAGACGCGTTTTCGTTTGCCTTTGACGCTTCTGTTTCGAATCGTAGATTAATGACAACTAGAATCGTTGTATTTTTCCATTTTCAAAAAGCCCCACACATGAAAGCTTTAAGCTTTCAGTTTACTCGTTGTGTTATCATTTGTTTGCTGTGAGAAGGAGATAGAAAAAACTCGGAACAAAAAGTAACGGATAAAAATGCAAGCTGCATCTCACAGCGGTGATGTGTGTAGACATATGTAATGTTTGGGAAACCGTGGGGGTTGGGGGCTAATGTTATGTGTCATTCTCGATAAACTTGTCATTTCACAATGTCTTTTTTAGGCGTAGTACAATGAACAAGGTAGTGTCATTTTGTTTCGCACAAACAATGTGGCCAAAGACTGTTAAATTTAAATTAAATTTTACTATAAACCAGTAAGGAAAGGCAGAAAGTCGGGCGGGGCCGACTATATAATACCCTACACCTCCCTAACAATGCGATAAGGGTCATTGCCATAATAATTTGGAATAATTGGTAAATGGGTAGAAACATATTATCTAATTCTGAAACGATAATCGCAAAATTAAGCAATATTCGTTCCTAAATTGAGAAACATCTTTCTGGAAAATTTTAATGATCGGAAGTAAAATACAACTTCTATAGCGGTTTGATACCAAATCAGGAGGAACAATATAAATCTGAACCGATCTTCCCTGAATACTCATTCATGTAAAAAGACCTCCTTCTGTCGAATTTCGTACTGATCGCATATAAAATACAGTCTCTACAGCGCCTACATGTCAAATCGGGGGTAACATATATATGGGGGCTATATCTAAATCTGAACCGATTTCTTCCAAATGTAACAGTGTTCATTCATATAATAAGAAACCTCTTTCTGCCGAATTTCATACTGATCGGATATAAAATAACATTTTTACAGCGCTTACAAGTCAAATCGGGGGTAACGTATATATGGGGGCTATATCTAAATCTGAACCGATTTTCTCCGAATTTATCAGTATTCCTTCATGTAATAAGAAACCTCTTTCTGCCAAATTTTGCACTGATCGGATATAAAATACAGTTTTTACAGCGCTTACATGTCAAATCGGGGGTAACATATATATGGGGGCTATATCTGAATCTGAACCGATTTTCTCCGAATTTAGCAGTATTCCTTCATGTAATAAGAAACCTCTCTTTGCCGAATTTCGCACTGATCGGATATAAAATAACATTTTTACAGCGCTTATATGTCAAATCGGGGGTAATGTATATATGGGGGCTATATCTAAATCTGAACCGATTTCTTCCAAATTTAACAGAGTTCATTCATGTAATAAGAAACCTTTTCCTGCCGAATTTCATACTGATCGGATATAAAATAAAGTTTTCACAGCGCTTACATGTCAAATCGGGGCTAACATATATATGGGGGCTATATCTAAATCTGAACCGATTTTAACCAAATTCAATAGGGATCGTCCTTGGGCCAAAAAAAAGATATGTGTAAAGTTTCGTCGAGATCGGACCATAATTGCGACCTGTACTTTGATTACAAGAATACATGCACAGACGGACAGACAGACAGACGGACAGACAGACAGACAGACAGACGGACAGACGGACATAGCTAAATCGACTCAGAAAGTGATTCTAAGTCGATCGGTATAATAAACGATGGGTCTATTTCTTCTCCTTTTGGGTGTTACAAACAAATGCACAAAGTTATAATACCCTGTACCACAGTGTGGTGTAGGGTATAAATACATACATATATCTAATGAATGTAAATCGTATATGAAGATTAGAATTGTCAGAATCTAATAAAATCTCTATTTTGTATGTGCTATGTATGCTTACCAGATTTTTGTAATTCTATTAGAAAAAAATTAGACGTTAACTTGGTTCAAAATAATCTGAATCTGACATTGACATTCCAATTTTATTTGTATACCCTCCACCATAGGATGGGGGGTATACCAATTTTTCATTCCGTTTGCAACACTTTGGAATATTGATAGCAGACTCTGTGAAGCAGGCCTTCCCAAACGGGGAGCCGCGGCTCTCCCGGAAGCCCGTTACGATCTTAAAGGAGTGCCATGATTGATTTTACTGAATATGTCATTAAAAATGCAATGTTATGGAAAATTTCATAGATATTTTTTTGAATTTTTTTATTTAAAATTGACGAAATTGTATTTTTCTAGAATATCTTCTCTAAATTAATATTTTTTGCAATTTTCATCAAAATTGCATATTTATTGTAAATTTAGTAGAAGATTCTTTCTATAGAAAATTTCTACAAAATCAATAGAAATTTTACAGAACATTTTGTCAAAATTGGTATTTTAAATTAAAATTGTACATATGTATATTTCTAAAAAAATACGAATCTTTCGTTGAAAGTGGCATTTTTTTATACAATTCCTTCAAAAATTTTAAATTTCTAGAAAAATTTGCCAAAATTGATTTTTTGGAAAATTTTGTCGAAAATACGTTTTTATTGAAAATTTTGTTAATACTGCATATTACTAGAAAATTGCTTCAAAATTTAATTTTTCTAGAAAATTTAGTTGAAATTGCATTTCCTCAAAATTGTTGAAATTTCATTTTTTGCAAATTTCATCAAAATTGCATATTTATTGTAAATTTAGCTACAAAATTTCTTCAAAAACTGCATTATGTTGTAAATTTTCTTCAAAAATGTTTTTTTTTTTAATTTTGCCGAAAAGACATTTTATTAAATTGGTTCTTCTTGAAAATTATGTCAAAATTAAATTTTCCTGGATAACTTCGTAAATATTGTAAATGTATTTGTAAAAAAATTTTTCAAATTTAATTTTTCTAGAAAATTTAGTTGAAATTGCGTTCCTTCAGAATAGACTAAATTGTATTTTCTACACAGTTTTGTTTTTGCATTTTTATTGTAAATTTTGTGGAAAATGCATTTTTATAGAAAATTTCAGTAAAATCTCATAGATCTTTTACAGAACATTTTGCCGAAGTTGGTATTTTTTTTATTAAATTCGTCAAAATTGTATTTTTTAAACAAATAATTTTTCTATAATTTTTTTTTTAAAAATTGCAATATCTAGAAAAAAACGTTGACAATTTAATTTTTCTATAAAATTTCTAGAAAAATTCCTCAAAATTTACTTTTTTAAAAATTTGTCGGAAACACATTTTATTGAAAATTTTGTTCTTCTATTAGCAAATTATTTTTTTTTGTTTTAATTAAATAATTATCAATTTAAAATGCATTAAAGTTAAAAGCTGTTTACTTTTGGTACAAAATGCTCCATTTGTGTGGAAGGTACCAAAAGGGGCGTGCCAACAACGCTTACTTTTCTGTGAACTCTAGGTACACTGTACAAAATTTATTATTTAAATTTAAAGTATTTATTTATATGCACTGGTATTAAAGTTAAAAGCTGTTAATTTTTGGTACAAAATGGTCCATTTGTGTGGGAGGTACCAAGAGGGGCGTGGCAACTTTGCTAATTTTTCTCGAGGTGATAACGACTAATAAACTAATACTATGTGTGAAATTTCAGAAGATTCACAAAATGACCCAAAAAGGATTTCCGCCGAACATACTTAGGGTCTTATGTCACTCCTTCGATGTTTTACACTTTTGGCTCGTAGCAAATGATATAAACCCTCCTCTCTAAGATGAGGGGATAAAAATTTTTGAACATTGCATTTTTCCATAAAATTTCTTCAAAAATTGCAATTTTAGAAAAATTCGTAAAAATTTAATTTTTTTGAAAATTTTGTCTAAAATACATATTTATGGAAAATTTAAAAAAAAAGATAAAAAATTTTGCCAAAATTATCTAAAAAAAATTTTAAAACTGCATTTTTCTAAAAAAAATTCTTTTAAATTGCAATTTCTAGAAAAATTAGTCAAAACTGTACTTTCTGAAAACTGCCGCAAGTACATTTTTAATAAAAATTTTTGTTCTTGAAAATTATGTCAAAATCAATTTTTTTTAGAAAATAAATTCGGACTGAATTTTGAAGAATATTTTTTCAAAATTGGTATTTTTAGAAAATTTCGTCAAAATGTGTTTTTCTAACAAAAAATCGTTGAAAATTGCATTTTTCTATAAAATGTCTTTAAAAATTTAAATTTCTACAAAACTTCGTCAAAATTGATTTTTTTAAAAATTTTTGTCGAAATTGCATTTTTCTAGAAAATCTTCCCTAAATTTATACTTTCTTGCAAATTTCATCAAAATTGCATATATAATTTTAGTGGAAGATGCATTTTAAAGAAAATTTCAGCAAAATCAAATAGAATTTTTACAGAAAATGTTATCGAAATTGATATTCTTAAAAATTTTGTCAATGATGTATTTTTCTAAAATATTCGTGGAAAGTTGAATTTTATTAAAATTTTTGTCAAAAATATATATTTTTATTGAAAATTTAGTTTTATTACAAATTTATGTCAAATGATAGGGTAGCTTCAGCAGGTTTACTAGTTTGAGTTTTTTTTACCGGTTTTAAAACAAAGGGGATGGATTTTTATCAGCATTTTTTGACTAATCGAATAGGTTAATACATACAAAATAATATTATTTATTAAATTAACCCTCATTTCGTTCAGTGCTGTATTGTGAAACGGGTGCTGCAGCTGATAAGAGCGGTTGATGCTGTTGATATCTCATCGCTCGAATTTCTTTGAATAGAGAGTAAATGACATTCCAAAGAAAGTACTCAATGACTGTAAAGATATGCAATCAGTAAACTTTAGTTTAAAAGAAATAATACAGAATATCACTTGCCTGAACCAACAGTAATATACACCAAAGTTCCTATCAGTAGACCCTGTGCTAAGCCCACAGCAATTGCTATATAAACCATATAAGTGAAGATGACTCCATTGAAGAGAATAATTAGGAAGAAACTAATTAGCCAAGGCAGCAACAGCTGATGACGTTCCTGGAAGTTTTGTGAAATAAGAATATTTGGACAGTTTTTTCTATAAAAAATACGTTGCTTACCTTAACTATACCCAAAATGAGCAGAAAGGATGTTAGAATCTGAGTCACACTGATGATAAAATAAAAGCTTACAGTGATAATGACAGCTGAAAGGAAATGTAACACGCAAAGAGAGCAAACGTTCAGAGTTTTTCTTTAAACCTTCATAAAATTAAAATAAATAATATAAATAAAATAAATAAAATAAATAAAATGTAAAATATATATACAAGTCACCCAGTGACGTTTCACAACCCACCTACTATCATATGTCTTTAGTACACTCTTACGAGTGTCATATGTTGTATAGACTTTAAGTCATACTTTTTGTAATGATAAGACTACTTCTGTAATAACCTTTAACTAGTAAAGTTCCCTTTTTCTTCTCATCTACTTATTGGACTTTCATTTAATACTTCGTCTGCCAACATAGGTTATGGGCCCAGACATTGCCCACGTGCAATAGTATTATAATTTCAAAGTCTAATTAAGTTGAGAATTGAATGTTGTACAGTTTGTCTTTCGTAATTGTTGTAAATTTGTAATAATGGCAAGTTCGGCGCAAATCGAGAAATTATGTGGAGACAACTATGCCAGTTGGTCGGTCCACATGAAGAGCCTGTTAATCACCATGGACTATTGGAATGTAATCGATGGTATGTGTCCAGTAACAGCCACAGCTGATGAAAAGGCAGCTTGGAAGGTGACGGATTCGAAGGCGCTAGCCATGATTATGTTGTGCATAAAACCTTCAGAGTTGGATACACGTGAAGAAGTGTAAAACTGGTAAAGAGGCATGGTTGAAACTGAATAGTATTTATATAGCAAAAAGCCCAGCAAGGAAGGTGAATCTATTCAAGAGGTTGGTTCGTTTTAAGATCCAAGAATCGATTGGATACCAACAACAAATAAATGATTTCTGTGCTTTGGTTGAGTCGCTGAAAGAAATCGATGTCTCTGTTCCCGACGATTTCATAAGTATTTTGTTGTTGTGCAGTCTCCCAGACGAGTACGAGAGCTTCATAGTCGCTATCGAGAGTAGAGACCTGATGCCCTCGCTGGATCAATTGAAGGTCAAGATATTAGAGGAGCATCAACGTCGAGGGGAGAGGGCGTCCGTTAGCGAGGAGCACGTATATGCGGCGAATTCGAAACGGAGAACCAAGAATAAGGGCAAACAAGAGAGTGTGAGCAGTGAACATCATCGTTATAAAAATGTTCGATGTTACTCGTGCGGTAAGAAGGGCCACATAAAATCGAATTGTAACAACAGTAACAACAAAGCAGTGATAATGAGTGCTAGAGAAGATGCTAGTTTTGAGTCAAATGATAATGAGTGGATTGTTGACAGCGGCGCTTCATCACACATGACCGGTACTAAAAGTATTTTCTCTTCATTAATAGAACACAAGCAAAAAGTGATATTGGCATCTGGCGACTGTGTATTTGCAGAAGGTATAGGTAATGTAAACCTCAAATCGGAGTATACCGACATTATTCTATACAATGTTCTCTTCGTGCCCAAGTTAAATGCAAATTTTTTGTCTGTTTGCAAAATAATTGAGCATGGACACAACGTGCAGTTTATGAATGAGAAGGTGTTTGCAAAAAATAAAGGTGACCATATGATTTTTGAAGCGCAATCCAAAAATGGAATTTTTACAACAAAGTTCCGTATGAATGAACGTGTGATGATGGCAAATGTGGAAGATGACAACGTGCTGTGGCATCGAAGATTAGGCCACTTAAATTATCAAGATATGATGAAGTTACAGAAACATGAAATGGTAAGAGGTTTGACAGTCAATACAAAGAACGACATTTCTTGTGTGACATGCAGTCTGTGCAAGCTGGCTGTTCAACCATTTCCCAAATATGGAGAATGTTTTACTTCGAAGCCATTGGATTTGGTCCATTCGGATATTTGCGGTCCGATGCGTGTGTCAAGTGAAGGCGGTTCCCGATATTTCATCTCCTTCATAGATGACTATTCTCGCTTCGTTTATATTTACTTTTTAAAGAAAAAGTCAGAAGCGCTTCAAGCTTTTAAAGATTTCCGTGCGGTGGCAGAGAGGCAGACTGAGTGCAAGTTGAAGACTCTTCGAAGTGACAATGGGAGTGAGTATAAATGTTCTGAATTTCAATTGTACTTGTCGTCCGCAGGCATAGAACATCAAACCACCGTGTGCTACACCCCGCAACAGAACGGAGTTGCAGAAAGGTTAAACAGAACCTTAGTAGAGATGGTGCGGTGTATGTTGCTGGACTCTGGTCTACAACACTCGTTATGGTCTGAGGCACTCAATACGGCTACATATGTGAGGAATCGTTGTCCCTCAAAAGTTTTGAAGAATAGGACACCATATGAGTGCTGGTTCGGAAAGAAGCCTACGGTTGTGCATCTGAGAACTTTTGGCTGCGAAGTTGTTGCGTTGGACAAAAAGCCTGGTCGGTCCAAGTTACAACCAAAGGGCAAAAAGTTCGTGTTCGTCGGATATGCACATCAATCCAAGGCATATCGTTTATATGATAAGGAGAAGAGGAGCATTACAATTGCCAGAGATGTTGTTTTCTTCGAGAACTCATTCCCGAAACCGTTTGATTCGGCTGACGGAACTCAATGTAAAGATATTGGTGATTGGTTTTGTGTGGAGTGGAACAACTCTACTCCTTCTCCAAATGATGATTGTTCACAGAGCGAAGAAATAACAGATGAAAATAGAGTTATGTTGAACGATTCGATTGGCAGTCAAAGTGAGGATTCTGCAGACGAATCGGTAACGGTTCAGGCCGGTGAAAAACGTAAGAGAGGTAGGCCGAAGCTATTAAGGACTGGCAGAAAAGGCCGTCCAAGAAAACTTTTCGTTGTTGAGCCACCAGAGACTCTCAGTAAAGCTGCTGCAGTAAACAATGACCCGAATACGGTTGAGGAGGCGATGGAATCTCTGAAAGCAAATGAATGGAGATGCGCAATGAGGACTGAGTATGAGTCGTTGAGGAAAAACAACACTTGGGAACTTGTGGAGAAACCAGAAGGAAAGAACGTTGTAGGGTGTAAGTGGGTGTACGTGACAAAAAGAGAGCCCACGGGAAATGTTGAAAAACATAAAGCCCGTTTGGTAGCCCAGGGTTTTTCTCAAAAGTTCCAAGTAGACTATGCTGAAACTTACTCTCCCGTTGTGAGATTCACTGCTGTTAGAATGTTGTTTGCTATTGCTGTGCAGAAGAAGCTTTTGGTCAACCATATTGACATTGTTTCTGCTTACTTGAATGGAGATCTTCAGGAAGAAGTTTTCATGAAGCAGCCACCTGTTCATAAATGAAGAGTACCCTGACCGAGTATTTAAGTTACGGAAATCCATTTACGGACTTAAGCAAGCTGGAAGAGATTGGTACCGTAAAATAAACCAAATTTTGATCGATCTACAATTTGTACGTACTAAAACGGATAACTGCTTGTACGTAAGGTACCAAGGCGATGAAATGGTTTTGCTTGCAATTTATGTCGACGACATATTGCTGTCGTGTTCCAATGAAAGTACATTGCTCGAAGTTGTATCGAATTTAAATAAATATGTGGATGCAATTGACAGAGGTCCCGTGAAGTATTATTTAGGAATGGAGATACAAAGAGATGGACTTCGAGGAGAAATATGTGTACATCAGACTAAGTACACGATGGACTTACTTCGTGAATGGAAAATGGAAAATTGTAAACCATTATCTACACCTTTTGCTGCTGGCACAATTTTGGACAAGTGCACAAAGGAAAACTGCAAAGGATACGAAGTGAAAAAGTTTCAGTCGTTGATTGGATCCTTGAATTATCTGGCTGTAGCATCTCGTCCTGATATATCACACATAGTTTCGAGGCTCTCACAATTTAATAATCATCCCGAGAAGGAGCATTTTATTGCTGCCAAAAATGTGTTGAGATACCTCAAACATAAACCAAAAGGTACGTTATGCTATAATTCTACTAATGGTTTGGTTTGTTATACAGACGCAGATTGGGGTTCCAATGTTGTGGATCGGAAGTCTTACAGCGGCTTCGTAATTTTTCTTGCTGGAGGTCCGATAACTTGGCAATCGAAAAAACAGAAGATTGTGACGCTCAGTTCAATGGAGGCGGAATACATTTCGATGTGCCAAGGTACGAAGGAAGTTACATACATCAGAAGCCTACTAGCCGAAATTGGACTTGAAGAATTTATCCAGAAACCAACGATGATAAAATGCGATAACCAAAGCGCACAATTTATGGTTCAAAATCCAGTTGCTCACAAAAGGAGCAAACATATCGATATACGATATCATTACATTAGAGACAAATTTGAAAACAATGATATCTTAATCGATTATGTACCTACAAATGATAATATAGCAGATTTGTTTACAAAATGTTTGTCTAAAGAAAAGCATGTAAAATTTTGTAATATCTATATATATAAAAATGAAACGGTCCATCTGTGTAATGGCATCACGTCAGAACGGCTGGAGCGATTTGGATGATTTTTTTTTATTCGATTCTAAATTTTCACGAGATGGTTTATATAGAAAAAAAAATTAATTGGACAAAGGGGCGTGGTACCTCCCATACAAATCGCAGGTTAAAAATCCGATATTTCTGCTCCTATTATAGGTATAGTGCTGAAATTTTGTTTGTATGCATTTAATGGCAGATTATGTGAATTTTCCAAAAATGGGCGGAATCGGACCAATGGGCGTGGCCCCGCCCATATAAGCCAAATTTTGAAATTGAGATATTTTGCACAATTTGTTAGCGAGAGTGCTGGAATTTTGTGTATATGTAAACGGTGGCATTCTACGTAATTGGTGAAAAAATGGGCGGGACCGGACCAATGGGCGTGGCCCCGCCCATATAAGCCAAATTTTGAAATTGAGATATTTTGCACAATTTGTTAGCGAGAGTGCTGGAATTTTGTGTATATGTAAACGGTGGCAGTCTACGTGATTGATCCAAAAACGGGCGGGATCGAACCAATGGGCGTGGCACCGCCCATATAAGCCAAATTTAAAAAATGTGGTATCTTGCACAATTTGCGAGAGACCTGGAATTTTGTGTATATATATCCGTTGGCGATCTACGTGATTGGTCCAAAAATGGGCGGGTTCGGACCAATAGGCGTGGCCCCGCCCACAATGACCAAATTTTGAAATTTTTATATCTTGCACAATTTGCTATCGGGAGTGCTGCGATGTTGTGTATATGTATCTGGTGGCATTCTACGTAATTGGTCAGAAAATGGGCGGGATCGGACCAGTGGGCGTGGCCCAGCCCATATTTTGATATATCTTGCAAGTATTATATAGGAAATACATGAACAAAAATGCTCGGTATGCGATAATTACAGCTGCTCACTCCAATACAATCGCAATATGATAATGTGATGCAATATCAATGAAACAAGAATTTGGAAATTTTATAAGTATACATTTCTATTTTCTGGACTTTCCACTGAATTCGGTATTTTTTCATTCAGTGAATTTATTACTAATACCAGTAAGGAAAGGCAGAAAGTCGGGCGGGTCCGACTATATAATATCCTACACCTCCCTAACAATGCGATAAGGGTCATTGCGATAATAATTTGGAATAATTGGTAAATGTATTTTGAATCGATAATCGCAAAATTAAGCAATATTCGTTCCTAAATAGAGAAAAATCTTTCTGGAGAACTTTGTAATGATCGGAAGTAAAGTACAACTTCTATAGCGCTTTGTAACCAAATCTGGAGGAACATATATATGGAGGTTATATATAAATCTGAATCGATTTTCCTAGAATACTCATTCATGTAAAATAGAAACCTGTTTCTGTCGAATTTCGTACTGATCGGATATAAAACACAGTCTCTACAGCGCTTACATGTCAAATTGGGGGTAACATATATATATGGGGGCTATATCTAAATCTGAACTGATTTTCTCCGAATTTTGCGGCATTCCTTCATGTAATAAGAAACCTCTTTCTGCCGAATTTCTTACTGATCGGATATAAAATACAGTTTCTACAGCGCTTGAATTTCAAATCGGGGGTAACATATATATGGGGACTATATCTAAATCTGAGCCGATTTTCTCCGAATTTGGCAGTATTCCTTCATGTAATAACAAACCTCTTTCTGCCGAATTTCGTACTGATCGGATATAAAATACAGTTTCTACAGCGCGAATTTTGACATGGGCAGCGAAGCGCACCGGGCTCAGCTAGTGTTATATAAAAATGGTTGATATATGTATCTGTATTTAATACGATAGTATATGGGTTGAGGTCGGGTATGTAAAATATATATACAAGTCACCCAGTGACGTTTCACAACCCACCTACTATCATATGTCTTTAGTACACTCTTACGAGTGTCATATGTTGTATAGACTTTAAGTCATACTTTTTG
>OZ005738.1:171213897-171686397 GCA_963930755.1 Eudasyphora cyanicolor | reverse complement strand
TTCGATTTAATGTGTTCATTCCATGTTAGTCGCCGATCTATACAAAGTCCAAGATATTTCACACTGCTTGAACTAGGAACTATGACTCCATTTAGAGTAAGAGGTGGGCAATCTCCTGATCTGAGAGCGAAAGTTACATTTGTTGACTTTTCAGGGTTGACATTAATGTTCCACATATTGAACCAAATCTGAAGTTGGTCAAGTTGTTTTTGTACTGAATTTGAAGCTTCCACGGGGTTGGAACTAGTAGCTAAGATTGCAGTATCATCAGCGTATGTTGCCACTGTAACATCGGAATTAACTGGCATGTCGGACGTATATATAGTGTATAGTATCGGACCCATAACACTGCCTTGAGGTACTCCAGATTGTATTTTTCCAATTCCAGATTCATCACCATTGACAGATACATAAAAACTTCGTTGATTTAAGTACGATTTCAGCAGTAAATAGTAAGGAGCTGGAAATAAAGTTTTCAGTTTAAAAAGCAATCCGCTGTGCCAGACTCTGTCGAATGCTTGCTTTACATCCAAAAACGCAGATGAGCAATACATTTTTTTCTCTAAAGAATCCCTTATGACATTCACAATTCGATGGCATTGTTCCGGAGTACCATGATCGCGTCTAAAACCAAACTGATGATCAGGTATAACATTTAAAGCATCCAAAATAGGAAACAATCTCTTCTGAAAAAGCCTCTCGAAAACTTTGGAAAATATGGGTAGTAAACTTATTGGCCGATATGAACTAAGCTTATTTTCAGGTTTATTTGGCTTTCTCACCATTATAATTTTAGCATGTTTCCACTGAGATGGAAAATGTGACATTCTTACAATGGAGTTGAATATAATTGTGAGAAATACAATACCCTTTTTTGGCAGAGATTTTAAAATTTTTGCGTTAATGTTGTCATATCCAGGTGACTTTTTGGCATTCAACTTTTTTATTTCTTGCACTACCTCCTTGTAAGTGAACGGTTTTATAGGTGGAGTCATTTGACATGAGATATCAAGAAAGTCATCGATTTTCTGGCTATCAGTAGCACTGCAGAGTGAAAACGGTTTAAATGTTTCCTCAAGGAATTCTTTATAAGCCTCGGCGGTTTCAAGGTCGGATCTGCACCAGGATCCGTTAGGTCTTTTTATGGGAATATTCCGTTTTTGTGGTCGCTTCAAATATTTGGTCGCTTTAAATAAGTTGTACTCATTGTTGTTCAAGGGACTGAGATCTTTGAGGTAGTTTCCGATACAATCACTTTTGGTATCTCTTAAGCGTTTTTTAAGTTGCTGAGCTGCTCGGTTAAAATTAGTTTTGTCGGTCCTAAGACGCGATCTTTGCCACAACTTTCTCAGTCGTCTTTTTAGTTTTATTAATTTTTTTATTTCGAGAGAAATGTGAATGTTTGAAATACTGTTTCCAGCTTCTGTTGGGGTAGATTGAAAAGCAGCTTCGTGAATTAATTTGACAAAAGACTCAACAGCGTCATCTATTTCAATTCCTGTTTTAAGAGATAAATTGAGATTTATATGGTTATCAATCCAATTCTGAAAACTTTGTATATCCGTGTTCGGTGATATTAGTGGTTTGCTATTTGACAGTTTACATGGTGTCGATTTATAATTCAGCAGAATTGGTGTGTGATCAGAGCTTAAGTCGTTGCAAGCAGTAATATCAAGCAGCTGTTGTGGTATACCAAAACAGACAAAAAAATCTAATAAATCAGGTATTTTTCCAAGATCGGCGGGCCAATACGTAGGCTTTCCTGTGGAAAGTGTAATGTAATTGTTTTTGGTGACACACTCGTATAATTGTTTTCCTTTTGGGTTATTTAGTCTGGATCCCCACCAAACGTGCTTAGCGTTAAAATCTCCGCCAACTATAAATTTACTACCTATACTTTTAAAAAAGTTATCATACATACCACAGTTCACACTGAATCTGGGTGGAAAGTAAACAGAATATATTGAAACTTTGCTGTTATTTTGACACATTATTTTCACTCCAGCCGCTTGGAGATAGCTTTCTGAAACAACATCTAAAGTTTCATATTTTATTCTCGAGTTAATAAGTACTGCAGATCCACCGTGGGCCCTATCATCTGGATGATTGGACATTATTATGTCATATCCTTTTATGCGAAGGAATGACCTGGAAGTTAAATGTGTTTCAGAAACCAAAAATATATCTACATTGTAGAGATTAAGAAATACTTCTATTTCATTTAAATGATTAGAAATGCCATTAACATAGACATCATATTTATAAGAGTATTTGTTAACTCTATTTGTTTCTGAAGCATTGTTTCGATTCTTTGCAGTAACGTATTTTCGTTAACTTCAGTTCCTCTTATTACTTGCGAGTAAGTCATTGAATTTTGTACATTGTTGTTGTTTGTTTGAGCAAAATAATTATTTCTGTTGAAATTTGAAGATTCCACATTATGTCTCGTAGATCTAATTGTTCTTTTGTGGACTAGGTTTTGATAAAATTTGCAACCTTTGTAGCTTGACGTATGGCTTTCATCGCAATGTACACATTTGGCTGGAGTGTTAGGTGTTTTTTTACATTCAGTGGTTGAGTGATTTAAGCCACATTTAACACATTTAAATGGTTTACGACAATATGATTTCGTGTGCCCAAATTCTTGGCATCGGTAACATTGGACAATGTCATCAGACTTCTTGGGAGCCTCTACTTTAACGATTGCATTATCAATTGCGCGGATGTTAAATATTTCCTGGTTGTTCGCTTTCGGATCTAGGTCGACAAAGAACATCGGTAGTGGATTTTTCGTAACACGGCTGACAATATTCCGAACACTTCGCACTTCATGTCCAAGAGTTATGAGATGAGCCTTTATATCAGATATACTGGTTGAATGATGAAGGCCTTTAATCACAACCCTGTAGGCTCTGTCCGGCTTCAGCTGAAAAGTATGATAACTCTTTCCAGTTGATTCTAAGGACTTAACAACTTTTCGATAGCTATCAACTGTTTTAATAACAACCCTAACCTGACCATCTCTCAAAGATTTGTAACTATATTCAGAAGAAGAAATCAATTTATTTAAATTTGTTACCATTTTAGTTATATCTCCCACATTAGGTATGAAGATTGGTGGCGGTTTGGCTTCAACTTCGACTTTGTTGTTGTCATCTTTTCCATTGTCAATCTTTGCAAGGCTGCTGAAACGATTTGATGTCCCAGGTTCATCGTCATGGTGGGGGCGCTTTTGTTGGTAAATATTCGGCGATCCGCAGTTTTTTCTTTTGCTTGGCACTTCCTGCCAGTCCGAGTCTTCATCATCAGTGCTGCTGTCTTCACTAAGATTGACTTCTGCAGCCAGTGCATCGGTCATAGTGAAGTGTGTTTGTTTTTTTGTTGTTGTTACAATTGGATTGTGCAGTGTGCAATGTACAAAGTGCATCAATTGTGCACCAACTGATGCACATACTTTGTGTACTAGGCAGCTAAGCCGTTTATGATTTTTTTTATACCCTCACTTTAGTGTGACGAGGGTATATATCATTTGCTACGGAAAAAAGTGTAACACGTCGAAGGAGTGACCTAAGACCCCAAGTATGTTCGGAGGAAATCCGTTTTGGGTCATTTTAAGTCGAATGAGCAATGTCCGTCCGTCTGTCTGTCTGTCTGTCTGTCTGTCTGTCTGTCTGTCTGTCTGTCTGTCTGTCTGCTGGCTGGTGCGCACGATAACTCTCGAAAGGAGTAACCGATTGACCTCAAATTTGGTATGTGGTAATATTTTTTTCTATCTCCGGCTAAGTTCGAAGATGGGCCATATTGGTCCACTCCTTCTAGTACCTCCCACACAAAGGGTTAAAATGTTGTGAAATATTGATTCTTTAATAACTGCTATACTACTTATTCGAATCTTTTGAAATTCCACACATAGTATTAGCTTATTAGTCGTTATCAACTCGAGAAAAATGGGCGAAGTCGCCACGTCCCTTTTGGTACCTCCCACACAAATGCACCATTTTGCACCAAAAGTTAACAGCTTATAACATTAATAACAGTGTATAAAAATACTTGAAATTTTGTACAGTATTATGCTTTTATATTGCCTACAGTCCAGGGAAAAATGGGTGTTGTTGTCACGCCCCTTTTGGTACCTCCCACACAAAGGTACCTTTTTGCACCAAAAGTTAACAGCTTATAACATTAAAACCAGTGTATAAAAATACTTGAAATTTTGTACAGTGTAATGTTTTTATAATGTCTATAGCCCTGTGAAAAATGGGCGTTATTGTCACGCCCCTCTTTGTACCTCCCACACAAAATGCCCAAATCATACCACAATTTAATGTCTCATAACGTTTATACCAGTGCACATAAATGCTTATAAGTCGGCACAGTGCAATGAATTTAAAGTATCTAATGTTCAGCAAAAAAAGTGTATTTGATAAACCCCTTCTGGTACCTCCCACACAAATTGACAGAATAATTCGAGTAATATTCATTACATTACTCACAAAGTGAGGGTATACCTTAGTCGGTTTACCCGACTGAAACTTTCTTACTTGTTTTCGTTGTTTTCAAGACAAAAAAAAACAATACAGTTTGTTTGAAGTGAAATTGTTCTTGTAATTTCGGAACGAAAAAGAAAGATTTCTTTGTTGAAACTCCGCACAATACGTCTTACACTTATCACGGTTAGACAACGACTGAAATAAAATAAATAAAATAAATAAAATAAATAAAATAAATAAAATAAATAAAATAAATAAAATAAATAAAATAAATAAAATAAATAAAATAAATAAAATAAATAAAATAAATAAAATAAATAAAATAAATAAAATAAATAAAATAAATAAAATAAATAAAATAAATAAAATAAATAAAATAAATAAAATAAATAAAATAAATAAAATAAATAAAATAAATAAAATAAATAAAATAAATAAAATAAATAAAATAAATAAAATAAATAAAATAAATAAAATAAATAAAATAAATAAAATAAATAAAATAAATAAAATAAATAAAATAAATAAAATAAATAAAATAAATAAAATAAATAAAATAAATAAAATAAATAAAATAAATAAAATAAATAAAATAAATAAAATAAATAAAATAAATAAAATAAATAAAATAAATAAAATAAATAAAATAAATAAAATAAATAAAATAAATAAAATAAATAAAATAAATAAAATAAATAAAATAAATAAAATAAATAAAATAAATAAAATAAATAAAATAAATAAAATAAATAAAATAAATAAAATAAATAAAATAAATAAAATAAATAAAATAAATAAAATAAATAAAATAAATAAAATAAATAAAATAAATAAAATAAATAAAATAAATAAAATAAATAAAATAAATAAAATAAATAAAATAAATAAAATAAATAAAATAAATAAAATAAATAAAATAAATAAAATAAATAAAATAAATAAAATAAATAAAATAAATAAAATAAATAAAATAAATAAAATAAATAAAATAAATAAAATAAATAAAATAAATAAAATAAATAAAATAAATAAAATAAATAAAATAAATAAAATAAATAAAATAAATAAAATAAATAAAATAAATAAAATAAATAAAATAAATAAAATAAATAAAATAAATAAAATAAATAAAATAAATAAAATAAATAAAATAAATAAAATAAATAAAATAAATAAAATAAATAAAATAAATAAAATAAATAAAATAAATAAAATAAATAAAATAAATAAAATAAATAAAATAAATAAAATAAATAAAATAAATAAAATAAATAAAATAAATAAAATAAATAAAATAAATAAAATAAATAAAATAAATAAAATAAATAAAATAAATAAAATAAATAAAATAAATAAAATAAATAAAATAAATAAAATAAATAAAATAAATAAAATAAATAAAATAAATAAAATAAATAAAATAAATAAAATAAATAAAATAAATAAAATAAATAAAATAAATAAAATAAATAAAATAAATAAAATAAATAAAATAAATAAAATAAATAAAATAAATAAAATAAATAAAATAAATAAAATAAAATAAATAAAATAAATAAAATAAATAAAATAAATAAAATAAATAAAATAAATAAAATAAATAAAATAAATAAAATAAATAAAATAAATAAAATAAATAAAATAAATAAAATAAATAAAATAAATAAAATAAATAAAATAAATAAAATGAATAAAATAAATAAAATAAATAAATAAATAATTAATTTAAAACATATTCAGAAGCATTAAATAGAAAAAAGACCATTAAGTGTAGTCGGCTATGTGGATCTACCCCTCCACTTACCTATACTAATACCGACCTCCGATGAAGAACCATGAATTTGTGCCGCTATAACGTCCACCAGATGATCCAACCGTTCCCATGCAACACACATTAAAATCCCCAAAAATATGGCCCCGATCAAACTGAACCAGCCAATTGCCCATCCCACGCTGGACAATCGTAAACCACACAGTCTACTATTCATTATTCTGAAGCACATTTTAATATTAGTTTTTTTCTTTTACAAATTGGGAAAATGTACTGATGTAACAGGTGGGCGCATTAAAATAAAACAAATGAAATTAAAATATTTTTCAGCGCTTTTTTTTCTTCTTTTCGATTCGAAGCAAAAATGTCAACTGAGAACATTTGAGTTTTCCGTTAAAACAAACAATTAGTAAAAAATTGTGTCTCTTCTTTTTCGTGCTATATTAAAATAATTAGAAAGAGAGGGAAATTGAGTATATGTGCAAATGACAGAAAATGTATATGTGCAGTGTGTGCGAGCGGATATGTATGATATTGAGACGAATATAAAACAGAAATGAAAATGCAGTACTGTGGTAATTTTTTCAATACTATTTGATGCAAACGTAACAAAGGGACAACTAAATTTTTATTTATTTATTTATTTGTTGTGCACGTGTTTCCAATACAACAAGATGTTCATCTTATAAGTGATAGTATTGGAAAATATTCTGTTACAAAATTAATGTACAAAATTCGAGTTAGCTTTTCTTAATTATTGCATTTAAAAGTTTATGTAATTATATAATTATAACATTGAAACATAATATTTAAAAAGACATCTCTTGAATTTTGCTGCGTTGCTACATATTTGAATTTCGTTGGGGAGCTGGTTCCAGAGACGGATTGTTCGTATGTAGAATTGTCTTTCGGATGATTGTCGACGGTGAAGTAATTGAATAATGTTATTTCCACGGTTAGATCTGGATAGCGTTATTTTTACGTACAAGTATTGAGGTTTTCGGTTATATACCACTTTATGTAGAAAAATTAATGACTTATACTTTAAGTATGCATCCAGTGGTATTTGTAGGGTTTGATTTGCATAGAATGATACCTGCTCAAGGCGTTTTAGGCCATATACATACTGCGCAATGTTGTTGAACGTTGTGTTTAGCTTTCTCCAGTCTTTGGCAGTACAACCAGAAAACACTTCAGCTTCATATAGCAAGGTTGGGAGAATGTAGTTTTTTTTGCTAAAAGCAGATGAATGTGCTGTGGGACAAACGAATGCGTGGTCCACAGGTTTCTCAGCATAGAGTATATTTTGCCACATACGGTATTTATATGATCTGCCCAATCTAAATGTTTGTTAAAGATAATTCCTAGATTTCTTGCTTTATCTACAATGTCAATGTTTGTGTCTCCGAGACGGATATGTACATCACCTGGTATGTCCACATTGCGGTTACGAATTAAAATCACTTTTGATTTATTGGGATTTAGACGCAAATTGTTATTGGACGCCCAACTGTGTATTCTTGACAGATCTTTATTCATTTGATTAACTGCAGTGCTAATGGAGTTCACTCGACAGGTTTGGTATAATTGGACGTCATCGGCATACATTTGTATTTTTGAAAATATTGCTTGGTGCGGTAGATCATTGGAGTACAGAGAGTACAAAAGTGGCCCAAGAATTGATCCCTGCACGGGGCAAAATCCCCTTTTTTGATATGTTTGAATCGAAAGAAAATATATTTGGAACACAAATTTTTAAATATTATATATTTCTGAGCAAATAAATTTTATTTGAAAATCAATAAAATACATTTGGAACTGGTATATTAATATGTTACAACATATAGTATTTGCAAACTAAATTTCTCAAATAAAATATGTGTTTGAATACAAATTAAATAAGTTTTTAGAATTTCTCCAAATATACTTTATTTAAAAAAGGTTTTCAACACTTTTGTTGAATTTTTCGAATTTCAGTTTTAATTTTTCCTTGGTTTCGAATTGAACCTCCCAGTTATGATACCAAATGCAGCATTAACTTCTGTTTTAAATCAATCATTTAAAATTTCTGAGTATTCCAAGCCATCATCGATCCAAGAATTATTATTAATTATTATTTTTACGAACATGAAATCTATATAAAAAATTAACTTTGAATTACTGAAAATTTAACACAATTTAGGTTTTTCTGAATACTTAATTGCTAACAAATTTTGTTTCGGAAATAATAGTTCCAAATAAAAACATCTTGGGATGTAAACAAAGATTTGTTTAGAACAACATCTTCCCAAATATATAAATTTTTGTGTGTACGAAATATTATATGTTTAGAGTGTACCTTTAACATATATATGTTTCAAGCCGAATATGTTTGGGACAATATACTACAGAAGCGATTTTTTTTCAGCGTGTGTGGAACACCTTTTTTCAATGTTAATAACGATGAGCAACAGTCTTTGTTAATTGTATATTGTGATCTCTGTGACAGGTATGAATATATTAATTTCACTGCTGTGCTGGGGAAATTGATGTCGCTTGCTAGTTTACGGCAGAGCGTTGTATGACTTACTGAGTCAAACGCTTTTGAGTTGTCAAGAAGGACCAGCTGGACGATTTCACTATCATCCAAACTGGCCCGAATACTTTCCACTATGTCTGTTAACGCAGTCAAACAGCTGTGTTTTGGCCTAAATCCGGATTGCATGGGGGATAGTAAATTGTTTTGCGAAATGTATGTTTGTATTTGCGAATGTATTATTCTTTCAAAGGCCTTGGACATGTAAGGTAGTATTGCAATTGGTCTGAATTCGTTACTGGTTTTTGCTATGGGTATAACTTTGGCAATTTTTCAGGCCTGTGGGAAAGTGCTACTACACGCTGAAAAAAAATCGCTTCTGTAGTATATTGTCCCAAACATATTCGGCTTGAAACATATATATGTTTAGGGTAGACTCTAAGCATGTAATATTTGGTACACACAAAAATTGTGTATTTGGGAAGATGTTGTTCTAAACAAATATTTGTTTACATCCCAATGTGACTGCTAATTGTGAAACAAATATTTATTTGCATTTAAGTATTCATAAAATACATAAATTATGTAAAAATTTTCAGTAATTCAAAGTTACATTTTTAGAAATTTTTAATGTTCGTAAAAAAATAATAATTAAAATCAAATAATCTTGGATCAATATAAAGTACTTAGAGGATTGACAACTAATGATGGCTTGGAATACTCAGAAATTTGAAATGATTGATTTAAAACAGAAGGTAATGCTGCATATGGTATCATACCTGGGAGGAACAATTCGAAACCCAAGAAAAATTGAAACTGAAATTTGAAAAACTCAGCGAAAGTTTTGGAAATATTTTTTAAATAAAATATATTTGGAAAAATTCCTAAATAATAATTTTATTTGTAATAAAACACATATTTTATTTGAGAAATTTAGTTTGCAAATATAATATGTTGTAATATATTAATATATGCGTTCCAAATATATTTTATTGATTTTCAAATAAAATTTATTTGCTACGAAATATATAATATTTAAAAATTTGTGTTCCAAATATATTTTCTTTCGATTCAAACATATCAATAAAGGCGATTTTGCCCCGTGTAAGTATTGCAGTATTGAAAATATCTGTAATGTAGTAGATTATGTGAGAAAGTATTAGTTTTAGAAACTTGGGATTAATGTCGTCGTATTCTACGGAGTTTGATTTTATAGACATTACACTTTTGAATGCTTCAATCTGAGATACGTTGCGGAAACTAAATTCATTTTCTCTCATCTGAAATTCGAATGAATCTCTGTGTTCTTCTGGCTCGGAGTCGATTTCTGGAATATTTACAAACTTCTCGTTCAACTCATTGACGTCTACATTAATATTTGAGGAGTTTGAATTTCCTAAGTAATTTTCTTAAGTTCTGCCCAAGTCTTCTTGCTTGAGAGTGCGCCATTAAATTTGTTGCTGTAATACATTTTCTTGTCTCTTTGTATTTTTGCTACTACTGCTCTCCGCGCTGACTTATACATTGTGTGATGTTCTGGTGTCTTAAACCGTTTCCATTTTTAGTAAGCTACATCTCGACATGTATTAAGAGCTTCGTTTGAGGGTTGAACCAAGGCTTTACTTCTGGTCGGATACTTTTATATTTTATAGGACGTGTCTATTGTATAGGTTAATTACATTGTGGTTCAGGATGTTTAACTTATCGTTAACATTCGAGTGGTACAAAATCTGGTCCCAATTCAATGTTGCAAGATCGTTTTCCAAATCGATGACATTTATATTTTTATAATCACGATAGTTAAAATATAGATCCTTCAGTGGTACATTCCAGTTGTACGACAATATAATAATGTCGTGTTTTGAGAAAGCAGATCCGCATAATTTCTCATAGCGTAACACATCATTCGTGTTGTTAACAAAAAACAAGTAAGAAAGTTTCAGTCGGGTAAACCGACTAAGGTATACCCTCACTTTGTGAGTAATGTAATATTTAATATTACTCGAATTATTCTGTCAATTTGTGTGGGAGGTACCAGAAGGGGTTTATCAAATACACTTTTTTTGCTGAACATTAGATACTTTAAATTCATTGCACTGTGCCGACTTATAAGCATTTATGTGCACTGGTATAAACGTTATGAGACATTAAATTGTGGTATGATTTGGGCATTTTGTGTGGGAGGTACAAAGAGGGGCGTGGCAATAACGCCCATTTTTCACAGGGCTATAGACACTATAAAAACATTACACTGTACAAAATTTCAAGTATTTTTATACACTGGTTTTAATGTTATAAGCTGTTAACTTTTGGTGCAAAAACGTACCTTTGTGTGGGAGGTACCAAAAGGGGCGTGACAACAACACCCATTTTTCCCTGGACTGTAGGCAATATAAAAGCATAATACTGTACAAAATTTCAAGTGTTTTTATACACTGTTATTAATGTTATAAGCTGTTAACTTTTGGTGCAAAATGGTGCATTTGTGTGGGAGGTACCAAAAGGGACGTGGCGACTTCGCCCATTTTTCTCGAGTTGATAACGACTAATAAGCTAATACTATGTGTGGAATTTCAAAAGATTCCAATAAGTAGTATAGCAGTTATTAAAGAATAAATATTTCACAACTTTTTAACCCTTTGTGGGGGAGGTACAAGAAGGAGTGGACCAATATGGCCCATCTTCGAACTTAGCCGGAGATAGAAAAAAATATTACCACATACCAAATTTGAGGTCAATCGGTTACTCCTTTCGAGAGTTATCGTGCGCACCAGCCAGCAGACAGACAGACAGACGGACGGACATTGCTCATTCGACTTAAAATGACCCAAAACGGATTTCCTCCGAACATACTTGGGGTCTTAGGTCACTCCTTCGACGTGTTACACTTTTTTCCGTAGCAAATGATATATACCCTCGTCACACTAAAGTGAGGGTATAATAAATCTAGGAGTGTATTTGCTGTTGAAGAAAAGTGGGTGGGTGTATGAGTATTTACGGGTATCATATTAATGGATTCCATGGCGGAAGAAAGATGTGTTTCTTTCAGAAGATTGCTGTTAAAGTCTCCTGCGAGTATAACGTCATTGTAGCATATAGTGGTTTCCTGGAGTTTTGTTATTACCGGATCAATATCAATTCGACAGTTGGGTCTGTAGATACATCCAAGCATTGCTTTATTGTGGTTACCGGAGATTTCAAGAAGTATGTATTCTATGTTGTCGCATATTTCGGATTTCGAGATCAGTTTACCTCTCAGTGTGTTTCTTAAATATATTGCTACCCCGCCGCCATGTGATATTCTATCAGATCGGTATATTGTGTATCCATTTATACTGTAGGTGCTGTCTGGTAAATCGTGGAGGAAACATGTTTCAGAAACACATATGGCATCAACTCCAGAGTTTTCATACAAATATTTAAACTCATTAAGTTTCCTGGATAAGCTTTGTGCATGTGGCATATGTGGATTCCTGTATTTAACTTGGTAAGCACGCGTATTACATGAAAATTACCGTCTCTGGAATGCTGACAACTATTTCGGGAAAAACTTGACATTACATAGCAACAAGGACGCAACGCAGTAGTTTCCAAGAGTAAAAAATATTAGATAACATTGTGGGATATATTTTAGATTAATTGCATTATTCAGAAAAATTAAATGTATTATTGATAACAGTCAATTAATATTAAGAAAAATTTAGTTATTTCGCATTCAAGTAAGTTTAGGTTACTAGTTATTGCTGTTGACATCTGAGTAATTTGTGTCACGAAAAAATGTATCCAGCTGATCTGGAAATTCTATTAGTAATGGTTCATCTGATGTTGATTGCTTTATGTAGACCAGACCTCGCTTCGTGTAGGCGGCATGTATCTGCTTTCTCTTCTTTAATTTTAGTGCATTTTTAAAGATATTGTAGTTGTGTGGTGTTAGGTTTTCATTCACATAGAATATTTGACTACTGTCGATTCCAATTTGATTTAATAGTAGTTGTCTTTTTGTTTCTCGCTTATAATTCGCAACACTTTTTAATAAGAAGTTTTTATCAAATGGAGAATGTAGTTTTACTACAACAACACTATCAATTTCATAAGATCTCTTTCGATTTCTAATCTTTTCAAGTCTATATATGTTGTCAATCTTTGGTGGATCCATATTAAGACTTCCCCAAAGATTGTTAAAAAATGTGTACAGATTTTCATTTTCCATTTTGGGCACACCCGTTATACGAAGACTATATGAGACTACCGAGTTCTCTTGTATTAAGATTTTACTTTTCAGTTCCATCATATCACTTTGTAAAAGAGTAACTTCGGATTTAAGAGAGTCTATTTCAATTATTTTGTGTTTTAATATTTCAACTTCACTTTTGACGTCATATATTTTTTTCCCTAGCCAGGTAAGGATCCTAGTTTTACTTTCTTTTATCCAATTCTGGATCATTTCGTTTTGTGATTGTATTTTATTATTTATTATTGTTATTAATTTTTGGTTAGGTGAGTCATTAGTATTTATTTTAGGTGTCTTTGTTACACTTTCTAATAAAGGATTCTTTCTTGGACGATTTGGTGTAAAGTTACTCATTTTAAATGTAACCGATATATTGCTACGCAGTTATGTATTTTTCAACAACTAACTTACAACCTCGGTCACAGACAGTTTAATATTGGATTTCCGAAATTTGTATTTTTTTTGGGTAAAAAATTGACAAATATTGTACAACACAATCGTGTGTATTCTCTGCAAATTACAGTGACATACAAATAAGCAAACAAGAAATGTGGGGATGTACACTGCCGCTCACTTGAATAGACCCTTCCTTCCGGATTTACAATAATGGCTGTTGTTCAAAGCACTCTGCAAATAACGGCTTAAATTTTACATGTTTGTTTCCCCTACTTCTGTACTTTATACACAAAAAAGCCATGGAATTATACCGTTATTTTAATTTGCTATTTTCTTTAAAATATTGAAAAATTTACTCTTATTTTTCGGTCCATTTGAATAGCACCCTTCATGTAATAATCATTTTTAGTGTGGAAGTCTATTGTAGAACACCATAAATTTTTGAATTAAGTGTATTTAAGGAAAAAACCTGTTATTGAGCAAAATTGTTAGAGTGTTTGAGTCACAGACTTTTAATTAGACAGATGTGCCGTCCAGCCAAAACGTCAAAATCTATCAGTAACGAACGAATAGGAATGAACTGTCACACGCAAAAAAACAGTTTTCCGCGAACATAGATTGAACTTTTTTTGCACTAAGCTATTAATATTAATTTTTTAATAGTGACAATTACAAAAAATTCGGGAAAATCGGTCCGAAATCCGCAGAAACATCACTCTTTGCAGTCCTACTCGTTGAAATTTAAATTCGTGCGTACCTGACAACTTACTCGCTCGGAGACTGAAAATTTCAACTGATCGAACTGAAATTGGTAATTTGGGAGTATGTATATCCAGAACCCTTCACACGAACAATGGTCATCATAGGTCCATGTTTTGATATAGCCCCCACATAAAGGTACCTCAACATTTTACTTCTTAACGCAAGAAACTCAACAAATTTCAAAGAATCAAAAAACTGTTGACGTGCAATCTATGGTGTAGGTCAGATCTTACTGAAATTTGACAATAAGGGCTTTTTCATACCTGGGAAGAAATCGGTCAAAGTCGGTTCAGATTTAGATATAGACCCTTTATAAATGTTCTTTCCGAATTGGCCTTTTAGCGGCACAGAAGCTTTTTCATATCCAATCACTCTGAAATTAAGCAGGATGGAGTTTTTTGATCCAAGGGCCTACATTGTCGAATTTGGTGTAAATCGGCTCAGATTTAAATGTAGCACCCAAGTACAAACCTTGCCAAATTTGAAGAAAATTTGTTCAGATGTAGATATAGTCCTCCGATTTGACATCTAAGCGCTATAAAATACAAATTGTTGTACAAAGCATTATCATAGGAAATTGTATTTTTTAAATGTCCTCCGAAAGTTTCAAACTCTCTTTGTAAATGCTACAAATGTCCTCCTTTTCTGACACAAAAGTCCTCCTTTCCGAAAAAAGGTTATGGTAACCCTGATTATGGTACAAGAGAGCAGCGGTTTCTTTCAACAAAATGAATGCGATATCATAAAAAGCCAAGCGAGAGGTTCTGGAGGTTCGGGATATTTTTGGAGATTTGCAGTTTAAATGCCATCATGATAGCGCTCCCATCTACACGGCCAGAATACATATGGTCAATATTGAATGTCAATATTTGAGATGCTGAACTGGCCGCCATGTTTCCCCGACTATAACTATAGAAAACGCATGGGGATGGCTAGTGCGCAAGGTGTACGAATCAAGAAGACAGTATTCTAGTAAATCGATTTGATTGACGGAATTTAACAAGCCTGGTCATGCAATTTCAGTAAATTTAATTAAAAAGGTGTACGATTCTGTACCAAATAGAATATATTAATGTATTCTCAACAAGAGCGGGAGAAACCATTATTACATTTTATTGCATTTACTCGTTTTAGATTAGTTATTAGAAAATAGTTTTAAGTTGAACATTAAATTTTGCTTTAAAAATTAAAAATGTCTAGATCGAAAAACCCATTTTTAATGACCTAAAAATATTTTTTTTACTTTATTTTATTTTTAATATTTTAATTCATATGCGAACTATACTATTAAGCAATTCTTTGTTATAATACACATTAAACATATTTTATAAAAAAAACAATTAAATTGTTCCCGTTTTTATTTGGGGACGCAACTTTGAAGAAATCGTGAAGGGGGTGCTGTTCAAGTGAGCGGTAGTGTATTGGTGCTTAAAATTACCGCCTGCATGCAAAAAAAATGTTTCTGCTAAACGAAATAGTAGACAATAACAACTCTCGTTTGCCGGAACTGAAATTTCGTTTGTTGTGACAGAAACTTATTGTTTGTTCTGATCAAAAGAATTTCAGTTGTCGTAAACGAGAATTGTAGTTGTCTAATATTTCGTTTCGCAGAAACGAATTTTTTCTTTGCGTGTGCAATGTTTGGCGATATGAGACGTATGAAAGCAGTTCTCAACCACTGTAGATCGTGCTGATCTCATATTTGCTGCGTCCTGTTGGAACCACATGTCAGCAATATTAATGTCAGCTAATTGATGTACCAAAAGTCTCGTTATTATTTCTCCATACCGTTCACCGTTGACATTAGGTGCGTGCGCACCGGTCCATGAAACGCGCCAAAAACAATTTTTTTTTATTAAATGTAATGGTGTTTGGATAAAAGCTTATGGATTATCTTTACGAAAATTTAGCTTATTTACGTAACCTTTCAACCAAAAATGAGCTTCAACGCTTAACTAAGTTTGAAGAACAAGCCGTTGTTTTGATGGACAATGTTAACAATATGCAAGCGTTGCTCTCATATAAGTCTATCTTTCTTTGTGTGAAATTTGTTCTCTTATATCTTCAGCTTGGGGACCGTGGAGAAGGAGAGTAACAAATCTACAATTTAAAAAAATTTTGCTCCAAATCTACGGGATTTAAAACGGTGGTCAACATTTACCCGGTTAATGTGGTCCCTCAAATGTCCACAATGAGTTGTATACAAATCGAATCCCACGAGGCCTAATTGAAAAATTTTGTTTTGATTTAGACACATAAGTATGTATTTCGTCCATAACTTTTACAAATATTGAGTCCCCAACAATTCAATTACTGTTTTGGATTTGCGAGATATTTTTTTTAAAAATAACGAAACAAAATTTTTGCATTTTTTTAAACGTGCTCAAAAAATGGGCTATACCCTGTAAAATTTTACAAATTTCGTAAAAACCAAAAATAAATTTTTTCAAATTTTGAAAATTTCAGATTAAAATTTTTCAAAAAAAAAAAATAAATTATAGCGATATCAATTTTGGAAAATAAAATAAAACTAACAAGTAAAAACGTTAAGTTCGGCCATGCCGAATCTTATATACCCTCCACCATGGATGCATTCAATTCTATTACTGGAAAAATCTTTGGATATGGAGCAAATCATGAAACGATCCGTTTTGTTTAAGCAAATTATTAAAAAAACAGGTAAGGAAAGAGAGAAAGTCGGGCGGGACTGACTATATATTACCCTACACCTTCCTAACAATGGAAAATGGGCATTGCGATAAGAATTTGGCAGTGTTTATAAAGTGTGATCCATTTCGAGGTTCCCTACTTTTTTGAAGAAAAAAACACAGAAAATTCAAATTGAATGGGGAATGTTTATTCTCATTTGAAAGAACAATCTTTGGCATTTATTTTTTGAAGATTATGTCTATCAAATGTTGGCCGTGGCTACGTCTTAGATGGTCCATCCGTTGAGTCCAATTTTCGATGACTCGTTCGAGCATTTCGACTGGTAACTGGCGAATGACACGCGTGATGTTTTGCTCCAAGGCCAGAATCGAAGCGGGTTTGTCCGCATAAACTTTAGACTTTACATATCCCCACAGGAAAAATTTTAACGGTGTGATATCGCACGATCTTGGTGGCCAATCGACCGGCCCAAAACGTGAAATGATCTGCTCACCGAAGAGTTCTCTCAATAAATCCATTGATTGATGCGATGTGTGGGAAGTGGCGCCGTCTTGTTGAAACCAAATGTCGCCGAGATCATGAGCTTCAATTTCAGGCATCAAATAGCCATTGACGGTTACGTTCTCACCGGCATCATTTTCGAAGAAATATGGACCGATGATTCCACCGGCCCACAAACTACACCAAACCGTTGTTTTTTCTGGATGAAGTGGCAGCTCGTGAATCTCTTCAGGTTGCTCTTCGTCCCAAATGCGGCAATTTTGCTTGTTTAAATACCCATTGAGCCACAAATGGGCCTCATCGCTGAACAAAATTTGGCTCGAAAACTTCGGATCTTCTTGGAACTTTTCAAGAGCCCATAGAGCGAAGCGATGTCGCTTGGGAAGGTCGGGTGGCTTCAGTTCTGGCACAAACAGTATTTTGTATGCTTTCAATTTAAGATCTCGACGTAAAATGCGCCAAGTCGTTCCATACGTCAGTCCGAGTTGCTGCGAACGGCGCCGAATCGACTCTCCTCGGTCTTCGTGTACACTCTTAGCTACGGCCGCTACATTTTCTTCACTGCGTCCTGGACGTGGTCTATTCGGTCGAATATTATCCAATAATGCATACTGGGTCTCAAGATGGGTGATGGTGTTGAGAATAGTACGCTCAGTAGGCCAATTATGTTGATGTGCACGAAACATATTCCTCACAGAACGTGAAGAACGACTTGTTAACGTTGTTCCATGATGAAATGCCAAACAATACTTAAAAAAAATAACATGACAGCATGACACGACTCACACGCGATCTTTAAAAAAAAGGCTATTGAAAAAAGTATCTCTACTTGGATCACCCGTTACATGTAATAACAAAACTCCCTCTGCCGAATTTCGTACTGATCGGATATAAAATACGGTTTATACAGCACTTACATGTCAAATCGGGTGAAACATATATATGGGGGCTATATCTAAATCTGAACTGAATTTCCCCGAATTTGGCAGAGTTCATTCATGTAATAAGAGAACTCTCTCTGCCAAATTTCGTACTGATCTGATACAAAATACAGTTTATACAGCGCTTACAAGTCAAATCGGGTGTAACATATATATTGGGGCTATATCTAAATCTGAACCGATTTTGACTGATTTAAATAGGGATCGTCCTCGTGCCAAAAAAGAGCTCTCTGCTTAATTTCATCACAATCGGACCATAAATATGACCTGCACTTTGATTACAACGATACATCTACAGACGGACATGGTTAAATCGACTCAGAAAGTGATTCCTAGTCGATCGGTTTAATAGACTGGTCTAGCTCTTCTCCATCTGGGTGTTACAAACAAATTTACAAACTCATAATACCCTGGACCACAGTGTGGTGTAGGGTGTAAAAACGAACGCTGAAAAATGTGGTATACATATATGGCTTAAATGAGCATATTTGAGAACTAGATCTACATGGGGACCACAAAAATATAAAAACCGATTTGTATAAATTTTATTGAGGTGAATTCTTGCCAAAATAGAATACAAACTGCAAAGTTTAATTATAATATAACAAAATAAGAACTGAATTATAAACCAGTAAGGAAAGGCTAAAGTCGGGCGGGGCCGACTATATAGTACCCTACACCACTCTCGTAATATTGAATAACTCTGATATATAAATTTTGTAATTCATGTACATATAAATTCTTTACATAAATTTACTTTTGGGACATTTTATACTTAAATAATACCCTGTACCACAGTGTGGTGTAGGGTATAAAAACGATTGGATCTAAAGAGCCAAATCGGATGCAACATGTATATGGGAGCTATAGCTAAATCTTAATCGATTTTCTTCAAATTCGGCAATGTTGGTTCATGGATCAAGAAACTTTACCATTCTAAATTTCTAAACGATTGGATGTAAAATACAGCTTCTACAGGACTAAAGAGCAAAATCGGACGAAACATACATATGGGAGCTATAGCTAAATCTTAACCGATTTTCTTCAAATTCGGTAATGTTGGTTCATGGATCAAGAAACTCTACCATTCTAAATATCAAAATGATTGGATGTAAAACACAGCTTCTACAGGACTAAAGAGGAAAATCGGACGAAACATATATATGGGAGCTATAGCTAAATCTTAACCGATTTTCTTCAAATTTGGCAATGTTGGTTCATGGATCAAGAAACTCTACCATTCTAAATTTCAAAATGATTGGGTGTAAAATACAGATTCTACAGGACCAAAGAGCAAAACGGACGAAACATATATATGGGAGCTATAGCTAAATCTTAACCTATTTTCTTCAAATTCGGTAGTGTTGGTTCATGGATCAAGAAATTTTACCATTCTAAATTTCAAAACGATTGGATGTAAAATAGAACTGAAGGGCCAAATCGGACGACACATGTATATGGGAGCTATAGCTAAATCTTAACCGATTTTCTTCAAATTCGGTAGTGTTGGTTCATGGATAAAGAAACTCTACCATTCTAAATTTCGAAATGATTGGGTGTAAAATACAGCTTTTACAGGACTAAAGAGCAAAATCGGACGAAACATATATATGGGAGCTATAGCTAAATCTTAACCGATTTTCTTCAAATTCGGTAGTGTTGGTTCATGGATCAAGAAACTCTACCATTCTAAATTTCAAAACGATTGGATGGAAAATACAGCTTCTATAGGACTAAAGGGCCAAATCGGACGAAAGATATATGTGGGAGATATATCTAAATCTGAACCGATTTCAACCAAATTCAATAGCGATATTAACAGCTGCGAAATACTCTAAACTGCAAAATTTCAGAACGATCGGAGTGAAATTGCGACCCGTAGTCGACGAACATGGACAGACGGACGGACGGACAGACATGCTTATCGACTCAGCTACTGATTCTGAGGCGATCGGTATACTTTAAGGTGGGTCTAACTGTGTTATTTTCAGGTGTTACAAACATCTGCCGTGAAACAAACTTATAATGCCCTGTACCACAGTGTGGTGTAGGGTATAATAAAAATATTGTACTTATAAGTATTTAAAATACATTTAATTTATAAATGATTTTTATTTATTTATATGTAACTTATATTATGGTTCTTCTGTAGATTATATTAAATCATTTTATATGTAATATATGTTTCGTTCAGTGATTAATCACGATTCCCCTATATTCGGGAACTGGATTCAGTTGGTTCTGTGCTAAGAGAGGTTGCTGCTGTTGATCTCTTCTCGCACGCATTTCCTTGAACACAGAATAAACGACATTCCAAAGAGTGTACTCAAGAACTGCAATAGAACGAGGAAGAGAGAAGGGGAGAAGAAATTAAAGTAACGCTCAAGAAAGTCGAAGGGTATCCTTGATAAAATGACTAAACCAATATCGATAATATTGTTTTTATCGAAATTAAAGTTGATAGCTTTACCGTGTATTGGCGAAATACAATAGAGTTTGGGAAAATCAAAAATGACTTGAAATCTCCTCTATAAAAACTTCAGTAAACCTACCTGAACCAATAGCAATGTACACTAAAGTTCCCAGCATTAGACCCATTGATAAGCCCACCGTAACGGATACATAAATCATGTATACGAAAATGACTGCATTAAAGATTATGAATGTATAAAAGCTAATAAGCCAAGGAATCAGCAGCAGATGGCGTTCCTACAAATGTAAAAAAAATTAAACATTTTAGCAGAATTTTCCGTTACATATCGCTCACTTACTTCAAGAGTGACATAACTCAAAATTGTCAAGATGTGCAACTTTATGGATAGGCAACACGAAATAAGATGTTCAAGAATGCTGGTATAATCCTAAATATGATAGTTTACTTAAAACTACATTTCGCTGAATTTGTGGACATTTGCTGAATTAGCATTTCTGTAAGGCTACTTCAAAAATGTTAATTTTTTGAGCTCTGTCATTCTTGAAGTAAGTGTGCGATATGTCAAAAATATAAATAATGTGACTTTACTTACCATCATAATACCCAGAATTAGCAGAAAAGATGTAATCACTTGAAAGGCACTGAGAATAAAATAAACACCTGCAGTGACAAGGACAGCTAGATATTTATGGAAGGAACAGGGAAAGATATGAAATGTTAGGAGTTGAATTAAACCTTAATTATATATGTAGATGGTAAATTGACCAGAGATGACTTTACACTTTCCAGAGGACCCTGAACATGTAGACATGCAACATGTAAACTCTTGGTGGAGGTGCTGGGCTGATATCGTTATCAAGATCCAATATTGGTTATTAGAGATACATATATAATCTTGTGATAATAAGTTCCAATTAATTTATTCTCCGATAGTCAGGCTGCTATAAGTTCCCGGAATTCTATGTTCCTGAGCTCAGGGACAGCCTTGAATCTCTGAAAATGATTCTTCCCTCTACTGTAAATTCTAAAATTTTATTACATATTAGGAATTACATTCAGGAAATGACTGCGGATGTAGTGTAATCCTTTGATAATCTCTGGAATTACAAGCATCGTTGATTTTACGCTGGCCGGCAATAAATACCTCATACTCCTACTAGACAGAGAAGCATGAAATAGCCAAACTCCTGGTGGTAAGAGTTGTGTGAATTGCAGTGCCAACGATTCCAAGTTTCATCATCTGCTGGTTCTTCTGGAAAAACCCAGAGCTATCGATTGCACATAGGTTTTTTTATATCTGTGGGGTGTTCTTACATTGAAATCATGGCTTTAAGGAGGAAAAGAATGACTGAGATATAATGTTATGACAAATGTAGGAATCCCTTGGATTTTATGTTCGTGATCTGAAAAATAGCATAAACTCCGGCAGTTCTCTTAACGAAATGGCTGAGCAGTTTAATATGCACATATGCTGCAGGGTCGATAGTGTAATATTTTCCAAGGTGCCAGAACTTCGCAGCATCGTTGAATATACCTTGGCCTAGCCACTATTTAACGACAGACAGGTGAGCATTGAACAGCAGAACCAGGAGATGTGTTAGTTTCTAGATCAATGATTCCGGGTCGGAAGTTGGAGTTAACTCGAAAGACCTCGGGTTATCTATAGCACATAGCCTGACTGATCAACTGTGCTTATACTATTTATCATTAAATTGTGAACTTGTCTATTGCAGAGATATAATCTTCCGATAAAAAGTTCCTGCCGTAAGTTCCTGAGCTCAAGTATACCTAGACTCTCTGAAGATGCTTTTAGCGACATACAAAGTCGTCCTGCGGACGAAGGCCTACGAGGCTACTGGCAGACGCCAATCAGGCATAAATTTGCATAAATTGTAGTTTTCTATGGTCCTGCCTACATTTGAAATGGTTCCACGTTCTGCTATCGTTACCAGGACCGAATGTTTCGCTAATCATGTCGGTTATGATGGTACACTATCTGAAAGGATGGTACGTATTGAGACTTAAAGTCGCCTCAAACGACTTTGGCTGAAGCTAAGCAGAAATAAGTAAAAGCGTTAAGTTCGGCCATGCCGAATCTTATATACCCTCCACCATGGATAGCATGTGACCACACAAAATAACTAAAACCTAAAGAAAATAACACCGAAAAACACAAAAAATTATAGTAGATAGAACAGTAGGAATCACATGAAGTTAGATGCTATATATGTGAGCTATATCTAAATATGGACCGATATTGCTCATTTTCAATCCCAAGTTACCTGCAGCTATAAGAAGTTTCTGTACCAAATTTCAGACACCTAGCTCAAGTATTATAGATTGTAGCATGATTACAACAGACGGACTAATGGCTAAATCGTCTTAGAATTTTAAGACGATTAAGAATATATATACTTTATGGGGTCTCAGATCAGTATTTAGAGGTGTTACAAACGGAGTGACAAAATGAATATACCCCCCATCCTATGGTGGAGGGTATAAAAAGGATGGAGAGCGCCCCAGTAGGTGCGTTGGTAGCGACTCGCCTTTGAGTTTGAGGGTCGTGGGTTCGATTCCCACCAGAGACTGTGTTCTGTCGCAACAAGTATTAAGAAGCAACATGGTCTTTGTCACCCGGCTTCTACCTGGACCGTAAAATTAGAGTAGAAATTTACTTTGTAATTCATATAAATACATAAATAAATAAAAAATGATGGAATCTACTAACGACCTACTTTTTTGCGTTAACATACCAGACAGGGCAAAGAATGTCACAGTAGCGTTAATTGCTTGATAATTAGCATTGGTTGAAGATGAGATCTTAAATCCCGTACTGAACAATGGTTTTGTACTACAGTTCTATAATCAAAAAGTCCAACAACAGCAGGACGCTAAGCAATGTCCAAAGAATAGTCAGCGTGTGCATTGGCGGATTTGCTAAATAATTGTAATACTAAATTTGATGTCTTCGGACCTATCGGGTTTTTCGACACTCCAAAGTAGTCGTTGAGTGTGGTAAGATCTATATTTTATCAGGTGATCCAAGTAGAGATACTGTTTTCAATAACCTTTTTTTGACAGATCACGTGTGAGTCGTGTCATGCTGTCATGTTATTTTTGTAAAGTATTGTTTGGCATTTCATCAAGGAAAGACTTACGCCGTTTTGACAACTAATTGACAGATTAATTAGTGTAATGTTATAACTGGTGATCCAAGTAGAGATACTTTTTTCAATATCCTTTTTTTGACAGATCACGTGTGAGTCATGTTATTTTTGTAAAGTATTGTTTGGCATTTCATCATGAAAAGACTTACGGCTGAACAACGTTTACGCGTGTCATTCGCCAGTTACCCGTCGAAATGCTCGAACGAGTCATCGAAAATTGGACTCAACGGATGGGTCATCTGAGACGTAGCCGCGGCCAACCTTTGATAGATATAATCTTCAAAAAATAAATGCCAAAGAATGTTCTTTCAAATGATAATAAACATTCCCCATTCAATTTGAATTTTCTGTGTTTTTTCTTGAAAAAATAGGGAACCTCGAAATGGATCACCCTATATAATGCAGGGAAATAAATGTGAGACCTTTGTATGTGAAAATGTTAGCTTAACTTGTTCGCAGGAGAGCCACAGAGCCGAAACGGCCGAAAAGCCCTGCTGTAGACATTATAGGTAAGTAGTCTGGGCCTCCACGGCATTACGACTAACATAACTATCATTATTGTTAGGATGTAGCTGTGGACATAGTTGTCGTTGGAGCAGTATAGATGTTTTGTTGTCCATTAGGTGTTGTTTTTACTCGACTTGTGTAGTGGGTTCTGCTGCAGTGCTTTCCAGGCCAAGCAAGGTGGCTGCTTCCACTGGTTGGGTCCTAAGAGACCTGAGAACAAGTTGAACAGGTTTGGCAGGGAAGCTGAAAAGGTGTAGTGTGTCCTGTGGTCCTTGGTTACAAGCGGGGCATGTTTTCGACGTAGTGCCATCAATTCTTGCCCAGTACGAATTGAGCCTCATCCTCATCTTATTTGGGTCACTGACCAGAAAAGACCTCGCGCTCTAGATCATGAAGATCTTTCCTGATCTACCCGGGAGGTGGAAGCCTATCCACAAGATGGTGGTTGGGATGGCTGGCAGGGTAGCAACCAAGCATATAGACAGCAAACAATTGTGTCGTCGCACGGGTATGACCTTCGTGAGCTCATGTAGTAGGTCCACAGATGACATGAGGAGGCATCCTGTCGCTGTTCTAATGGCGGCATTTTGACAGGTCTGTAGGTTCTTCCACTGCGTCTCGCTCACATTCGGTGACCACACTGATGCTGCATAGTTAACCACAGATCGACCTATCGCTTTGTAAGAGGTCAACAAGGTTTCTTTGTCTATTCCCAAGTGCTGCCGGCTAGCGACTTGAGGACCTTGTTTCCCCTTCTCATTTATATAAAATGTGACACCAGGAACCTTAGGGTAATTGGTGGTTGGAATTCTAGTGCCATGGACTATCACTTTGAGTTTTTGCTCCTTTCATTGCGCTGTCCATGCTGTAAACAGTGTGACCGATGATTTGGTAGCGGATGTTTTCAGGTTCCTCGAAGCGAAGAAATTGGCAATCTCAGCCAGGTAGGCATTTAGACTTTCACATATGTCATCAATCAAGTGGCCCGGCGCCAGAATCACACTGTCATCAGTATATGTTACGATTTCAACGTCGTCAGGTGGCGGTGGAATTGCAGAAAGGTAGAGGTTAAACAGTGCCGGTGATATCGCAACACTTTGCGGAACACCCTGTTTCACTCTACGGGCTTTGGACTTCTTGTTTCTAAAATCCACATACGACTGGTGCCCACACGTGTAATTAACTATCGAACGTTTCAAACTATTCGGGAGGGACGTGTTGGCGATGTCCTCAAAAAGGCGTAGTGGCTGATATTATCCAAGGCCTTCGATAGGTTAATCGCCACGAAGACAGACATAGTGTAATCCATTAATGAACCTTCGATTTTAAGCGCTGTTAAGTACATTCTGACTGAAAATAAATATGTAACACCACAACCTGTTAGAGAAGCATCAAACAGCTGAACTCCTGTTTGAAGGAGTTGTGGGAATTTATATACCAATGATCTCTAGTTTCATGATCAGGTGGCAGACCTAAAGCTGTCGATAGAACGTAGGTTGCCTGATCTCTGTAGGGGCTTTGCAGGTCCACGTTTTTCTATCTTCATCAGGACTGAATGATTCGACAAACGTATCATTCGTGACGGGGCACACTGACAATGCGATGAGATTGAAACTTGCGACTATCAATTTCTGCAAAAGCTGTCGATACGACCTGGACACTATTACTTTGGGTGTATTCTGCCTCTATCATTAAGAGGGCACCTGATCTCTGCTTCTATTTCTTTGGGAAACTTTCAAAGCTGGCTAATATTATCATCGGCCAGCTTCTGTCATATGATTTATGACAATCAAAATGGTTCAACAGGACATGTCTAGAGATGAGCATTTCCAGTCCTTGTGACGTTATAATGAACTGCGAATTATAAGTTGGTCTAAGTACAGATTCTATTTAGTCTATTAACTAATAAACTATCCATTACAAACCAATTATCAAAGTTTCAGAGAACTGACTGCCTTTGCATAACCGGAGCGTTGAGGACTACAGCGACTGAGTCTCTATGTACAAGCCATACTCCTTCGACTGGCCATTGATATGGTGCAACCAGAGCGGCATTACGTTGGACCATCTATCAATGTGGAGGTATAAAAACAACGGCCAGGGGACTATATACCAATGATGTATGTACATCCACAGGAAGAATTTCACCACTAAGATACCTGTCAGGGCGGAATGGGTTGGCTACTGCCAACCTACCAGAAAATGGAAAACATCTCCACTTCTAAACAGATGGTTCGACGCTTCTAGAGAAGTTTGACTTCGGATTACACTATAAAGAACTCAGTCTTGATATAGCTCATAGACTACCAAATAGCTGTAGTGTCTATCAAGCAGAAATAATGGCAATAAGGGAAGTTGCCAAGTGGCTGATTCGTAACGTAGTGACCACAATGGCATTGTCATTTATCTGGACATATGGATGTCCCGGAGAACCGGGGAAAACCGACGAACTTGTTAGGAGAGTGACGAAATTATAAATTCTCGAAGCATTTATGTACATATATTGGTGCGCCACTGTCCACATGTAAGCATTGTCTTAGGCAGAAGGGAATCAGGCAGTCCAATGAAATATGGACAGAAAACGACATCTGTATTGTAGCTAGACAAATCTGGCCAAAATACGAACTGAGAAGGCCAAAATGTGTCCTCGTAAAATACTGTTCTCGATAGTGTCAGTTCTGACGGGATACTGCCTATTTGGCTAACACGCCAGAAGGTTTGGTATTGAGACCAATAACTTCTTTAGGAGCTGTGGTATTGAGGAAGAAGAGCATTGAACACCTGCTTTGCTACTGTTCCTCATCAAGTAAACGACGTCTGGATATACTTAGGTCGGCCTTTCTAAGAAGTCTGGCAGATCTGGCCGGTACCGATAACTTTGTTTATCAAATAGGTTGGTTTCGATGAGAGGCATCTGTTCCCGTGGTAACACTAGGGAACTACATTGGTCTATGTGAGCTGAAAAAACTCGCTGCTAATTTAGGGATGTGGCCTTCAAAGAATTGATGGCAGCCTGTCTGTCCGAGTAAATGGTAACGCCAGTGTCACTATGGTCACTATGTTGCCACTCAGCCACTTGGCGATTTCACTCATTGCCATTATTTCGGCTTGATAGACACTACAGGTAGCTGGTAATCTATGAGCAATTTATATCTAGATTGAGTTTTTACAGTGCACTCAGAAGCCATCCTTATCATCAAGCTTCGAACTATCTCTGCAGAAGTGGAGATGTTTTATATTGGTGTTCTTCCAACCCATTCCTCTCTGGCAGATTTCTTAATGGCGAAGTTCCTCCCGAAGCTGTACAATTTTGATATACCGTCAAGCCGTCGGTTACCATATCACTATATCCACATGTGGCTGCATTTCGTGTGACCCCACATTGAGAGACAGTTCAATCGTAATGCCGCTTCTGGAATATAATATCAGAAAGTAATTCGAGGGTCAACGTGAAAGCAGCAATCTAAGAACCTAGAAAGATTGCAATGAGATTACTCAATGACGACCTTTGTAGATGGTGGCAAGATATCTTTTAATATCTTTCACAGGAAAGAAGATACTTGGATAGTTCCTCTGTCAGGACATGATGGAATTAAATGGCCCTGGCCGGAGTAGAATTTTGAAATTTCTAAAAATAACCTCTCAGAGCATATCAAATACGAAGGACAAATGATTCGCTGAAGCAAGTCTAAGAGGAATCACAATAGCACTATCAGTGGGGCAACGCGGTTTCTACGTTGAAGTCGTCTTCTTCTAACATAAACCTTCTTTGTCTGAACCTGGTGCACTAACATTGCGCTAAACTGAGGAGAATTTAGAAATTCCTAAAAATGGCCGCTCAGAAAAAACAAATTAAATTCTAATACAATAGAGAGATGAATCAAATCTACGGGGAATCACAATTAACCGATCATTGGCCGTTTTAATTTCATATGTAACAAAGAGTTATAGTATAATCCCAACAAATGTTTTAATTTAAACCAAGAGAAGTACTCAATAATACAATAATACAACAAGAAAAAATAAACCTTATCTATTTGTCATTCGTCAGCTACTCAATCGTTGGTTTACTCGTATATGCGAGTTAATAGTATGAGACTGTAATCAACTAGTTTTCTGCAACTATTTTTAACACCCACGGAAATATATTAATGTCCCCGGTAGATACCGCGATACACACTATGTGGACGCCAATGTGAGAGCTATACCACCATTTACTTACCTATCCTAAGGTTCACATCTGGTGTTGCACGATTAGTTTGTTTCTGTATAGCTTCGACCAGGTGGTCCACACTGCCGTAGGCCAAACACATCAGAAAGCCCAAAGAGATGGCGCCGATCAAACTTAACCAACCGATTACCCATCCTACGGAAAATAAGCGAAGATCACGGTTAATTCCGCGGAAACACATCACGAAATTATTTCTCTTTATTCGAATTGGCAAATGGTTTGATGAAATAGCTAACGGGGGTATTCGAGTTAAGATATACAAATAAGAATAAAAACAACCGGACTGAAAAGTTGGATTTTATCTTGTGCTGCAGCGCATCAATTGTAAACTGATCAGTCGTCAACTTTTGCATTCTGATTTTCTAATAGGGCTATTTTGAGAGAAACCCATCCCAAGTGAAGAGCAAAGAGTAAATCTCATTTATAAATATCGTCGATTTGTACGTGAAGTATTTGTGACTGAAAAGACGTTGTGGCTAAAAGACCTGACTATAATATACTCGTATACATAGATATTAAGCGATACCAAATCAATTTACAGATTTTGCACGTATAATTATTATACATGGGTTTCTATTTATATTGTAAGCCTAATAATAAATAAAAACAGTAATTTGTGATACCAATTATCTTTATTGTTTTTTAAAAATATTCTTCTCTAGACCCTTTTTGAATTGTGTCCAAATATTTCTTCATACCGCTTTAAACACCTACAACCAACATTTTTTAATTGTAATTTATTACTTCTTCTGCGGGCGAACTTTAATGACTTCGAATATATGTCACAGTCGTCGTATTAAAGGTCAATGGCTTTAATCCCTGGGTCAACGACATATTGTAAAAGGCCCTTGGTCCTATACATATTAGAGGTAATTGATCCCACACTAAACGTCAATAAATCCAATTAAATCTCATCGACTTCGGATTAAGGGATTTGATCTCGTATTAAAGGTAAATCACCCCAGATTAAGGGCCATTTATCCCAGACTAATTGTCATCGATCCCATGATTAAAGATTGACCTGATTAAATGTCATTGGAAGGATTAAAGTCCAATGACACCGAAAAAGGATCAATTACCCCAGATGAAATAGCATTGACTAAGAATAAACACCAACGACCTCGGATGTACATAATGTCATTGATTTTATGATTTAACGGTATTGACCTCGGATTAAATGTAACTGAATTCAAGCTGCAATGTCATTGACCCCAGATTAAAGATCAATGACAGCGAATAAAGGTCAATGACCCCGGATTAAATATGAATGACTCCTGCTTACAGGTCATTGACATCAACACTAATTTCTTTGATCACTTATTAAATGTGATTAAAGGTCGCTGAACCCGAATTAAATACAATTGATTGCTGATTTGACATGATCATTCACTGACTTTAAATTAAAGGACAATGGCACCGATTAAAGACCTCGGATTATAAATCTTTGACCCCGGATAAAATACCTTTGACCACTGATTTAACATATCATTACGGACGATTACGTGCAATATAAAGTATACATTCTTAAATTTCAGCCAGATACATTGAAAAATGTGTGGGACCTTTATATGGGGGCGATTAGCTAAAATATAAAGTAAAAATCTATAAATTTCAGCTATATTAATAGAAAAGAAATGGACGGACGGAAAGGTAGACAGACATGGCTAAATTGACTCAAAAAGTGATTCTATGTCGATCGGTATAATAAAATATTGGTCTATATCTTCTCTTTTTAGGTGTTAAAAAAATGTACAAAGTCATAATACCCTGTACCACAATGTGGTGTGGTACATCCCGATGTCAAGAAGTGACATGGGTGAGTACTTTTATATGGGGGGTATATCAAAACATGGACCGGCCGTGAAAGAAATGCTTCTATACCAATTTCCGTAAAGATCGCTCGATATTTACGTCATATTGTAAAGGGTACGTCATATTGTAAAGGGTAACGATGTTAATTGTAAATAAAACACAAAGTTTTCAAACAATTATCTTAATATTTTTTATTATGATAGAAGGATCTATGATAATTATGTGTGAAACAAAATATCGGCCAAATGCTCGCCACGGCTTCGGAGGCGTACCTCTATCCGATGGTCCATATTTTCAATGACTCTGAGACATGATTGATGTTCAATGTCGTTAATGTGCCGAATTATATGATTCTTTAGCTCTTGAACTGTTCTTGGCTTATTGACGTACATTTTTTCTTTTAAATATCCCCAAAGAAAGAAATCCAACGGTGTCAAATCACATGATCGTGGTGGCCAATTAACATCGCGCCATTCGGTTGGAACCACATATCGTCCAGGTCCATATACACAATTTATGGCAAAAAGAAGTCCGATATTATCTCGCGACAGCGAACAACATTCATTTTCGAAGAAGTACGGCCCGATGACGCCGCCAGCCCGTAAAACGCACCAAACAGTCACTCTTTGTGGATGCATCGGCTTTTCAACAAACACTAGTGGATTCTCGTTTGCTCAAATGCGGCAATTGTGCTGGTTAATGAATCCACTGAGGTGAAAGGTGCCTCGTCGCTGAAGATGGTGACGGCTCTCTTGCCACTCTATCAATGTTTTCCGTAGAACGAACTAGGCGAGCATGCACAAGTACACAATTGAGCAGCGCGTTAAGATTGTTGAAGCCTTTTACGAAAATGGGCGTCAAATCAAAATTCACTTCGTGATTTGTTTGGTCAGTATAATCGACGAAATGTGTCAACAGGCGGGAGAATTCTGCTCAAATTTCAGCAAACCGGGTCTATAGGAGATGTGCAAACACCTTTTCATGCTTGCCCAGTTCGTTCTGCGGAAAACATTGATGACATTTTTGTCCTTTTATATTCTATCACGGAAGAAAAACGCCATTTTTGAGATGTTTGAATTGATATATATTTGGAAACAAATTTTTTAAATCTTATATACAAATTTTATTTGAAAATCAAGAAATTTTGTTTGGGGAGCATATATTAATATATTAGAATAAAATATAAAGGGTGGTTACATTTTAAGGGCCGATGTTGATTTTGAATAAAACACAAATTATTTAGGAAATTATTGTAATTTCATTTTATTATGATAATATTGGTATGGTTCAATTATGTATGTAACAAAATATCGCGACCTCGGCGGCACACCTCCATCCGATGGTCGAAATTTTCGATGACGCTGAGGCATAATTGAGGTTCTATGCCGTTAATGTGCCGAATTATCTCATCCTTTAGCTCTTGAATTGTTGCTGGCTTATCGACGTACACATTTTCTTTCAAATAACCCCAAAGAAAGAAGTCCAACGGTGTCAAATCACATAATCTTGGCGCCCAATTGACATCACCACGACGTGAGATAACACGGCCATTGAATTTGTTGCGCAAAAGAGCCATTGTTTCGTTAGCTGTGTGGCAAGTGGCACCGTACTCTTGAAACCTCATATTGTCCACATTCATATCTTCCAATTCGGGCCATAAAAAGTTCGTTATCATCTCACGATAGCGAACACCATTCACAGTAACTGCTTGGCCGAACTCATTTTCGAAGAAGTACGGCCCGATGACGTCGGCAGCCCATAGGCCGCACGAAAAGAACTGGTTTGCTGAACCCGGTTTGCTGAAATTTGCTCACTATTCTCCCGATTGTGGACAAATTTGGTCGATTATGTTGATCAAAAAAACATCACGAAGTGCACGAAATGCACTTTGATTTGAACGCCCATTTTCGTAAAAGGCTTAAAAACTTTAACGCTTTGCTCGATTGTGTATCTTTCCATGGTGCAAATTGAGTTAGTCTGAATTTGAGAAATGTCAAATGATATGCAGACTTTAGGTGTGGTTCACTTTGACTTTAGGTGTTTTTCACATTCAACATTGGCCCTTACAATTTAATCACCCTTTATTTGCGAACTAACTTTCACAAATTAAATATGTGTTCTCACACAAACAAAGTAGTTGTTTAAGAAGATTTTCAAATATATGTTATTTAAAAAATATTTTTAAAACTTTGAAGACTTTTTTGATTTTTAGATTAACATTTTCCTATATTTCGTGTTATACTTTAAATAAGTAGATTAAAATGACATAAGTGACATTAACTTTTGTTTTCAGCACTAATTTTTGTCAATCCAGTTTGTCAATCAATGTAAATTACAGTTAGGAAAGATTATACGATTTAAAGTGCAATCGAATTTTACAAACATATAAAGGGTTTTACACAAAGAGTAATATGATTTCTTTGGAAAAAATACACTTATTGTTAAGAAAATTCAAAAGTTTTTCATTTAATGTGAATAAAAATCGATACAATTAAGTTCTAAATAAAACGTCATTCAAATGGCCTCCACGACTTCTTCTGCAGGAACGAATTCGATGAACCCAATTTTCGAGCATTTTTTCCACTAAATCAAGTCGTATGTCATGAATGGCACGTTAAATATTGACTTGTATAGCTTGAAGAGAGTCTGGTTTATTTCGAAAGACCAATGACTTCAAATAACCACACAAGAAATAGTCTATTGGTGTTAAATCACAACTTCTTGGAGGGCATCAATATCACAATTTCTTGAAATTATCGAATCTCCAAACTTTTCTCGCAACAATTCCATTGCTTCATTTGCTGTGTGAATCGTAGCCACAATCGGTCAAAGGCAAAAAGATAGCTCTTAACGAGAGCTAAAGTATTGCTCATGGGTGTCAAGGTCGTAGGTTGACTGGAAAGTGTTGTTTTGGATTTTTTTTTAAAAAATGGACTTAGCATCACCAACAAATGAGAACGGAAAGTTTACTTTTGCTCTAGCTCCTTAACTGTACGTCGGATCGGGAATCGGCCAATGGCAAAAAATGGACGTAGCGCACGAAAAGTTGCAACTGGAAAACGATTATTTTGATAATATAACTGAATAAAGTGTAAACGTTGTTCTTGCGTATACATATCTCTCCATGATGAAATTGTAAGCACTACTGAATACAATGAAAAACAAATGACAGATCATGACATATTACAAATGGCCGAAACGTCACTTCAAAATCATATCATCCTTATTGGAAAACCCGTTACAATTTCTATAAAATTGCAACTTTAAATTAATCATTGATACATTTCGAAGAAAAATACTTAAATACAAATTAAACCTTGTTTCGGAAATATAATAAACATAAAATAAAAAAATATTTGATTGAAAATATACTTTTGTTTAGATCAACATCCTCCCAAACATATAATATTTGTGTGTGACAAATATTATATATGTGGAGTGTACCCTAAACATATGTATGTTTCAAGCAGAATATATTTGGGACAATATACTACAGAAGCAATTTTTTTCTGCGTGATTTTATATTTATATTCTATCTTGCATATGTCGGCTATATACTATCTTGAGTCGACTACATTCTGCCATCAGTCCTCTTCTGTATAACTGCTTACGATTTAATCCTCCGTCTGTAATCTACATATGCACATATATTCTGTCTAAAATATGCTACCATCAAACTTTTTCATGTGTCCTTCTATTACGTCTTCTATTTTCTAACATTCATATGATTAAAAATCAAAACTTGTTTACATTTTGATTGGTAGACTTAAGCGCCCATCCAAAAACAGCATCCAAAGAAGTGAAAAAGATCCTATGAATATAATATGTACACAGCGGACATTACATTTTTTAAAATTATAAATATTTATAAATAAAATTACAAGACGAAAAATATATACATTTCAGTTCTTTTCATTTTACTTTTTAGAGAGTTGCTGGAGGCGGCGGAAACTTATCCATTCGCATTCCCCGATAGAGTGTATAGATGGGATAATATATAGCGCATTGGACAACTAAAAAGAATAATTGATATGAATATGAAATTGTATATGAAATCAATTTCTCGCTACTATTACTTACCAACAGCGGTCATTCCAATAATAAACTCTACCGCCGGACTGTCCGAAGTTAATAAAACCACAAAATTATAAATAAAACTACCAGCTATAAAAATGAAGGTTATCAAGAGCCAAGGCATCAAATACATGGGACGTTTCTAAATAATAAAAAAATAAATTTTAAATAATTTTCGAAAATAAGAAAATTAAAAAAAAAATCAGCAAGGAAAATTAATTTGAAGATATCCTAAGGGAAATAGGATCGGTATATAGGTGATAGGTCTCTAATGATTTTATTATGTTTGTGTAGTAATTGCAGGTACCTACCGGACTAAATGAATATCCAGTAGGCACAATGGACTTTGATGACATTGTCGTCAGCGATTCATCAATCACAAATCATGCAGAACCTATGTTTTTTTGTTTAATGTTCGTATAATATATATCTTGAATTAAATCCTGTTGAAGACAAACTTTACGACATTAGACCCGGTTGTCATGCATGACAATCCCTTGAGACAATACCTTCAGCAACAAAATCGTGTATTAACTCTGCTGTTGAGACTATAACCGACCGACAATGACATTAAAAATATAAACGTCAATAAGCGTAATGTTCCGGCCGATTAGTCCGTTGTCATTTCTTTTCAATACCCTGGAGAGATTAATATATAGAGTTACCTTAGGACAAGAAATGAAAACCCGTTCTGCATGATCTAGTCAGCTTTATTGAACAATATCTCTATCCCAGTAAAAAATTTTCGGAAAAAGCAGTCGAGTAGGGAATCACTCGCTTCCCTAACCGATTGTTTTTATAAAGGGATGAGACTTCTGGAACTAATTCTGAATTGCTGAAAAAAGAATGCCTTCTTTTTTCGATTTTTTCACCAGGTTAGAAAAATTAAAAAAAAAATTGTCTTTCGTTTTTATGTCTTTCTACGAGTATTTTTATACCCTACACCACACTGTGGTACAGGGTATTATAAGTTTGTTTCACGGCAGATGTTTGTAACACCTGAAAATAACACAGCTAGACCCACCTTAAAGTATACCGATCGACTCAGAATCACTAGCTGAGTCGATTTAACGATGTCTGTCCGTCCGTCCGTCTGTCCATGTAAAGTTGTTCGTCGACTACAGGTCGCAATTTCACTCTGATCGTTCTGAAATTTTGCAGTTTAGAGTATTTCGCAGCTGTAAAGATCCCTATTGAATTTGGTAGAATTCGGTTCAGATTTAGCTATAGCTCCCATATATATGTTTCGTCCGATTTTGGTCTTTAGTCCTATAGAAGCTGTATTTTACATCCAATCGTTTTGAAATTTAGAATGGTAGAGTTTCTTGATCCATGAACCAACACTACCGAATTTGAAGAAAATCGGTTAAGATTTAGCTATAGCTCCCATATATATGTTTCGTCCGATTTTGCTCTTTAGTCCTGTAGAAGCTGTATTTTACATCCAATCATTTTGAAATTTAGAATGGTAGAGTTTCTTGATCCATGAACCAACATTGCCTAATTTGAAGAAAATCGGTTAAGTTTTAGCTATAGCTCCCATATATATGTTTCGTCCGATTTTGCTCTTTAGTCCTGTAGAAGCTGTATTTTACATCCAATCATTTTGAAATTTAGAATGGTAGAGTTTCTTGATCCACGAACCAACACTACCGAATTTGAAGAAAATCGGTTAAGATTTAGCTATAGCTCCCATATATATGTTTCGTCCGATTTGGCCCTTTAGTTCTATAGAACCTATATTTTACATCCAATCGTTTTGAAATTTAGAATGGTTAAGTTTCTTGATCCATGAACCAACATTGCCGAATTTGAAGAAAATCGGTTAAGATTTAGCTATAGCTCCCATATATATGTTTCGTCCGATTTGGCCCTTTAATAATGTGAATGCCAATTTGTATTGTAGGCACTGTTAAACCATTACACTGTACAAATTTTCACGTCTTTGTATGCACTGGTAATAAAGTCATAAGCTGGTAATTTTTGGTACGAAATGGTCCATTTGTGTGGGAGGTACCAAAAAGAGCGTGGCAATAATGCCAATATTTACTGTATTGTAGGTCCTATTAATACATTACACTGTACAAAATTTCAGGTCTTTGTATGCACTGGTAATAAAGTTATAAGCTATTAACTTTTGGTTCCAAATTGTCCATTTGTGTGGGAGGTACAAAAACGGGCGTGGTAACGTAGACCATTTTTCTCGAGGTAATAGTGACTAATAAACTAATACTATGTGTAAAATTTCAGAGGTCTCAAATAAATAGTATGCACCAACCAGCAGACAGACAGACAGACGGACGGACGGATATTGTTCATTCCACTTAAAATGACCCAAACGGGATATCCGCCGAACATACTTAGGGTCTTAGGTCACTCCTTCGATGTGTTACACTTTTGGCTCGTAGCATATGATATATACCCTCCTCTCTGAGGTGAGGGGATAATAATGTAGAATATTTTTGATTCTCTTCATGTCATGCATTGCACTCTCGCTTGTTATTGTATTCTCCCTGTGCCAGTTCATAATTTCCATATATATTTTCAAAACAACTTCTCTCAAATTTTAAGCTTATGACTTACCAATCCGTTGAACGATGAGGCCTCAGCGACGTGGATGGGGTGTTGTAAACTAAATTATACCAAAATTTCATGAGAAATGTTTGTCCCTAAATGCTTTCAACAATTGGACGAGCGTTAAGGCAAGTAACACAGAAGTTGCATTTTACATCCAATCGTTTTGAAATTTAGAATGGTAGAGTTTCTTGATCCATGAACCAACATTGCCGAATTTGAAGAAAATCGGTTAAGATTTAGCTATAGCTCCCATATATATGTTTCATCCGATTTGGATCTTTAGATCCAATCGTTTTTATACCCTACACCACACTGTGGTACAGGGTATTATTTAAGTATAAAATGTCCCAAAAGTAAATTTATGTAAACAATTTATGCATGAATTACAAAATTTATATATCAGAGTTATTCAATATTACGAGAGTGGTGTAGGGTATTATATAGCCGCCCGACTTTAGCCTTTCCTTACTGGTTTTTACTGGGATCTGTTATTGAATATACCATAGAAGCTATCAACCCCCTGGGGGTTCAACATTTCTTTGTGTGGCATAGAAACGCTTAGGTCCATTGGTCTGCGTAGCCAAAAATTCTGACCCAACAACAACAAAAGTTACTCGCAATTAAACATCGTGCATACTCAAGGTGGGCCACTGAGGTCCTATAGCTCCGCCCCCGTAACTATAACATAAATTCTCTAATACCTCTTCCATAAGTAAGCCAAATTTTGTCGGGTACAAAAAGGCAGATGTATTTCCCTTTTTCGAATTCCTTTCATCGGTCCTGATTAAACTAGTCTTGGCGTCAGTATGCTCAGTGTTTTTTTGACACCACATTTCCCATTGGCTATTTGCAAAAATTCAGTTTTCGATTACCTTTTGGATTCCTTTGATCAGAACTGCCGAGACAATGGCCATAATAACTCCTACTACCAAAATGAAGACTATGAGCAAGCGGAAGCCAACAGTAGCTGTGGAGAGTGCAGAACATAAAAAAATGCAATAAATTCAAAAGTTTTGATACCCTCAAAAGCACTAAAATATACTTGCGTATGCATTGATCTCCGCTTCGTTGGAAGTTATCTCTTGAATGACCTCATTGATAAGCTTCTTGTCCGCCAAAATGCCTATGGCCAAAATTAGGACAATGCTGTAGATCGCAAGAGTGGTATAGCCAATGAATAAACCAAAACCAGCGTGGGTACACATTTCAGAACAAGCAGTCAAGGTTTGATAGTATATAAAAAATGATTTCCTCAACAAGAAAACTTTAAAGAACCCGCGAGTAGCTTTAGAGATGTTGGCGCGATTGAGAAGTGATATTATATCTAAACTAATAATGACTGATTTCACTTCGAAACACTCTTATTGTTTCTCGCAATGGGATCATTCTCGGAAATATATGAATTTGAGGTTTAGATTATGATACGTATTCATGATGAGTTTAGTTATTTATAATTGTGAACCACAACTGGCTGATCGTCATTGTTGGTATAGTGGAGCAAAAGTTTTGAGAAATACATATGTATGACAATTTTAGACGAGTAAGTCGTTGAAATTATTCCCTCTAGTTGTGTATGGGAGATGTGGAGAGAGGTGGAAATAAGTTACTCATTCCTTGTCAGACTATAGTCATTAATATGCATAATAATTTCACGTAATGGCCGCCAATTGGTCCATCAAGACCGTGTGATTTAACCTTATTCGAATATTTTCGTTGGAGTTATGTAAAGTCACTCGCCTACGCCACTAAACTAAAGACAATTGAACTTTTTCGACGAATTAATGTCGAAATAAGTCCGCCCAAATCATATTTAAACATTAATGGCATACAATTATCTATTCAATACAGCCAGTCTAATTGATAAACAAAATATTTGTAATTGCTTTGTTTTATTTCAAAGTTCTGCAAGTCTCCATCCAAATCCCCATATTTTATTTTATTTAAAAGTTTTCTTTTTCTACGTAAGAGTTCTTGTATACTTAAGGCCGGGTTAGGCAAACTTAACCGTAATTTAACTTTAGCGCTGCCGTAACTTTGCCCACTGGAGCAATTACCTAAAACTTGAAAAACGTACTGTATCACTCAAAGCTGGGTTAGGCAAACTTAACCGTAACTTAGCTTTAGCGCAGTCGTAACGTTGTCCGCTCGAGCAATTACCCAAAACTTGAAAAAAACGTGACATATGTCTCAGACATTCACAACTAAAATTGTAAAATCCTTATATTAATTTATATTTTCTTGCTCGTATTTTAATATTTTATTACTTTTTTTATCATTCCATTTTAAAAGTTTCGCACAAATGTCGTCTTTTTTCGTTGTTTTGCTGATTTTGTAGGCAATGCACGTAAACGTACCATCCAAATCAAATTTCAGCAGATTCAGCCGTCCGGTATACGTTTCGTTTTCGTTGGCTAATCGTTTACAGTGATTTCCATATGGCAGATCGAATCAACTGATTCGTTACGCTACGGGGGCGTTACGTTTACGTTTGCCTAACCCAGCGTTACGGACCCAGCCTTCAAACAGAGTTTCGTCAGAGCGATGAACAAATTCAACTATACAGGATTATTCTGTACACAGAAACAAAATGTGTCTTAAAATTGAAGATTTTCGCCAAACACGCCCTTAATCTTTCAAATAAGTACGTTTTGTACTTAAAGTTAAGAAAATGCACTTTATATCAATGAAATTATCTATATTTTAAGTACAAAATGCACTTATTTTAATATCTAAGGGCGTCTTTGGCGCAATTCTTTAATTTTAAGATACAATTTGTTTTCAGTGTACCTTAGCTGATTTTTAAATAACGACGAAGCTTTTTCTATGAGTGCATAATCAAAATGTTGATTTTAGATATTACACAAAATAAATAAGTCGACTTCGCAGCTATATTTGAGGATGTTAGCAATAGATTTAGGGTTTAGGTTAGAAGCTCAGAAGCCCCTTATCGAAACCAACCTGTTTGATATACAAAGTTATCAATAGTATTAATATGGGTACTGAATGATCTGTTAAACTTCCTAGAAAGGCCGACCCCAGAATATTCAGACTTCGTTTACTCGATGAGGGACAGTAGTAGGTTTTAAAGATTTCATTATTTTAGCTTTGAGATTGGAGAAAATGTGGCTTACTTTTGAAATTTGTGTTTTTGTCCATTCTTTCTTCACGAGCATTCTCTGGAAACATTCCTTTAAGATGAATAAAAAAAATGTTGTACTTTTTTAAAATAACTTCTTCTATAACTCCTAAAAACGATATTTACTTTTTCCCAAAAAAAAAAACGACAAAAATATCTTTGTGATGTACATCGTTTCGATTATTCACACAAAATACTAGGACAGAGACGGGAAAAAAGTGAAAAATTCAATTTTCTAATGCAGATATCTAGGCAACTGTATGAGATAACTCGTATGTTTAAATAGTCTCTTGTAGATCTCGGTTAGTAGAACGCACACAAAGAAAACCTTATTTAAAAGAGACGACAAAAAACAACAGTTAAACATTTTGTATACCCTGTATATCATAGGGGGCCCAAATCTAAAACTTAAATTATCTAATACCTCTTCTACAAACACGCCAAGTTTTGTCGAAATCGGTTGTCTGTTTAAGGAACCGCCGAATTATTTTCTTTTAGTTTTTATTTACTCCCATTGTGCGTCAATTTTATGTAATAATAATGGATGAGGACATTTTGCAAAAATGTTTGTTAAAAAACGTTGAATAAAATGAACCAAGACATTGCAACATACTTACTATTTTTAGAATGTGATTCTAACTAGGATACTCTGCCGGCTTCAAGACCATTTTGCTTCTATATTATTATAGAAACAAGTATTTTATACATGGCGGTGTATAAATATGTATTAAAAATTGGCAGCACACATACTGGATTATGATTTCTGAGCCGTGACACTTACATATCGTTATCAACAGTTCTGCTGCTTTCATGGTTCTGCATAGTGTTGTAATTTTCCATTTGATGGAGCAAAATTTGCCTGTCATTGGACATGGCTGGGATTTTGTGTTAAGATATACGCATGGAGAGATATACGCAAGAACAACGTTTAAATTATTCCTAATTTTAGTCTGTGTAAGGCAAACTTAACCGTAACTTAGCTTTAGCGCAGTCGTAACGTTGCCCGCTGGAGCAATTATCCAAAACTTGAATAACGTGCCAGATGTCTCAGACATTCACAACTAAAATTGTTAAATCCTTATATAATTTTTTATATTTTCTTGCTCTTATTTAGTGGTTATTACTTATTTATCATTCCATTTCAAAAGTTTCGCGTAAATGTCTTCTTTTTTCGTTGTTTTGCTGATTTTTGTGATCCAAATCAAATTTCAGCAGATTCAGCCGTCCGTTTACCTTTCGTTTTCGTTGGCTAATCGTTTACACTGATTTCCATAGTCAGATCGAATCAGCTGATTCGTTACGCTGCGGGGGCGTTACGGTTAAGTTTGCCTAATCCAGCTTTTTGTTTTTGTTGATTGCATTACGTTTTGTTGTAGCCTCTCGTTGGGTTGCAAACACGAATGGTCACCGACTTTCAATACTCGTATATAACTCGTAAGATACCTAATGTATGTAAGTTATCTCGTAATAATGAACAATTAGGTATATGTAATATAGATTTTTCGAATTAATAAACATGAATTGAATTGTCACCGACTTTGGCTGATTTTACGCATTTGCTACACAAATACACAACTCGAAAAACACAAAAGTCTGCGCATGAAAAGCGACTCATAAAACGTGAATACGATAATTATTTTATAACATTTTGACAATACACAAGTTCAAATTGAGAATAAAATAATCTGTATGAAAAATATGTAGTATTTTTGTCAACTTTTTTCAATTCTATATATATGATAATAAACATGATAATAAATAATTAAATAAAAAAAATAATAAATAAATAAATAAATATGATAATAAACATTCCCCATTCTATTTGAATTTTCTGTGTTTTTTTCTTTAAAAAAGTAGGGAACCTCGAAATGGATCACCCTTTATAATCACTTGAATAATATCTTTAATATTTCAGAATTCGCTACTACACATTTCCACTGCAATGTCATCCGATCGAAACAAATACAGTTGGTTCTGCAGCAGTATAACATTATTTGAGTTGTTTTTGTTGTACAGCAACACATCAATCGGAGACGACTACCAACTACCCCAACCGAATGTGCATTTGGCCTTTTCGCTGCTCCCATTTAAAACCCAACGCAGCGCTCTTGCACATTTATAATAGTTACGCTCTCGCACTCTCACACATACATAACACTTCATTATGAATCCAACAAGGGGATCGATTTAAATACTGTTACGAATTAGGTATATGAAAGGATAATGAAATCAATACATAATTAAATTGAATTTATGTCGGTTTATAAACAATTTAAAATTTGTCTGTTAATTTTTTTTGCAAATTGCGTAGTTACATATTTGTTCGGGATTAAGCAGAATATGTACAAATTGTCTTATTGGAACTTCCAACATACAAGAGTACGAGAGAAACAAGAAAAAAACTGATAATGCACAGTGCTTGGAAAACATGTTTTGCAAATAATTCAGCAACTATTAAACGTTGAGAGATATCACCACGAAATTTCGTATGGTCGGAACTGAACTATTTTTGGGATGATTTAGGAAATGCGTTATGCCTAGGAGATGGGTGGCACTGGTGGTCCCAAATTTCTGCAAACGATACCTCCATTCTAAAACATGATAAGTCGACTTAACATGTTTTTAGGGATATTGCATTTTGAATTTCTAAATTTTCTAAGTTATATTCAGTTAAAATGTGGGTTATCCGTTAACCCAATCAAAAGTTGTTCACTAAACAGTAGAGGTCATTCGATTTGCATTATAAAGGAACAAATTTAAAAAATGCATCTAACATTGAATGCCTCTCCTGAAAAACTACCTTTTTGCACTTAGAATAGTTTAGAATGGAGGAATCGATATGTACAGTAACATAATTCCGTTTTGGGACCCACACAAGGATGGTCTGTTACTGTTAAATTGATTTTTGAGCAATTTTGTTTGTATCAATACATTGAAATACGCCGACAAAAGTAAATTGTATATTAAATTAAGAGCAGTTCGCGATCAAAATAAACTCTAACAAGTAAGAAATTTCAGTCGGGAAAACCGACTTATGCATCTCCTAATCTAGATAAAATAAGTTCGTAAATTTGTTTTTTTTTTTTGTTTTAAATAAATTATCAATTTAAATTTCATTTAATAGCTTTAAAGTATGTACTTGTATTAAAGTTAAAAGCTGTTTACATGTGGTACAAAATGGTGCATTTGTATGGGAGGTACCAAAAGGGGCGTACCAATAACGGTCACTTTTCTCTTGACTCTAGATACTGTAAATGCATTACACCGTACAAAATTTAAAGTATTTATATTCACTGGTGTTAAATTTAAAATGTCTTAACTTTTGGTACAAAAAGGTCCATTTGTGTGGGAGGTACCAAAAGGGAAGTGCCAATAACGCCCATTTTTCTCTGAACTCTAGGTACTATAAAAGCATTGCACTGTACAAAGTTTCAAGTATTTGTATGCACTGGTATTAAGCTGGTAACTTTTGGTACACAATAGTCCATTTGTGTGGGAGGTACCAAAAGGAGCGTGGCAATAATGTCCTTTTTTTACTGTGTTGTAGGTAATATTAAACCATTACACTGTACAAAATTCCAGGTCTTTCCATGCACTGGTAATAAAGTTATAAGCTGGTAATTTTTGGTACAAAATGGTCCATTTGTGTGGGAGGTACCAAAAGGAGCGTGGCAATAATGCACATTTTTCACTGCATTATAGGTACTATTAAACCATTACAACAGGGCTGTGGAGTCGGAGTCTGGGAAATTTGCCCGGAGTCCGGAGTCGAAAAATTATGGTCGACTCCGACTCCGAGATAGATGTATTGTGCAAAATGTATCAATTATGTGATAGAACACTTCTGAGGGCAATATCGACCTGAAACGATTTTCACCAATTCCAATAGGTTTCCTACCTAGTGTGGAAGAGTTCTTATTTAAATTTTAATACTGGAACAATTAAATATGGTACAAATACTTAACAAACAACTAAAGATGGATAGACGGACAGCTAGTGATTCTGAATAGAACGGTATATTTTAAGGTGTGTCTAGCTGTAGTATATTTTACAAATCTGTCAAAAAAACAAATGTATAACCTCCTGTACGATAGTGTGGTGTAGGGTATAACAACTAACGAATAAACTGGTTGCCTGAAGCGAACATAATTTCCAAAAATTGCGGTATATTAAAACAGATGCATTGATTGATGAAAATTTTATCATGATTCCATGTTGAAAGAATTGTCATATTAGTTGCAACTTGAGGTCAAGCGTCGGTAAATAAATAATACAATTTTATTAAATTACTGGTATTAAATACCTCCTTTTTTTGTTTTCTTTTTTACCAAGCTATCGGGTCTGTTCTGTAGCAAGGTGATTTGATATCACGGTGATTTTAAAATCACCGGCGACTTACAATCACTGTTGGAGTTCGAAATCGCCCGGTTTATTATTCATAGCCTCCCAAAAAAGATTGTTCGAATTATGTTGGGGTGATTTCGAACTCCAAAAGTGATGTTAAGTCGCCGGTGATTTTAAAATCACCGTGATATCAAATCGCCGTGATTACAGAACAGACCCGTATATCTTATTTTCAATAACATGATCTCGCATCTTAGTAGAAATATAATTTCAGAAATTTATGTTATTTAACTGCCGGAGTCAGAGTCGAATGATTTTAAAACTCGACTCCGGGAGTCAGAGTCGAGTAGTTTTGGCTCGACTCCACAGCCCTGCATTACACTGTACAATTTCAGGTCCTTGCATGCACTGGTAGTAAAGTTATAAGCTATTAACTTTTGGTTCAGAATTGTTCAATTGCGTAGGAGGTACCAAAAGGGGCGTGGCATCTTCGCCCATTTTTCTCGAGGTAATAGTGACTAATGAACTAATACTATGTGTAGAATTTCAGAGGATTCAAATAAGTAGTACCGAATTTATTAAATAATCAATATTTCACTAAATGTTAACCGTTTGTAGGGGAGGTACTTGAAGGAGTGGACCAATATGGCCCATCTTCGAACTTAGGCGGAGATAGAAGAAAATATTACCACATACCAAATTTTAAGTCAATCGGTTACTCTTTTCGAGAGTTATCGTGAGAACTAGCCAGCAGACAGACAGACGGACATTGCTCATTCGACTTAAAATGACCCAAAACGGATATCCGTCGAACGTACTTAGGGTCTTAGGTCACTCCTTCGATGTGTTACACCTTGGCTCGTAGCAAATGATATATACCCTCCTCTCTAAGATGAGGGGATAAACATTCAAAAGTTGAATTTGACCTTGAATTCCTCAATAACTACTGAACCGATTTTATTGAAACTGAAGCTGGAGAAAAACTGAAGGAGTTATCTGTCGAATAAAAAAATTACTAAAATATCTCTATCTCTAACGATTCTGAACCATGTTTTGATATCTAAAATGTGAGACGCATTTTAGAAGGGCCACCCACCTCCTAGGGAGAACGCACTCCCAAATCATCACAACCGTAAAAAATTTCCTCGAATTACCTATAACCGTTTTAATATTGCAGAATTATCATTGTTTTTTTTTTGTTATTCGATCTGTTATGACTTTTCATAGTCATTGTTTTTGACTATTGAGTTCGAGATCGTTGTTTTTGTTTTCTGTTAAACAGAAAAACAAACCTTCTTTGAAAAGGAAGAATAAGAAATGTGTGAAGCTATTTCATATTGAAGCTTATTTCATATTGAAGCTGCTAATGAAACAACGATCACGAACCCAGTAGTCAAAAACAAAACTATGATTGCAGAATTATTTCAAAAACATTTTTTCCAACCACTGTGCCTGCTTTTGTTTCTCTCAAACACTTTGATGTTGAAAGTTCCAATAAGAAAATATCAATTTGGCTCTTTGTAATCTTCTTAATCGCGAAGAAAAATGAATGTATATACCAATTTATACATATAATTTGCAAATCGTACAAAAACATTTGAATAAATGTGAGATTTTTAAGTGTTTATAAACAACATATGTACATATGTATGTGCATAAATGCAATGTGATTCATTGTATGAACACTAGGGAGGGTTGATTTGTATTGTAAAAAATTAAAAATCGTATAGCAAAAACGTAATCTACATTAAATTCTAAGAAAATTCTCCGAAGAAACCATGGGTCTAAAATCAAAACCTAATCCGCGCCTTCCGACTTGAAAATTTGTTTCCTCTTCTTTCGCAAAAATTATTTTCTTTTTTTGAAATATATTAGGCATGTTTTCGTTACAAGCTAGCACTTTTAGTTTAGCACTTTGCAACGAAAACAACTGACTTCCACTAACTGGCACATAAGCAATAAATGGCGGATTTTCACTATCTGGTAGCAATGGTGTCATGACTTGCGAAGAAAGAACAGTGCTAAACAGACAAAAAATACGTGAAAAGTATTTATAAAACATATATTTACTATTCTATGTTCAATTGTTTACACTCTTTTGCAAATATTAAAATAATTTTCCATTTTTGTTCTTCTTCTTCCCGTTAATTCACAATAATTGATAAAATCTCTCCAAAAATGGAATGCCATATTGCTAAATATAGGGTGCCCAATCTGGCAACATCACACTCGATTAAGACATGAACACAAGCACCAAACTTCATCGGGAACTAATAGTGCTTAAAAGTGCTTAGCTCCCCATACAAATTAAGCACTTATGGTGTAACGAAAACACGCCTATTATGTTTTATTATACCCTCACTTTAGTGATACGAGGGTATATACCATTTGCTACGGGCCAAAAGTGTAACACATCGAAGGAGTGACATAAGACGCTATGTATGTTTGGCGGATATCCGTTTTAGGTCGTTTTTAGTCGAATGAGCAATTTCCGTCCGTCTGTCTGTCTTTCTGCTATCTGGTGCGCAAGATAACTCTCGAAAGGAGTAACCTATTGACTTCAAATTTGGTATGTTGTAATATATTTGTATACCCTACACCACACTGTGGTACAGGGTATTATAACTTTGTGCATTTGTTTGTAACACCCAAAAGGAGAAGAAATAGACCCATCGTTTATTATACCGATCGACTTAGAATCACTTTCTGAGTTGATTTAGCTATGTCAAATTAAGCACTTATGGTGTAACGAAAACACGCCTATTATGTTTTATTATACCCTCACTTTAGTGATACGAGGGTATATACCATTTGCTACGGGCCAAAAGTGTAACACATCGAAGGAGTGACATAAGACGCTATGTATGTTTGGCGGATATCCGTTTTAGGTCGTTTTTAGTCGAATGAGCAATTTCCGTCCGTCTGTCTGTCTTTCTGCTATCTGGTGCGCAAGATAACTCTCGAAAGGAGTAACCTATTGACTTCAAATTTGGTATGTTGTAATATATTTGTATACCCTACACCACACTGTGGTACAGGGTATTATAACTTTGTGCATTTGTTTGTAACACCCAAAAGGAGAAGAAATAGACCCATCGTTTATTATACCGATCGACTTAGAATTCTGAGTTGATTTAGCTATGTCCGTCTGTCTGTCTGTCCATCGGTCTGTCCGTCTGTGCATGTATTCTTGTAATCAAAGTACAGGTCGCAATTATGGTCCGATCTCGATGAAACTTTACACATATCTTTTTTTTTGGCCCAAGGACGATCCCTATTGAATTTGGTTAAAATCGGTTCAGATTTAGATATAGCCCCCATATATATGTTAGCCCCGATTTGACATGTAAGCGCTGTAAAAACTTTATTTTATATCCGATCAGTATGAAATTCGGCAGAAAGGGGTGTCTTATTATATGAATGAACACTGTTAAATTTGGAAGAAATCGGTTCAGATTTAGATATAGCCCCCATATATACGTTACCCCCGATTTGACATGTGAGCGCTGTAAAAATGTTATTTTATATCCGATCATTGCGAAAGTCGGCAAAAAGAGGTTTCTTTCTACATGAAGGAATACTGCCAAATTCGGAGAAAATCGGTTCAGATTTAGATATAGCTCCCATATATATGTTACCCCCGATTTGACATGTAAGCGCTGTAGAGACTGTATTTTATATCCGATCATTACGAAATTCGACAGAAGGAGGTCTTTTTACATGAAGATCAGGGAAGATCGGCTCAGATTTATATTAAAGCTCTATATATATATATGTTCCTCCTGATTTGGTATCAAACCGCTACAGAAGTTGTATTTTACTTCCGATCATTAAAATTTTCCAGAAAGATGTTTCTCAATTTAGAAACGAATATTGCTTAATTTAGCGATTATCGTTTCAGAATTAGATAATATGTTTCTACCCATTTACCAATTATTCCAAATTATTATGGCAATGACCCTTATCGCTACTTGCTGCCTTTCCTTACTGGTTCTATCTCCGGCTATGTTCGAAGATGGGCCATTTTGGTCCTCCCCTTCTAGTACCACCCACACAAAGTGTTAATATTAAGTGAATTATTGATTATTTAATAACTTCTATACTACTTATTTGAGTACCTTCCACACAAATGGACCATTTTGGTCCAAAATTTAACAGCTTATAACTTGAATACCTATGCACAAGAAGACTTGAAATTTTGTACAGCGTAATGGTTTCATAGTACCTACAATCTAGTGAAAAATGGGCGAAGTTGCCACGCCCCTTTTGGTACCTCCCACACAAAATGGCCAAATCATACCAAAATTGAATAGATCATAACTTTAATATACCAGTGCATATAAACGCTTACAATTCGATACAGTGCAGTATATTTGAAGTTTACTGTTTAGCGAAAAATAGGAGTATTTGTTAATCCCCCTCTGGTATATCCTATACAAATTGACAGATTAATTCGTGTATTTCATATAACAGTACTCACAAAGTGAAGTATACCTTAGTCGGTTTACCCGACTGAAATTTACTTACTTTACTAGTTTATGCAATATATTCAAATATCAAAAAAGCTGTTAAACCCAAATTTGCATTTTAAAATAAGAATTGTTTATCGAAACAAAAGAAGGTTATTTTATAAATACTGAAAACAATTTTGAGTGCAATATTTTTTTTGTATTTCCAATCTTTTTTATTAAATTATGAAAGAAATTTTTTTTATCTATGTTTCTTATAAAAATATTAAATATAAAATTATATACAAACTTTTTTACTTGGGTGAATATTTTTTTTAATGAAAAAAAATTTGGGTGTAGAAAAGTTATAAAGTGCAAAAGAACTACCTTACTAAACAATTTTATTCAGAAAATTAGATTTTTGTTTGGAAAAAGCTATTTTTCTAACATTTATTTTTTTTTTTGGCAAAGGCGGGCATATAAATTTTCAAGTCGAGAGGCGCGGATTATGATTTTATTTTGGATACATGGTTTCTTCGGAGAATTTTCTTAGAATTTTATGTAGTTTAAGTTTTTGCTATACGATTTAAAAGAAAAAAAATTATCCCGCCCTAATGTATATACAATCCGATTTGGCATCAGAGTGCTATACAAGCTTTATTTAACATCCAATGGTTATCAAATTTGGCAGAGTGCAGTTTATTGATCGAAGAACAAACGCTTCATTCAGAATGCAGCGTTTTTAGAAAAATTATAATTTTCAACAGCGGCACTTAGCAATAAACAACATCAAAACACATAATACATTAAAGAAAACTACAAAATTGAGATACCAATTGAAAAAAATCCGCCTTCAGCGATCTAAAAAAAAGTTGGACACCTGAACATTTTGAAAAAAATCTCGCACTTTTCTCAATAATTATAAATTTTTTCTTTATTTGTGGGATTTTTATACCCTCCACCATAGGATGGGGGGTAGATTCATTTTGTCACTCCGTTTGTAACACCTGAGGCCTCTTAAAGTATATATATTCTTAATCGTCGTAAAATTCTAAAACGATTTAGCCATGTCCGTCCGTCTGTTATAATCATGCTACAATCTATAATACTTGAGCTAGGTGGCTGAAATTTGGTATAGATACTGCTTATAGCTGCAGGTAACTTGGGATTGAAAAATGGGCGATATAGCTCCCATATATAGCATCTAACTTGTTGTTCCTACTGTTCTCATCTACTATATTTTTTGGTGTGTTTTCGGTGTTATTTTCTTTAGGTTTGAGTTATTTTGTGAGGTCACATGCTATCCATGGTGGAGGGTATATAAGATTCGGCATGGCCGAACTTAACGCTTTTACATGTTTTCCATTAGATATTATTTTTCATATATGCCAATTTTCTCTTCGATATTCGTAATATTCGTAAAATTTCCTTTAATTTGATGTGTTGCATTATATATATGGACCCAAGGTTAATTTTTCAATACCCTCTAGGGTCTACCCTAGAGGAATATTTGTAATATACTATTCCTTCAATGTTTCCGTTTTCCTTTAAATTGAGTATAATATTGCCGCTGTGAAGGACCGGGTTCATTTTATGGGTCTTGAGGGGCCGTGGGTCCGACCGACAAATTTTGTGTTTTTGGGTCATTTTGAAGGGTTGGTGAAAAAATTTTAATTTCTGAGACACTCCCCGTAAACCACATTTTTGCCTTTGGTAAATCGATACCTCTATTTTAATCTAGGGAGATTGCATTTTTAACTTCGAAATATTCCAAATTATATTCAGTCAAAATTTGGTGTTTATCCGTCAACCCAATCAAAAGTTATTCACAAACCAGTGCAGATCATGCGATTTTCATTATAAAGGATTCAACCCAAATTTGAAGAAATCATCAAACTTTGATCCTCTCTTGAAAAACTAAAATTTGTACAATCAAAAGGAATTTCACTACAAGTACATTCTATTTTATACTTCATTCACATGAGAAAGTATTTTCAGGGAATTTTTTTGGGCCTGAGAAATAATTTTTGGGGATTTAGGGGATAAATAATAAACATTTGGGGATCCAACACCAAAAAAACTGGCAATGCTGCCTACTCTTTGACATTGGATGTTCCAATAAGAAAATATCCATTTGTCTCTTTGATTTCCTACCGATGTTCTAATCGCGAACAAAGTATAAAAATATGGTACCTATGTATGAGTATACGTATAATTTGAATAACAGTGAAATTTTAAAATGTTTATTACAAACATAAATTCAATTTCATTCTTGGTATTATCACATTACATTCGCATAATTCGTAAAAACAGTTTTTTAAATCGATCTCCTTGTATTGTATTTGCATTGGACATTTTTGGTCGGATACATAATGAAGTATTAACGTATGTGTGAGAGCGTGAGAACGCTGCGTTGGTTGCTAAAGGGGGAAATGAGTGAGAGCGGTGCGTGTTAAATGGGAAAAGCGAAAAGGCCAATGTCAATTCGGTTGGGGTAGTCTCCTCCGAATGTTGTGTTGCTGTACAACAAAAACAACTCAAATTAATGGTATTCTGCTGCTGCACCAACTGTTGCTCTGCTGCGGTTAGTTGAAACAAGAACAACAGCAATAATAAATCGAACACTGTTAAGTGTTCTTCTCTGCTTGGAGAATATTGCGCTGTTGCCAATTGTGGTAGACAAATTAATGGGAATATAAGAAGAAGATAAAGTATTCCTTTTCTACAACTTTCTTAACAACTGTTGTTTAGTTCTTCGCCGGTATTTGTTTCGATCGGACGACATTGCAGTGAAAGTGGTTACGAGTTGTAAAAAAGATATTTGAGTGATTATAAAATTGAAAAAAGTTAACAAAAGTTCTGTTTTTCACACAAATCAATAAGCAATTCCGTTTTATTCTCGATTTAAACTATGTTTATTGCCAAAAAATTTAATAAAACAATCACCGTTTATCGCATACGAGTTTGTGTGTCGCTTTTCGTGGACAGACTTTTGTGTTTTTCGTGTCGTGTCGGTTGTGTTTGCGCATTCGGTAGACCAAGGTATATTGAACAAGGTAGAGTACAGCGAACAGCTGATTTTCTGATTTTTAAGAGCTCAATGAACTGTCAAACTCATAGATGACGTTTGATTGTTTGTTTACATTCTACTGTTGTTGTGAGCGCTTTAAAAATGTAGTGTACAAATAAAACTTACGCAAATTAAAATAAAGGTACATTTTATTTAACATTTCCTATAGATAAATGTAAATTAGCAAAGTGTGTATGTGTGTACTTTATTAATTTCGCTTAAAAGGCCTATTGATGTCATTATAAATGGAATATTTCTTAGAAATGTCCGCCACAGCTTTTTCCAATTTCCCATGACTGGCGCATGAAACAAGCTGAATTTTACCGATATCAAGGGTTGTGTTCGCATTGATGGCTGCTGTGGTTTGTAGATTATTCTCAAAGACCTGCCATTTAAGAAAATTCACATCACCTCTTCGTAAGATGACCATGAGTTTTGTGGCCGTAGTGTCTTCCTGTTAAAACCACATGTTGGTGTTCATATCATCCAATTCGGCTCAAAAGAAGTTGGTAAGCATCGACCGCGCTCGCCGTTAAAGATAGTGTGCGGTGAACGTCGCTCTCAAAGAAATGTGTACTGATGACGACGTCGGTCCAAAATCCACATCAAACACCAAATTTTTCAATATGCATTGGACGTTCTTGGAACTCATATGGATTGTAATCGTCTCAAAGTTAACGATTTTGTTTGTAGACCAAATGGTAAACTAGGCGGATCACCTGAAGAGAACACCCATTTTGATAAAACTGAATAAATGACGGACAATTCTTATTATAATCTTATTATTTGTATCTAATGTAAAGGAACAAAATTAATGCATTTAAATTATTTGTTCATCATATTTTTAATATCGATACCTACTAATTATTAATAAAACATGAACACTTATTTCACAAATAGAAAAAATACGACCTGAAAATTAGTTTAACATGATGGGTAGCTCTCAACGCAAAGTCTTCTACGTCATCAGAAGGCCCTGTCTGCCATAAAGGATATTGTTGTCGGCATTTTGAGTAAACTCCAATGCGCGAGAGGTCGGGCGTCCTCCACGTTATGCATTCCCAGCCCTATTTTTCCTGGTCTGCCTTTTCACTGTTATGAATGATATGTGTGACACGTTTGGCCAAATTCAGCTTATGCCTCTCGCCACCCATTGGTAAGAACAAGCTCAGAAGAGACAATCCTTTTAAAAAATTTTTTCCAAAAAAGTAAAATTGTTGGAATGTTCGATCGGGTAGTATTGTATCAATCATCAATTCCACTTAATACTATACCAGCAAAAACATTGCTATGTCAGATATTGACACTTCATCATATATCCAGCAATAGATTCCTTCCTAGATTAAAATGAGAAATTATATTAAGTTTATAGTTTCTTAAAGAACAAACTTACATTGTTTGTGTATCCCTATACAAGCGAAAACTTGTTATACTGAATAAAAACAAAGTTACAAGATTTATATTATAGTTCAATTCCATGTAAGTTTGAAATATTAGAAAAAAATTATGTTTTTAAAATAAAATTTAATTTCAAACAAACAAATTATTTGACAACCAATTGTCGGTCAGCTGTTTGAGTCGGCTGCCTATTTTGACAGGTTAGTCCAGATTCACACTTGCAATTTTTTCTGCTGAATTGCAGTGTTTGTAGGAGAGGGACGCAGTCGGTAAGGGGGGAGAAAAAAAACGTCCGAACTCGCAATTTATTATTGTATCACGTTCATGATACTCGAGGGTTGGAGGTGGGTTTACTGCTGCCTCCAACAGGTCTGCTGTTTTCAACAATGTCAACCTAACGAAAAGACTACAACAAGCGTGAACGAGTATGAACGTCGTTTGTGTTCGGTTTTCTTCGCTGCCAACTAAAAGTATTCCTCGCGTGCGTGTGTGTTTTTCAAAATGTATGTGCCGATGAGTAGAATGAAAAAATGAAACAGAAATGCAAAATACAGATCTAGCAGGAAACGGAGGAACATTTCGATTTTTTTCGAGTTGCCATGAAAAGAGAGTGTTTGAATTGTGTATTCGCGTGCGTGTGTGTTTCTCAAAATGTATGTGTCGATGAGTAGAATGAAACAGAAATGCAAAATACAGCTTTAGCAGGAAACTGAAGAAAATTTCGATTTGTTTTCGAGTTGCCATCAAAAGAGAGTGTTTAAATTGTGTATTCGCTTTCGGTTGCGGTTTCGCGTTCTCGTTCGGATTACTACCTATACAGTTTCGGTGGCTGTTCGATTGAGTACTGTCACACGAAACTAAAAAAAGAAATCTAATCGTTTATTGACATACTCGAAAAACATTGTACTTTTGTGAATGTGAGTGCACATTTGACTCTTAATAGGCGTGTTTTCGTTACACCATAAGTGCTTAATTTGTATGGGGAGCTAAGCACTTTTAAGCACTATTAGTTCCCGATGAAGTTTGGTGCTTGTGTTCCTGTCTTAATCGAGTATGATGTTGAATTGGAAAATAATGTAATTGACAGATCAATAATTTCACAACCTCCGGTTTAAAAAATCAGACATTTTTGTATTAGGCGTGTTTTCGTTACACCATAAGTGCTTAATTTGTATGGGGAGCTAAGCACTATTAGTTCCCGATGAAGTTTGGTGCTTGTGTTCCTGTCTTAATCGAGTATGATGTTGCCAGATTGGGCACCCTATATTTAGCAATATGGCATCCCATTTTTGGAGAGATGTTATCAATTATTGTGAATTAACGGGAAGAAGAAGAACAAAAATGGGAAAATATTTTAATATTTGCAAAAAGAGTGTAAACAATTGACAATAGAATAGTAAATATATGTTTTATTAATACTTTCACGAATTTTTTGTCTGTTTCGCACCGTTCTTTCTTCGCAACTCATGACACCATTGCTACCAGATAGTGAAAATCCGCCACTTATTGCTTACGTGCCAGTTAGTGGACGTCAGTTGTTTTCGTTGCAAAGTGCTAAACTAAAATTGCTAGCTTGTAACGAAAGCATGCCTATTGTCGAGCTGAGCAAATACACCTCTGTACTCTTTACACTGGCGGTGGCCAAAAATCAACCCTGGGTGGGTCAGCTGAGCTGCACCAAGACTCTCATTTCTTTCTCTCTCTCTCTCATGGTGCACTGATGATTTTTTTCCATCTAAGCGAGCTGCTAGTGTTGACTTCTTTATGCTTAAATATGTATGTATACAATTTTATTATTATTTAATTGTGTTTACCGTAATTATTTAATAATCTAGTTATTTTTGCTTTTAATAACGTTTTTTTGTCATTGTTCTCCTATCGGTTGACAAATAAAATAAAGTGACTCGATCTGACATTTGTGTTCGCCCAGATGACAGCAAAGAGAGATAGAGAAACCAAAATGTACACAGAAATGCTTACGTTTTCGTACGAGTTCATTATCGCGCGACTTGTCGTTGTGATGGTAGTTAGTGAAACCCAAATCAGCTGTTTGTCGTCTGGTAGGCGAACGAAAGCAAATTTTAAAGTTACAGAAACAGGCTGTTAATTTCAGAAAAAAATGCATAAAATATTTTTGCGATTGTTTTATTTTCTTAAAAATATTGAAGAAAAAGCTTTCGAAACCACGTTGTTAAACTGTTCTAAATAACGGGGTTTCCAATAGGGATGATATGAGTTTGAAATTACGTTTCGGCCATTTGTAATATGTCATGAACTGTCATTTGTTTTTATTGAATTCAGTAGTGTTTACAATTTCATCACGGAGAGATATACGCAAGAACAACATTTACAAATTATTCTGTTTTATTATCAAAATATTAGTTCTCCAATTGCAACTTTTCGTTCGCTAAGACCATTTTTTGTTAAATAAAAAAAAAAACACTTTCCAGTCGACCTACGACCTTGACACCCATGAGCAAAATTTTACCTCTCGTTAAGAGCTATATTTGTGCCATTGACCGATTCCCGATCCGTTGTACCATTTTTCGTTGAGCAATATTTTAGCTCTCGTTAAGAGCTATCTTTTTGCCATTGACCGATTGTGGCTACGTTCCACACAGCAAATGAAACAATTGAATTGTTGCGAGAAAAGTTTGGAGATTCGATCATTTCAAGAAATTGTGATATTGAATGGCATCCAAGAAGTTGTGATTTAACACCATTAGACTATTTCTTGTGGGGTTATTTGAAGTCATTGGTCTTTCGAAATAAACAAGACTCTCTTCAAGCATTACAAGTCAATATTGAACGTGCCATTCATGACATACGACTTGATTTAGGGGAAAAAGTGTTCGAAAATTGGGTTCATCGAATTCGTTCCTGCAGAAGAAGTCGTGGAAGCCATTTGAATGCCGTTTTATTTAGAACTTAATTGTATGGATTGTACTTCACATTAAATAGAAAACTTTTGAATTTCCTTAACAATAAGTGGGTTTTTTCAAAGAAATCATATCACTCTTACTGGAAAACCCCGTAGAATTGTATGCAATCCATGGTGGAGTATATTAGTCAGTCTTTTTTAATGCTAGATTTTTGTTACATTTTTTTTTTGAAAAATACATCTTTATTATTTCTATCTGCCGAGCGATGCTTTTTAGACTTGTCACAATAGAAAAAAATAATTATTACTAAGACCAATTTTTTATTTGTATAAAATAGTTATTTATTGCAGGCCTTGTAGACAACACCTGCCGTCCGGATGTATTGGTCACTTTTATTACCAATATTACGGTGGATAATATATATCGGATAAAATAGAAGACATTCCAATGCTAAAAATTGCAAAAAAAACGTAAACGATAATGCAATTTATTATTTCATATTATTATTTCAACCTACCAACATAGAAAAGGGGTAAATTGAATGATATTACACCGGTTTTACCGTTGAATAAATTGACAAGGCAAAGCATTGAAACAACTATAATATTGATGATGGTCAGAATTATCCAGGGCTTCATAAAGTGGTGACGGCTCTTTAAATGTATTTTTTAATAAAATTGATGGGATAATAAGAAATTTTGAAAACTACGTTTACCTTTCTAATGCCCATAATCAAAAATGCGGATACGATTATCATAATAGAGCAGATAATCAAGACGGTCCTAGCTATGGGCTTACCTATATCTTTAAATACAAAAGATTAAAGATTAAAGATTAAAGATTAAAGATTAAAGATTAAAGATTAAAGATTAAAGATTAAAGATTAATATATTTTCGCAAACATATTTGCTTGTAATATATAAATATTTAGGTAAAACTCTAAATATATTATATTTGGCACGCACAAGAATTATATATTTGGGAAGATTTTGTACTAAATAAACCTTTGTTTCCGTTCTAATATTTTTTCGTTTATGAAACAAATATTTATTTGCATTTAAGTATTCAGAAAATATATCAATATCTTAATTTTAAGACAATTGTTATGTTTTTACTAATTCAACAGTAATTCTTTCGGAAATTTTAAATGTTCGTAAAATTCTTTTATAATTGAAATCGTATAGATATAAAATAGATTGGAATAAATATAATTTAAAAATTGGTGCTTTAAAACAAATGTCATTGCTACTTATGAAAAATTAAAAATTAAATTCAAAAAATGTGCAACGTTCTGAAAATCTTTTTTTAACAAAATATATTTGAAAAAATTCCTTAAAAATAATTTTAGTTGTATATAAACACATGTCTTATTACAGAATATTAGTTTGCAAATATATTTTGTTGTAATATATAAATATATGCATTCCAAATACATTTTATGGATTTTTAAATAAAATCTATTTGCTCTGAAATATATAGCATTTAAAAATTTGTGTTCCAAATATATTTTCTTTCGATTCAAACATATCAAAAAAGGCCATTTTGCCCCGTGCACTCATTAGTAGAGCACTAGTTGGGTCATCTTCTGCTTAGTAAAATGTAATTTGGGTTATCTACTGTTAAGTAGACGTCCAGTTGAGTTATCTACTCATTAGTATGCAGCCAGTTGTGTTTTCTATACCTTTGTGGACGGTTAGTTGGGTAATCTATGTACTCCTTAGTTGAAGACCAGTTGCGTTATCTACTCCGTAGTTGACGAGACATGGATTAACTATTTCTTAGTAAACCACCAGTTGAATTATCTACTTCTTAGTAGTGGGTCAGTTGGAATATCTATGCTTTAGTTGACGAAAAATTGGGTTATCAACGTCTTAGTAGACAACCAGTTAGGTTATATTCTCTTTAGTAGGAGACGAGTTGGGTTAGCTACATAGATGTCCAGTTGAGTTATCTACTCATAAGTATACGGTCAGTTGTGTTATCTACATCATGGTAGACGACAAGTTGGGTTATGTACTCCTTAGTTGAGCGCTAGTTGGGTTATATACTCCTTTATTGACGTCACAGTGGGTTATCTATTCCTCAGTAAACGACATGTTGGATTCTCTCTCTTAGTAGTGGATCAGTTGGACTATCTATGTCTTAGTTGACCTCAAATGGTGTTATCAACTCCTTAGTTAGTAGATGACCAGCTGCCTTATATGCTGTTTAGTAGGGTCAGTTGGGTTATCTACTACTTAGTAAAATGCAAGTTGGTTTATCTACTGCTTATTATGCGGCCAATTGGGTTATAAAATCCTTAGCAGACGACAAGTTGGGTTATCCACCTTAGCAGGAGCTCAGTTGGCTTATCTACCGGTTGTTTTATCTACTTATACATAGTTGACGACACATTGGGTTATATATTCTATACTAAACGACGTGTTGGGTTATCTACTCCTTGGTAGTGGGCCAGTTGGAATATATATGCTTTTGTTGACCACAACTTGGTTATCTACTCCTTAGTAGACGATCAGTTAGGTTATATACTCTAAGGGTATTATATATATTTGCTACACTTAGTAAAATTCAAGTTGGTTTAACTACTGATTAATAGACGCCCAGTTCACTTATCTACTCATTAGTATGCCGCCAGTTGGGTTATCTACTTCTAAGTAGATGACCAGTTTTGTTATCTACTCCTTTGTTGACGACACACTAGGTTATCTGTTCTTATTGAGCGACTAGTTGTTGGACTATTTGATGACAATTTGGGTTATCTACTCCTTAATAGACGATCAGTTGGGTTTAGTAAAATTCAAGTTGGTTTATCTACTGCTTATTATACTCGTACTTGTATTAAAGTAAACGTAGGTATTATGTAGTTAGATTGAATTATAATTTTAATTTTTTAGATATTCACACTTTTTAAAACTTTACCTAATGCTATATATGCAGCTATGGCCATAGGATTAGATAGATCATTAGATATATCTTTAGAGAGATCATTATATATATCCTTAGATAGATACTGAAATGGATGCTTAGCTAGATACTTCGAATGATACTTCGAAACATCGAAAACCGTTGTCAACACAATAATACTGATAATACAACCCACAATATAAGCAAACAAATTTAAATATCCAATAAATATTCCTAGACGTGTGCACATTTCGAAGCCGTACTAAACGTAGACGACGCGTTTCAGATATGGTATACGAATTGTTGTTTAGACGAGATTTATAAAATGACTGTTGTTGCTTTGCTGATTTGCTTAATATTTTATACAATAGCTCCCACGGTTGCATACATAACATAATGCCTTATCAGAAAAAAAATTGAAAAGAAAAAATCGCAATATTTTTAGTTTCTAAACCCCAACTATTTATTTATTGGTAAAAAAATAGAAACTGCATATGGTGATTAACATTACGATTTATTTCGATTAATCTTACTTAGTTGCAGCAAATGTCGAGGAAATGCGATTCATCTTAAATGCAATGTGCAAAATGCAATATCTTTTGATATGAGCTGCCATAAACATTGTTGCCAAACAAATCACCAAGTACTTCACATGCTTTACAGTGTGAAAGATTTCATTCCAACAATAATTTTGACTTCACTGATAGAAAAATCTCACTCACTCCCTCTACAGAACTGTAAATAAAACAATAGACACAAACAACGTTTCACATGTTATTCCAATAAATAGAAAATTTCTAAGACCGCACTCTCACAAAATGAAAACATGTTACGCTCTTTGTTCTCCCAACCCTCTTTAAAAGTTCAAATATCTTTAAATACAATATTTTTCCTTAAATGTTTTTCGTTTACCGTAAACGTAAATTATGAAAATTTTGGAATGAAAGAATGTTTGTGTACAGCAAGAGAAACTACGTTTACGATAAACGTTTTCATTCACTGAAAATATTTAAACTGAAAATATTTAAACTGAAAATATTTAAACTGAAAATATTTAAACTGAAAATATTTCAATTGTTATGGGAAAAGTGGAGCGTTTGCGACAAAGAACTATGTTTGCGATAAACGACGTCCAAACGTTTTTTTGTATTTGCATGTAGTTCCTCAGTTCTTTCGATGGATCGATCCTTTTTTGCGAACAAAAAAAATTTGCGAGAAATTATTACGTTAAGGCTTTGTTTTTTGAACAAAAGCAATTTGCGAATAACACTTTTTTTACAAAATTTTTTTCGAAGGGATGTACATAACATTTTCTTGTGTAAATAGTGTCCTTTGATATTTTTTTGTTACATTACGATTTTCGTAAAATGTGTTTTTATTAGTTGGACCATAGTTTTTGAATATTAAAATAAGTCTAAAATTTTAAAAATATCTTATACATGGAAACAGACTTTTGTAGCTGTCGTTAAAACAAAAAAAAAATCGCCAACAAAATTGTTTTTTCCAATTTTTGAAAGCTGGTACTTTAATAAGCAATGCCGGTTTAAAAAAAAATCTATGAAGGAATGTAGAAATTATAGCCATTTTGGTAGCAAGAAGTACGAGAATTTCAACAAAATCATGATACCCCCGAAAGTGTAACACACAGAAGGAGCGACTTACGACACCCCAAGAATATTTGGCGGAAATCCATTTTGGGCACTTGAAATCATTTGAGAGGTGCGTACAATAATTTTTGATAGAAGTAACCGATTGACTTAAAATTTTGTATGCGTTAAAGTTTTTTTCCAACTCACACTGCCTACTACTACACTACTTCGAGTACAAATTAATTTTTTTATCCATTGGACAATCTGCCTTACCCGTTCCAATACATTAAGTTACGAAGAAGTAAAAAGTATTCATAGAAAAGTTCTGCATATATATTTAATTTATAAGAAATTTTCTAAAAAAAATTAATTTATGGAATATTTTTGAGAATTTTTTCTTTAATTACAGAAAATAAAAGAATTAAAAAAAAATAAAATATTTAGATTACATTTCTGAGAAATATTGTTTTAGACGGAAAAATCTGGTATTGTTTTCTTTCCAAATCTTTTTGAATTTTTGCAAATAATTAACAATTTTAGTAGTTGTGGCAATTTTTCTGAAAATACTCGTAATTAATAACAATTATACGTTCTGGTGTACAATTTTCAAAAATAGTGAATGTTTAATAAAAATAAGCACATTTTTGATGAAAAATTTCGGAATATTTTATTTAAAAATCTTCCATTTTCCATTCAAATTCTAAAAAACAATTTTTGAAGAAGCAAAAAATAGTCTTAGTAATGTTTGGCATATTTTTCACTTACGGAACATGTCTAGTAAATAACTTATTTATGGAAAATTATTGAGGATTTTTTTTTATTTAGAGAAAACACAAGAATTGAAAAATGTTTTATGTAAATAAGAATATTTTATTAAAACAAGTAAGAAAGTTTCAGTCGGGTAAACCGACTAAGGTATACCCTCACTTTGTGAGTAATGTAATGTTGAATATTACTCGAATTATTCTGACAATTTGTGTGGGAGGTACCAGAAGGGGTTTATCAAATACACCTTTTTTTTGCAGAACATTAGATACTTTCAATTCATTGCACTGTGCCGACTTATAAGCATTTATGTGCACTGGTATAAACGTTATGAGATATTAAATTGTGGTATGATTTGGGCATTTTGTGTGGGAGGTACAAAGAGGGGCGTGGCAAGAACGCCCATTTTTCACAGGGCTATGGACACTATAAAAACATTACACTGTACAAAATTTCAAGTATTTTTATACACTGGTTTTAATGTTATAAGCTGTTAACTTTTGGTGCAAAAAGGTACCTTTGTGTGGGAGGTACCAAAAGGGGCGTGACAACAACGCCCATTTTCCCTGGACTGTAGGCAATATAAAATCATAATACTGTACAAAATTTCAAGTATTTTTATACACTGTTATTAATGTTATAAGCTGTTAACTTTTGGTGCAAAATGGTGCATTTGTGTGGGAGGTACCAAAAGGGACGTGGCGACTTCGCCCATTTTTCTCGAGTTGATAACGACTAATAAGCTAATACTATGTGTGGAATTTCAAAAGATTCGAATAAGTAGTATAGCAGTTATTAAAGAATCAATATTTCACAACATTTTAACCCTTTGTGGGGGAGGTACTAGAAGGAGTGGACCAATATGGCCCATCTTCGAACTTAGCCGGAGATAGAAAAAAATATTACCACATACCAAATTTGAGGTCAATCGGTTACTCCTTTCGAGAGTTATCGTGCGCACCAGCCAGCAGGCAGACAGACAGACAGACAGACAGACGGACATTGCTCATTCGACTAAAAATGACCCAAAACGGATTTCCTCCGAACATACTTGGGGTCTTAGGTCACTCCTTCGACGTGTTACACTTTTTTTTCCGTAGCAAATGATATATACCCTCGTCACACTAAAGTGAGGGTATAAAAAACCCGGAACCAATACATTATGTTACGAAGAAGCAAAAAGTATTCATAGAAAAGTTCTGCATATATATTTAATTTATAAGAAATTTTCTAAAAAAAAAATTAATTTATGGAATATTTTTGAGAATTTTTTCTTTAATTACAGAAAGTAAAAGAATTAAAAAAAAATAAAATATTTAGATTACATTTCTGAGAAATATTGTTTTAGACGGAAAATTCTGGTATTCTTTTCTTTCCAAATCAGTTTGAATTTTTGCAAATAATTAACAATTTTAGTAGTTGTGGCAATTTTTCTGAAAATACTCATAATTAATAACAATTATACGTTCTGGTGTACAATTTTCAAAAATAGTGAATGTTTAATAAAAATAAGCACATTTTTGATGAAAAATTTCGGAATATTTTATTTAAAAATCTTCCATTTTCCATTCAAATTCTAAAAAACAATTTTTGAAGAAGCAAAAAATAGTCTTAGTAATGTTTGGCATATTTTTCACTTACGGAACATTTCTAATTAATAACGTATTTATGGAAAATTATTGAGGATTTTTTTTTATTTAGAGAAAACAAGAATTGAAAAATATTTTATGTAAATAAGACTATTTTATTTAAAAAAAACCGGAACCAATACATTAAGTTACGAAGAAGCAAAAAGTATTCATAGAAAAGTTCTGCATATATATTTAATTTATAAGAAATTTTCTAAAAAAAATTAATTTATGGAATATTTTTGAGAATTTTTTCTTTAATTACAGAAAATAAAAGAATTAAAAAAAAATAAAATATTTAGATTACATTTGTGAGAAATATTGTTTTAGACGGAAAATTCTGGTATTCTTTTCTTTACAAATCAGTTTGAATTTTTGCAAATAATTAACAATTTTAGTAGTTGTGTCAATTTTTCTGAAAATACTCATAATTAATAACAATTATACGTTCTGGTGTACAATTTTCAAAAATAGTGAATGTTTAATAAAAATAAGCACATTTTTGATGCAAAATTTCGGAATATTTTTGTTTTAGACGGAAAATTCTGGTATTCTTTTCTTTCCAAATCAGTTTGAATTTTTGCAAATAATTAACAATTTTAGTAGTTGTGGCATTTTGTCTGAAAATACTCATAATTAATAACAATTATACGTTCTGGTGTACAATTTTCAAAAATAGTGAATGTTTAATAAAAATAAGCACATTTTTGATGCAAAATTTCGGAATATTTTATTTAAAAATCTTCCATTTTCCATTCAAATTCTGAAGAATAATTTTTTGAAGAAGCAAAAAATAGTCTTAGTAATGTTTGGTTTTTTTTTCACTTACGGAACATTTCTAAAAAATAATTTATTTATGGAAAATTATTGAGAATTTTTTTTATTTAGAGAAAACAAAAGAATTAAAAAATGTTTTATGTAAATAAGACTATTTTATTTAAAAAAAAACCGGAACCAATACATTAAGTTACGAAGAAGCAAAAAGTATTCATAGAAAAGTTCTGCATATATATTTAATTTATAAGAAATTTTCTAAAAAAATTAATTTATGGAATATTTTTGAGAATTTTTTCTTTAATTACAGAAAATAAAAGAAATAAAAAAAAATAAAATATTTAGATTACATTTCTGAGAAATATTGTTTTAGGCGGAAAATTCTGGTATTGTTTTTTTCCAAATAAGTTTGAATTTTTGCAAATAATTAACAATTTTAGTAGTTGTGGCAATTTTTCTGAAAATACTCATAATTAATAACAATTATACGTTCTGGTGTACAATTTTCAAAAATAGTGAATGTTTAATAAAAATAAGCACATTTTTGATGCAAAATTTCGGAATATTTTATTTAAAAATCTTCCATTTTCCATTCAAATTTTGAAAAATAATTTTTTGAAGAAGCAAAAAATAGTCTTAGTAATGTTTGGCATATTTTTCACTTACGGAACATTTCTAATAAATAACGTATTTATGGAAAATTATTGAGATTTTTTTTTATTTAGAGAAAACACAAGAATTGAAAAATGTTTTATGTAAATAAGACTATTTTATTTAAAAAAAAAACCGGAACCAATACATTAAGTTACGAAGAAGCAAAAAGTATTCATAGAAAAGTTCTGCATATATATTTAATTTATAAGAAATTTTCTAACAAAAATTAATTTATGGAATATTTTTGAGAATTTTTTCTTTAATTACAGAAAATAAAAGAATTAAAAAAAATAAAATATTTAGATTACATTTCTGAGAAATATTGTTTTAGACGGAAAATTCTGGTATTCTTTTCTTTACAAATCAGTTTGAATTTTTGCAAATAATTAACAATTTTAGTAGTTGTGTAAATTTTTCTGAAAATACTCATAATTAATAACAATTATACGTTCTGGTGTACAATTTTCAAAAATAGTGAATGTTTAATAAAAATAAGCACATTTTTGATGCAAAATTTCGGAATATTTTTGTTTTAGACGGAAAATTCTGGTATTCTTTTCTTTCCAAATCAGTTTGATTTTTTGCAAATAATTAACAATTTTAGTAGTTGTGGCAATTTTTCTGAAAATACTCATAATTAATAACAATTATACGTTCTGGTGTACAATTTTCAAAAATAGTGAATGTTTAATAAAAATAAGCACATTTTTGATGAAAAATTTTGGAATATTTTATTTAAAAATCTTCCATTTTCCATTCAAATTCTAAAAAACAATTTTTGAAGAAGCAAAAAATAGTCTTAGTAATGTTTGGCATATTTTTCACTTACGGAACATTTCTAATAAATAACTTATTAATGGAAGATTATTGAGGATTTTTTTGTATTTAGAGAAAACACAAGAATTGAAAAATGTTTTATATAAATAAGATAACAAAAAAAACGAAGGGTAATTAGAAGCCTAAGGTAACAACAGTCTTTTTTGATCTGTTTTTAATTTAATGTAATTTCTGTTGTTTTCAATGTACAGCATCATATTTTTCAATAAAATATATAACGTCGGAGGAAAAAAATTAAGTTATATACTTGCATTTTCAATTAAAAACCAGACCAAAAAAGCCTAATATCTAAAAACATAAAGAAAAATTATTTTACTTAATAAAATTTTAAGAACAAAATACTTCGGTGAAACTTATCAGAAATATTTTTGTGGAATTTTTGAAATCAGTTAATTTAGCTAATAATTTATTAATTTAACTAATAACGATTATATGTTCTGGTGTACAATTTTCATAAATGAATAATTTAATTATTAACAAAAATAATCATATTTTGATGGAAAATTTCAATAATAATCATATTTTTGTTGGAATATTTTATAAAAAAAATTCTATTGTCCATTCAAATTCTGAAAAATATTTTATTTGGATTACATTTCTGAAAAATTCTGTTTTTTGCGGAATGTTCCTGATGTGTTTTCTTTTCAATTCAGTTCGAATTTTTGCAATTAATTGACATTTATGGAAGTTATTGCAATTTTTCTGTAAATACTCATAATTTATAACACTCATACGCTCGGATGTGCAATTTTAATAAATAATGAGTATTTAACAAATATAATCAAATTTTTATGGAAAATTACTTAATACGAGTATTTAAAAAAATGTCAATTGGTGGACATTGACAACATTGACATAATCGAATGGTCGCGACTTTAGGCGCGACATTTTAAATCATCTTATTTATTGCAGAGACTTCTTATTGTGAAAAAATATATTAATTTTGGACTTAAGGCCAATACAGATTTAGCGTAGGTTAGTGCTCTCCTTTGGATGCACGAGTATCATCTGTCGTCGGATTAGTGCGGGTCTTTAGATGACTCATCTACTGTCGCTATATGCTTATTAGGTCCATCACGAAAATCATCAGTGTCAAAGTAGAGTGTACAAATCGGATACAATGCCAGACATTGTATTGCTGAATGTTGGTGGGGGCGGAAAAAGAGAAAAGAAAAATATACTTTATTAATTTACAAAGAACTACTCTATATGGTTTCTCTCTCATACCAGTTCGGAAAATGGATAGACCCAAATCTATGCCAACTTTTTTATAGGAGAATTCGATAATGGCAACAATTACAAGAAATAGAATTTTGATGATTGTCATAATTATCCAAGGCTGCATATATCTGTAATTTGCCTGCAAATTGTTGATGCAAAGATTTGGCGAATTGAATATTTAATTCTCTATGAAATTGATGGGAATTTTAAAAACAAACAAAGAGTCCAGCACACTTACCTTTATAATGCCCGTAATCAAAAGTGCTGACAAAATTGTCATTATAGCGCTGATAATCAAGAAGGCCCAAACGGGGAAAATATCTATGATTTGAAATGAAATGGAATCAAAAGAAATTGAATTATTTTAATTTTTCTCAAAAAAAAAAAAAGTTTGTTATTTTAATATTAATTACGAGGGCGGTACTAAAACAAGCCGATCTGACACGAAGATGGCGGTAGTAGTTTGAAAAAAAAAATACTTTCGTGAAGCTTGAAGGCGCCACCTCGTTTATTTATCTTTTTGAGCACCCAAAAGTAAACGATCGCAGTGAATTTGTAAACATGGAAAAAATTAGTCGCCGATATATAATACAATACTTTCGTTTGAAAGGTCTCAGTCCAACCGATATTAAAACCATGCTAGATTCTAATGTGGGATAGTCTGTTCCTTTGGTTACAACTATAAAATATTGGATGTCAGAGTTTAAACGGGGCCGTAGAGGGGGGAATTCCAAAGAAAAGGGGAAATAATTCGGCCGCTTATTAAGCAGACTACCAATTGCGACCGAATGGTAGGCATGGTAGTAGAAGAGGAATTAGAGAGATTAAGTTTTAAATTTGGGCTCACTATATCACACAGGGGCGGAGCAGTAGGGTCCAGACAATGAAGCCGACCAACATTTTCGGCGGCGGCAAAATACCAATCGGCGGCGGCGGCTGAGCCGATTCAATTTCAACAATCGGCTGAGCCGATAAAGTTCCAACAAACGATGGGGCACGAATGTCATTCTCAGACACAGATGGCGCTTTAAGATATTTACAATTGGATGAAAAACTTTAAGTTATCACAAAAATTTAAGAACAGTTATGGAAGTTTTGATGTTATGTCGAAAATCTGCTCAATAAATCTCTAGTTATTAATCTTTGTTGTGAAAGAGAATTTATTGCGAATGATATAGTGGCTGCTGTGCTCTCTTTAAAACGACGTAGAATAATTTCCGCAAAAACCAAATTTCAATTTCAAATGCCATAATTTTTTTTGGATTTTTTTTTAAATAAATGATAGCGAGAAACTTTTATAAATTTAAACGCGAAAATGAACTTCATTACAAATTCTGACCCTATTATATTACTTATTAGTCCCTTTCTTAATTTTCATGGTTGTATAAAATAAATCTTTTTGACTCACTAAATAAAGTTCGGCGGCTGAGTTTCAGCCGATTTGAGCCGCTAAAAACGGCGGCGACGCCGGCTGGAAAAAAATTGCCGGCTACGGCGCGCCGCTGTTTTGCGCCGTGTCGGCTTCATAGCCTGGTAGGGTCTCAAAGTTGGCCACCTGGCACTGAAAACATATTGACCTGAAGTTAAAAACGATTTTGCACTTACATCATAGATTTTACCTGTCTTTGTTTGAATAACACATATCATTAAATTTAAGAAAATGTACTTGATTTCAAGGAAATTGTCATTTCTTTAAAGTAAAATTCCTTACTTCTATTATAAGATGTCCACTATGTCATTTTGACGTTAAGTCATAAAATTAAAGACAAAATCATTGATTTTAGGGTAACTGTCATTAACTCAAGTACACATTTTAAAAGTTTTTTTCCTTAAAATTGTAGAAATTCTCAAGTAATTTTTTCTCAAGCGACAAATAAACTGTTACTATGTGTGGAATTACAGAGGATTCGGATAAGTAGTATAGAAGTTATTAGAGAATCAATATTTCACTAAATTTTAACACTTTGTGAGGGAGGTACCAGAAGGAGTGGACCAATATGGCCCATCTTCGAACTTAGCCTGAGATACCAAAATTGAAGTCAATCCGTTACTACTTTCGAGAGTTATCGTGCGCTCCAGCCAGACAGACGGACAGACAGACGGACGGAAATTGCTCAAATGACTTAAAATGGCTCAAAATTCCGCCGAACATATTTGGGGTCTTAAGTAAGTCCTCCGATGTGTTACACTTTTTGTCCGTAGCAAATGATATGTACCCTTGTCAAACTAAAGTGAGGGTGTAATAATGGTTCATCGATGAAGCTCACTTTTGGATGAATGAGTGAGTATGTTACTAAACAAAATTTGGAGTAATGATAATCCACAAGCCATTGTTCAGACGCCGTTACATCCACAACAATTCACTGTTTGGTGTGCTCTATGGGCAGAGGGAATCATTGATCTATATTTCTTCAAAAATGAAACCGGCCATAATGTTATAGTCAATGAAGAACGCTATAGAGCCATGATTAATGAGTTTTTCGTGCCTGAATTTGAGGATGTTGATGTGCACGTCCTTTGGTTCCAACAAGATTGGCGCTACATGCACTACATACAGCCAACGAAACAATCAATTTATGGAAGGAAACTTTTGGTGATCGCATTATCTCGTGTCGTGGGCCTGTGGCTTGGACTCCAAGATCGTGCGATTTAACACCGCTGGACTATTGATTGTGGGGTTATGTGAAGTCGCTTGCACACGTGGATAAGCCCGACGCGATTGACGCCTTGGAAGAGAATATTCGGTGCGTTATTGCTGACATACAGCCCCAAATGCTGCAAAAAGTGGTCGAAAATTGGGCCTCTTGCCTGGAATTTATTCGAGACAGCCGCAGCGGGCCCTTGCCAGAAATAATTTTTAAAATTAAATGACTAGCCCTTATCTTTATAATAAAGCTAAATTCTTGGCCATAACATGCGTTTTATGTCTTCTTGAAAACCAAATGTCTAAAAACACCCTTTACACATTCGACCTGGTCTCAGATGGAAAAAAAATATAAACACATAACAAATTTGAAGACAATCGGTTAATCCTGTCGAAAGTTATGGTGAGCACCAACCAGACAGACAGACGGACAGGCTGACGGACAGTGCTAAAATGACTTATGACTTGCGATTATAAACTTTTTTATGCATTTTTTTTAAATTTTTTTTCTGAATAGAGAAAACTTTTCAAGAAAATTGTGTGAAAATTTGAGGTGAATCGGAGCAAAACTGACAAAGATACAGCAGTCTAAGCAACCGCGCCTCATACGTGACTCAGTACATCAGAAAAACTTTAAAGCGTTTTTCGCACAACCCATGTTTTCATAACTCAAATACTAATAAACCGATCCTTGGAAATTGTTAGCACTATTTCTTTACATAATTTTGGAGGTTTTTAAATTTGTAATTTTTTTTGTTAACAATAACTAATTAGTCGATTTTTTCTCGCAAAAATCGCATTTTTCACTTCGAAATTCAAAAATTTATAATTTCGAAAAAATGGCTATAACGTTTATCTAACTAAATAAATTTATTTTTATACCCTACACCACACTGTGGTACAGGGTATTATAAGTTTGTTTCACGCCAGATGTTTGTAACACCTGAAAATAACACAGCTAGACCCACCTTAAAGTATACCGATCGACACAGAATCACTAGCTGAGTCGATTTAACCATGTCTGTCCGTCCGTCCGTCTGTCCGTCTGCCCATGTAAAGTTGTTCGTCGACTACAGGTCGCAATTTCACTCCGATCGTTCTGAAATTTTGCAGTTTAGAGTATTTCGCGGCTGTTAAGATCGCTATTGAATTTGGTTAAAATCGGTTCAGATTTAGATATAGCTCCCATATATATCTTTCGTCCGATTTGGCCCTTTAGTCCTATAGAAGCTGTATTTTACATCCAATCGTTTTGAAATTTAGAATGGAAGAGTTTCTTGATCCATGAACCAACATTGCCGAATTTGAAGAAAATCATTTAAGATTTAGCTATAGCTCCCATATATATGTTTCGTCCGATTTGCCCCTTTAGTCCTATAAAGCTGTATTTTACATCCAATCATTTTGAAATTTAGAATGGTAGAGTTTCTTGATCGATGAACCAACATTGCTGAATTTGAAGAAAATCGGTTAAGATTTAGCTATAGCTCCCATATATATGTTTCGTCCGATTTGGCCCTTTAGTCCTATAGAAGCTGTATTTTACATCCAATCATTTTGAAATTTAGAATGGAAGAGTTTCTTGATCCATGAACCAACATTGCCGAATTTGAAGAAAATCGGTTAAGATTTAGCTATAGCTCCCATATATATGTTTCGTCCGATTTGGCCCTTTAGTTCTATAGAAGCTGTATTTTACATCCAATCATTTTGAAATTTAGAATGGTACAGTTTCTTGATCGATGAACTAACATTGCCGAATTTGAAGAAAATCGGTTAAGATTTTGCTATAGCTCCCATATATATGTTTCGTCCGATTTGGCCCTTTAGTCCTATAGAAGCTGTATTTTACATCCAATCATTTTGAAATTTAGAATGGAAGAGTTTCTTGATCCATGAACCAACATTGCCGAATTTGAAGAAAATCGGTTAAGATTTAGCTATAGCTCCCATATATATGTTTCGTCCTATTTGGCTCTTTAGATCCAATCGTTTTATACCCTACACCACACTGTGGTACAGGGTATTATTTAAGTATAAAATGTCCCAAAAGTAAATTTATGTTAACAATTTATACATGAATTACAAAATTTATATATCAGAGTTATTCAATATTACGTGAGTGGTGTAGGGTATTATATAGTCGGCCCCGCCCGACTTTAGCCTTTTCTTACTGGTTTTAAATTCTGATGAGCCGGTATCGAGTTATGAGGGGCAATTCGAGACGCTTCCGCATAAATGCTGTCGTTGCCATATTTTTTTTATGAAAATTTTACACAATAAACTTTGAAAGTTATACTATAATGTACCATTGCTTTAAATCAAAAAAAATATAACCGTTTCGTCACAAAAAATCCAAAAAAAATGTGCCTTGTTTTTCACGAATTAACGCTACTCCTCCTTAAAATGGCCCAAAACGGATTTACGCCAAATATTTTTGGGATCTCTTAGGTCACTCCATCGAAGTGTTACACTTTTGGCTCGCAGCTTCTGATATATACCCTTGTTCACAATAGTGGTGGTATAAAAACTGGATTATGTTGAAATTCTCTTATTTCTACCAAAAGTGATATATTTTCTACATTTATTTATAGATTTTCTTCAAATAGGCATAGTTTACATCGTTAGGATGCTGCTAGCTTTTAAAAAATGGAACAAATATTTTTTTTTGCGATTTTTTTCTATTTTTTATGGTTTTTTAGTGCCAGCGAAAAGCTTTTGTTTTTTTTTAATTAATTTTGTTTCTAATTATTTTATCCTTTAATTTGACGTATATCCCGGGATTATCGAGCATATAGTTAAAAAAATGTGGTCCAAATACTAAAAGCACCATTCAAGAAAATGAGAATTTTAAAGAAAAATTAAAAAATTACCAAGTACAAGTGGTTATTTTTTCTTATTTTAAAATTAATTTTCTTATTTTTATGGCGTTTTTATTCCATATGAGACACCCGGTTACTAATTTTATTGGCATCATAACCTCACTGTTTTATCAGCTGTTTGCAACACTATCTTCCGTCCGTTTACACTTTGTTGTTGTTGCCTAATCGTTGTTACAGATTTCTATATGACAAATTGAATCAGCTGATTTGTTATGCTACGTCGGCGTTACTGTTACGTTACGTTTGCTTAATGCAATCTGTACGACGAGTAATCAGCATTTTACTCGCCCACCACATGTACTAGGATATTGAATTTGTGCCCACATCTAATCTATATATAGGGTCTTCGCTCACTGCTTCCGGGTGTCTCACTAGTTTTTTTTTGTAGCAATAGATATGCATTTTCATCCAACTTTTTTTTATTTCTTTGCTTCTGGCAAATCTTACCTACTCCCAGAACAGCATTTTGAACGTGATATATATTCTTAGATTGACATCTCGTAGTCTCTGCATTTATCAATAAGTTATAACACTCAATAAAACCATAACTATAGCCGATTAAATTTATATATCCATAAAATATTCCGAAACCCGGCCGCATACTACTCATTTTGAAGCGAGAATTAATCGTAGACGCAATACAGATAATATCTTTGGTTTTCGCGATGAGAGTGAGACAATAACTGACTGCAATTGAATTTTTTGAATGATTAATATTTTTTATACAATTGACGGCCTACAATTACAGCGCGATGACTACAAGAGTGAATCGTTTGCGAGATAAGAATAAGAATAATATAATAATAAGACAAAAGTATTAATTGAAATATTTTTTTGTATTTCAGAAAAATCCGACATTTGTTTTTTGTGGCTGTGGGAATCGGTGAATAGTAATGATGAGTAAAGTTTGAATTCATCTCGATCATTTCTATATATTTAAAGCAAATTCATCATATATTTTGCTGTGAATATTCCCATAATATAAAAATTAATTATGCAATTGTATTAATAGCATTCATTATGCAGCAACAAACATTAATTCCGCTAACCACAACATGTATTTATTACTCTACTCCACCCCGTTCTGATGTGGTGCTTTCTTTCTTGCGCAAACATTGCACAGTGTCCGTTTCTCAACCAGACAACAGATTGACTTCTTCATCTTAAAGGAGACTAGAAAATTTCTTTAATATTGCATTTTTCTACAAAATTTCGTTGAAATAGATTTCTTCTACTTAATTTCATTGAAATTGATTTTTTCTACATAATTTCGTTAAAAAAATGTTTCTAAAAAATTTTGCCAAAATAAATTTTTTTTTAGAAAATTTCGTAGAAATTGAATTTTTCTATAAAAACTCTAATTAATTTGTATGTCAGCTACATATATCTGGAAAAATCATTGAATTGCTCTAGCATATCTCGTTGTAGTTGATTTTTTTTGTAAAAAATTCCATAAATATTAAATTTTTAAAAAAAATGTAGAGAAAAATGCAATTACAAAGAAATATTTAGAAAAAATTTCATCGAAATATTTTTTCGAAAAATACAATTTTTTAGAAAAAATGTCATCGATTATTTCTTGAATAGTTAACTAAATTTTTGTAGCAAATTGCGCTTTCAACAAAATTTTGTGTAAAATGCAATTTCAGCGAAATTTTCTACTGAAATTAAATTTTGAAGACTTTTTTATAGAAAAATATTATTTCAATAATATAATCCAAAAAAAAAATTACGAAATTTTATATATAAATGTAATTTCAACGCAAAAAATGCAATTTAAATTTTTGTATAAATTTCAAATTTTAACAATATTTTCTAGAGAAAAGTATTTCGAAAAAAAAATTTTTAATAAATGCATTTTTTCCCAATGCTGTAAAAAAGTGAAATTTCAACAAATTTGGCTACATAAATTAATTTTTGAAAACTTATCTATAAAAATAAAATTTCAGCAAAATTTTGCAGAAAAATTAAATTTCAAATATATTTTCTAGAAAAATGTCAGCGAATTTTTCTACATAATTCAACAAAATTGTGTAGAAGAATGCAAATTCTACAGACAGACGGACGGACAATGCTCATTTTACTTAAAATGACCCAAAAAAGATATCCGCCGAACATACTTAGGGTCTTAGGTCACTCTTTCGATGTGTTACACTTTTGGTTCGTAGCAAATTATATATACCCTCCTCTCTAAGGTGAGAGGATAAAAATGCAATTTCACTAACATTTTGCAGGAAACACAGTTTTGACGAAATTTTCTAGAGAATTGTAATTTTAAGCCAATTTTGTAAAAAAGTGAAATTTCAAGAAAGTTGGCTAGAGAAATTAATTGTCGCAGACTTATCGATAAAAATAAAATTTCAACAAACTTTTGAAGAATAATTCAATTTCAAAGAAATTTTCTAGAAAAAAAATCCCATCGAAATTTTGCTGACATTTTCTAGAAATAATTTCAACGAATTTTTCTAGAATATTTAAAAAATTTTGTAAAAAATGTAAATTCAACATAATTTTGTAGAAAAATGCAATATCAGCGAAATTTTGTAGCTAAAATGCAAGCGCAACGTAATTTTCTAGTAAAATGAAGTTTTGAAGACATTTTATGGAAAAATTGTATTTTGTAAAATAATTAAGATATTTGCTATCAAAATTTAATTTCAACGGTATTTTGTAGAAAAATTCAAATTTTTAAAAAAACAATTTCAGCGAAATATTGTAAAAAAAAATTTCAATATAAAATGGAATTTTCTCAAAAATTTAAAAATTAAATAAAATTTTGTAGAAAATTGCAATTTTTTGAAATTAAGTAGGTAAATGTAATTTTAAAAAAATTTTTAAATAAAAGTAATTTTGAAAACGTGTTTTAGAACAATTCAGTTTCATCGAAATTTTCTGAAGAAATTAAATTTTATAGAAAAATACGATTTCAACAAAATCGTCCAAAAAATGGTAACCGAATGTTCTCAAAAATATAACGTCAACAAAAGTTTGTAGATAAATACAATTTTAAAGAAATTTTCTAGCAACAATTTCCACGAAATTTTCTAGAAAAATGCAATTTCTATGAAATTTTGAAGAAAAAATATTAAAATTCAATGTTACTTATAAAATGCAAAAAAATTCTGAAAAATAATCTTTTTTCAAAAATTAAATTTTTTCAAAAATTAAAATTCAACCAAATTTTGTAGAAAAATGCAATTCCCACAAAATTTTGTAGAAAATGCAATTTCAACAAAATTTTATATAGAAATTTTTTTTTAATAAATGCAGTTTTATAGAAGTATGCGTTTTCAACAAAATTGTCCAGAAAACTGGTAATCGGATTTTCTCAAAAATGTAACGCCAACTAAGTTTTTTTTTCAGAAATTTTATATTTTGTTTTCAAAAATGCACTTTCAACAATATTTTGTAGAAAAATGCAATTTTAGCGAAATTTAAAAAAAAAATGAAATTTCAACGAAATTTTGTAGAAAATGTAATATAGAAAATGTAAATAGAAAATTTCATTGAAATTATATTATTTTTTTTTATAAATTCTTTAAAATTTCCCCTCTCTATGTTGAATGATAAATTCCGTTTTTCTAAAATCTCATAAAAATTTGATTTTTCTAAAATATTCGTTGAATTTTTTTTTAGAACATTTCCTTAAAATCGCTTTTTTCTACCTAATTGCGAACTGCTTTTTTGCAGGTTTTATATCCTCACTAATGTCAGAATATACAACATTGTGTGAAAAATTCAATTTCAAAAAATTTTTTAGGGGAATGTATTTTAACAGAATTTTGTAATAAGTGCAATTTTATAGAAAAATTTAATTTTAACAAAATTTTGTGAAAATGGAATTTTAACAAAATTTTATAGAAAATTTAAATTTTAGCGACATTTTGTAGGTTAAGGTAAAAACATGTTTTAGAAAAATTCCATTGCAACAAAATTTGAAATTATTTTTTTTGGGAATCTATATATATAAAGAAGAATGTGTGTTTGTTTGTTTGTTTGTTTGTTGGTTTGTTTGTACCGAATAGACGTCTAAACGGCTGGACCGATCTTCTTGAAATTTTCACAGAGTGTACACATGTGGGGCGTGGTGAAAATAGGGTACTTGAATTTTCGAAATATCAAGTGGGCGTGGCCCCGCCCACATAAAACAAATTTTAAAATTGAGATATCTTGCTCAATTTGTTAGCGAGAGTGCTGTAATTTTGTACATATGTATCTGGTGGCAGTCTACGTGATTAGTCCAAAAATGGGCGGGATCGGACCAATGGGCGTGGCCCCGCCCATATAAGCCAAATTTTGGAATTGAGATATCTTACACAATTTGTTAGCGAGAGTGCTGTAATTTGGTGCATATGTATCTGGTGGAAGTCTACGTGATTGGTCCAAAAGTGGGCGGGATCGGACCAATGGGCGTGACCCCGCCCACATAAGACAAATTTTGGAATTGAGATATCTTACACAATTTGTTAGCGAGAGTGCTGTAATTTGGTGCATATGTATCTGGTGGAAGTCTACGTGATTGGTCCAAAAGTGGGCGGGATCGGACCAATGGGCGTGACCCCGCCCACATAAGACAAATTTTTAAATTGCGATATCTTACACAATTTGTTAGCGAGAGTGCTGTAATTTGGTGCATATGTATCTGGTGGAAGTCTACGTGATTGGTCCAAAAGTGGGCGGGATCGGACCAATGGGCGTGACCCCGCCCACATAAGACAAATTTTTAAATTGCGATATCTTACACAATTTGTTAGCGAGAGTGCTGTAATTTGGTGCATATGTATCTGGTGGAAGTCTACGTGATTGGTCCAAAAGTGGGCGGGATCGGACCAATGGGCGTGACCCCGCCCACATAAGACAAATTTTTAAATTGCGATATCTTACACAATTTGTTAGCGAGAGTGCTGTAATTTGGTGCATATGTATCTGGTGGAAGTCTACGTGATTGGTCCAAAAGTGGGCGGGATCGGACCAATGGGCGTGACCCCGCCCACATAAGACAAATTTTTAAATTGCGATATCTTACACAATTTGTTAGCGAGAGTGCTGTAATTTGGTGCATATGTATCTGGTGGAAGTCTACGTGATTGGTCCAAAAGTGGGCGGGATCGGACCAATGGGCGTGGCCTCGCCCAAATTTTAAAATGGAGATATCTTCCACAATTTGTTAGCGAGAGTACTGTAATTTTGTGCATATGTATCTGGTGGCAGTCTACGGGACTGAACCAAAAGTGGGCGGAATCGGACCAATGGGCGTGGCCCCGCCCATATAAGACGAAATTTTAAATTGAGATATCTTGCACAATATTTTAGCAAGAGTGCTGTAATTTTGTTTACATGTAACTGGTAGCAGTCTACGTGTTTGGTCTAAAAAAGGGCGCGATCGGAGCAATGGGCGTGGCCCCGCCTATATAAGCCAAATATTGAAATCTAGATATCTTACACAATTTGTTAAAGAGAGCGCTGAAATTTTGCGTATATGTATCTGGTACAAGACTGCGTAATTGGTCCAAAAATGGGCGGGATCGGACCAATGTTCGTGGCCCCGCCCATGTAACGCAAATCTTGGAATTGAGATATCTTGAGCATTTTTTTAGCGAGAGTGCTGCAATTTTGTGTATATATATCTGGTGGCAGTCTACGTGACTGGTCCAACAAATGGGCGTGATCGGAAAAATGGGCGTGGCCCCTCCCATATAAGGCAAATTTTGGAATTGAGATATCTTGAACAATTTTTTAGCGAGAGTGCTGCAATTTTTTGTATATATATCTGGTGGCAGTCTAAGTGATTGGTTTAAAAATGGGCGGGATCGGACCAATGGGCGTGGCCCAGCCCATATAAGGCAAATCTTGGAATTGAGATATCTTGAGCTATTTTTTTAGCGAGATTGCCGCAATTTTGTGTATATATATCTGGTGGCAGTCTACGTGACTGGTCCAACAAATGGGCGGGATCGGGCCAATGGGCGTGGCCCCGCCCATATAAGGCAAATATTGGAGTTGAGATATCTTGAGCAGTGCTGCAATTTTGTGTATATATATCTGGTGGCAGTCTACGTGATTGGTCCAAAAATAGGCGGGATCGGACTAATGGGCGTGGCCCCGCCAATATAAGGCAAATGTTGGAATTGAGATATCATAAAAATATTTTTAGCGAGAGTGCTGCAATTTATTTTATAAATATATGGTGGCAGTCTACGTGAATTGCCGAAAAATGGGCGGGATAGGGCCAATGGGTGTGGCCCTGCCCATATAAGCCAAATATTAAAATTTAGATATCTTGCACAATTTGTTAGCGAGAGTGCTGTAATTGTCTACATATGTATCTGGTGATAGTCTACGTGATTGCTCCAAAAATGGGCGGGATCGGGTCAATGGGCGTGACCCTGTCCATATAAGCCAAATTTTAAAATTTAGATATCTCGCACAATTTTTTAGCAAGAATGCTGTAATTATGTGCGTAAGTATCTGGCGATAGTCTACGTAGTTTGTCTACAAATTGGCGGGATCGGACCAATGGGCGTGACCACGCCCTTATAAGCCAACTTTTGAAATTGAGATTCCTACTGCCCCTATCTACTTCCACAATTGGGATTGGACCGTGATCCCAGATGTCCCACCACTCATGGACTTTCTGAGATCCATCTGAAAGTAGCTGAAAATCTACGTGATTGGTCCAAAAATGGGCGGGATCGGACCAATGGGCGTGGCCCCGCAAATGTAAACCAAATTGTTAAATTGAGATATCTTGCATAATTTGTCGGCGAGAGTGCTGTACTTTTGTGTATATGTATCTGGTAGCAAACTACGTGATTGGTCCAAAAATGGGCAAAAAAATAAGCCAAATTTTGAAATCGGGATATCTTGCACAATTTGTGAGCAAAAGTGCTGTATTTTGTGTATATGTATCTGGTGGCAGTCTACGTGATTAGCCCAAAAATTGACAGGATGGGAAATCTGAAATCTGGGCCAACGAAGTGGACCGGGTCAGCTATTATCTATAAAAATTAAATTTTCTAAAGAAATTCGATTTTATAGAAAATTGTGATTTCAACAAAATTGTCTAGAAAATGGTAATCGAATTTTCTCAAAAATGTAACGTCAACTAAATTTTGTAGAAAAATGCAATTTTAAATAAGTTTTCTCGAAAAATTCAATTTTAAAGAAAAAAAAATAATTTCAATGTATTATTATATATATTTACATATATTACAAAATGCAATTTGAAAAAAAATTCTAAAAAATTTTTTTTTTCCAAAATTAAATTTCAAAATTTTTTTTGCATTTTTGTAAAAACTGAAATTTCAATAAATTTTCTAGAGCAATGTATTTTAACAAAATTTTGTAATAAGTGCAATTTTATAGAAAAATGTAATTTCAACAAAATTTTCCGAAAGAATTTAAATATTGCGGAAATTTTAAGGAAAAATTTAATTTTAAACTCATTTTTTAAAAATAACATTTTCAAAAAAAATGTAATTTCAAAATAATTTGGTGGAAAATTGTCATTTCCACAATTTTTTTGTAGAAAATTGAAATTTTAGCGAAATTTTCTTGGTAAATAAGTGTAATTTTAACAAATTGTTTAAATAAATATAATTTTGAAAACATGTTTTAGAAAAATTCCTTTCAACGAAATTTGAAATTAATTTTTGCGGAATTATCTAAAAAAAATCAAATTCAGCTACATTTTCTAAAGATATAAACTTTTATAGAAAAATGTAGAAAATGTTAATTTTATAGAGAAGTGCAACTTCAACAAAAATAAAAAATCGTATTTTCCCCCAAAAAAATCGTATTTTCTCAAAAATGTAACGTCAACAAAATTTTGTAGAAAAATGCAATTTCAAAGAAATTTTCTAGCTAAATTCAATTTTAAAGAAAAAAATTTAATTTCAATGTAATATTACAAAATGCAATTTGAAAAAAATTCTAAAAAATATTTTTTTTTTTCAAAAATGAAATTTCAAATTTTTTTTTAGAAAATCCAATTTTCATAAATTTTGTAAAAACTGAAATTTCAACGAAATTTTCTAGAGCAATATTAACAAATATTAAGCAAATATTTTAACAAAATTTTATAATAAGTGCAATTATATAGGAAAATGTAAAAAAATTAATTTTAAACTAATTTTCGAAAAATAACATTTTCTAAAAAATGTAGTTTAAAAATAATTTGGTGGAAAATTATCATTTCCACAAATTTTTTGTAGAAAATTTAAATTTTAGCGAAATTTTCTTTGTAAATAAATGTAATTTTAACAATTTTTTTTAATAAATGTAATTTTGAAAACATGTTTTAGAAAAATTCCATTTCAACGAAATTTGAAAATAATTTTTGCTGAATTATCTAAAAAAATCTAATTCAGCTACATTTTCTAAAGATATTAACTTTTATAGAAAAATTTAGAAAAATGGTAATTTTATAAAGAGGTGCAGTTTCAAAAAAATTAAAAAAATCTTATTTTTCCCAAAAAAAATCGTATTTTCTCAAAAATGTAACGTCAACTAAATTTTGTAGAAAAATGCAATTTCAAAGAAATTTTCTAGAAAAATTCAATATTAAAGAAAAAAAATTGAATTTCAATGTAATATTACAAAATGCAATTTGAAAAAAATTTTAAAAAATATTTGTTTTTCAAAAATGCAATTTCAAAAATTTTTTTTTAGAAAATCCAATTTTTATAAATTTTGTAAAAACTGAAATTTCAACGAAATTTTCTAGAGCAATGTATATTAACAAAATTTTGTAATAAGTGCAATTTTATAGAAAAATGTAATTTCAACAAAATTTTCCGAAAGAATTTAAATATTGCGGAAATTTTAAGGAAAAATTTAATTTTAAACTCATTTTTTAAAAATAACATTTTCAAAAAAAATGTAATTTCAAAATAATTTGGTGGAAAATTGTCATTTCCACAATTTTTTTTAGAAAATTGAAATTTTCTTGGTAAATAAGTGTAATTTTAACAAATTTTTTAAATAAATATAATTTTGAAAACATGTTTTAGAAAAATTCCATTTCAACGAAATTTGAAATTAATTTTTGCGGAATTATCGAAAAAAATCAAATTCAGCTATATTTTCTAAAGGTATTAACTTTTATAGAAAAATTTAGAAAAATGGTAATTTTATAGAGAAGTGCAATATAAAAAAAATAAAACAATCGTATTTTCCCCCAAAAAAATCGTATTTTCTCAAAAATGTAACGTCAACTAAATTTTGTAGAAAAATTCAATTTCAAAGAAAATCCAATTTTTATAAATTTTGTAAAAACTGAAATTTCAACGAAATTTTCTAGAGCAATGTATTTTAACAAAATTTTGTAATAAGTGCAATTTTATAGAAAAATGTAATTTCTACAAAATTTTCCAAAAGAATTTAAATATTGCGGAAATTTTATAGAAAAATTTAATTTTAAACAAATTTTCTAAAAAAATGAAATTTCAAAATAGTTTGGTGGAAAATTGTCATTTCCACAATTTTTTTGTAGAAAATTGAAATTTTAGCGACATTTTCTTGGTAAATAAGTGTAATTTTAACAAATTTTTTAAATAAATATAATTTTGAAAACATGTTTTAGAAAAATTCCATTTCAACGAAATTTGAAATAAGTTTTTGCGGAATTATCTAAAAAAATCAAATTCAGCTACATTTTCTAAAGATATTAACTTTTATTGAAAAATCTAGAAAAATGGTAATTTTTAGAGAAGTGCAGTTTCAAAAAAATTAAAAAAATCGTATTTTGTAGAAAAATGCAATTTTAAAGAAAAAAAATAAATTTCAAAGTAATATTACAAAATGCAATTTGAAAAAATTCTAAAAAATATTTTTTTTCAAAAATGCAATTTCAAAAATTTTTTTTACAAAATCCAATTCTTATAAATTTTGTAAAAACTGAAATTTCAACGAAATTTTCTAGAGCAATGTATTTTAACAAAATTTTGTAATAAGAGCAATTTATAGAAAAATGTAATTTCAACAAAATTTTCCAAAAGAATTTAAATATTGCGGATATTTTATAGAAAGATTTAATTTTAAACTAATTTTCTAAAAATAACATTTTCTAGAAAAATATTATTTCAATATAATTTGGTGGAAAATTGTCATTTCCATAAATTGTTTGGTAGAAAATTTAAATTTTAGCGAAATTTTCTTGGTAAATAAGTGTAATTTTAACAAATTTTTTAAATAAATATAATTTTGAAAACATGTTTTAGAAAAATTAAAAAAATCGTATTCTCCCCCAAAAAAATCGTATTTCTCAAAATTTTGTAAAAAAAATGCAATTTTAAAGAAATTTTCTAGAAAAATTCAATTTTAAAGAAAAAAAATTTAATTTCAATGTAATATTACAAAATGCAATTTGAAAAAATTCTAAAAATTATTTTGTTTTTCAAAAATGCAATTTCAAAATATTTTTTTGGAAAATCGAATTCTCATAAATTTTGTAAAAACCGAAATTTCAACGAAATTTTCTAGAGCAATGTATTTTAACAAAATTTTGTAATAAGTGCAATTTTATAGGAAAATGTAATTTCAACAAAATTTTCCAAAAGAATTTAAATATTGCGGAAATTTTAAAGAAAAATTTAATTTTAAACTAATTTTCTAAAAATAACATTTTCTAAAAAAATGTAATTTCAAAATAATTTGGTGGAAAATTGTCATTTCCACAATTTTTTTGTAGAAAATTGAAATTTTCTTGGTAAATAAGTGTAATATTAACAAATCTTTTAAATAAATATAATTTTGAAAACATGTTTTAGAAAAATTCCATTTCAACGAAATTTGAAATAAATTTTTGCGGTATTATCTAAGAAAATCCAATTCAGCTACATTTTCTAAAGATATTAACTTTTATAGAAAAATGACAATTTTATAGAGAAGTGCAGTTTCAAAAAAATTAAAAAAAATCGTATTTTCTCAAATTTGTAACGTCAACTAAATTTTGTAGAAAAATGCAATTTTAAAGAATCTTTTTAGAAAAATTCAATTTTGAAGAAAACAAATTTATTTTCAATGTAATATTACAAAATGCAATTTGAAAAAAATTCTAAAAAATATTTTTTTTTCAAAAAGCAATTTCAAAATTTTTTTTTAGAAAATCCAATTCTCATAAATTTTGTAAAAACTGAAATTTCAACGAAATTTTCTAGAGCAATGTATTCTAACAAAATTTTGTAATAAGTGCAATTTTATAGAAAAATGTAATTTCAACAAAATTTTCCAAAAGAATTTAAATATTGCGGAAATTTTAAAGAAAAATTTAATTTTAAACTAATTTTCTAAAAATAACATTTTCTAGAAAAATGTAATTTCAAAATAATTTGGTGAAAAATTGTCATTTCCACAATTTTTTTTTAGAAAATTAAAATTTTCTTGGTAAATAAGTGTAATTTTAACAAATTTTTTTAATAAATATAATTTTGAAAACATGTTTTAGAAAAATTCCATTTCAACGAAATTTGAAATTAATTTTTGCGGAATTATCGAAAAAAAATCAAATTCAGCTATATTTTCTAAAGGTATTAACTTTTATAGAAAAATTTAGAAAAATGGTAATTTTATAGAGAAGTGCAATTTAAAAAAAAAATAAAACAATCGTATTTTCCCCCAAAAAAAATCGTATTTTCTCAAAAATGTAACGTCAACTAAATTTTGTAGAAAAATTCAATTTCAAAGAAATTTTCTAACAAAATTCAATTTTAGAGAAAAAAAATTAATTTCAATGTAATATTACAAAATGCAATTTGAAAAAAATTCTAAAAAATATTTTCTTTTCAAAAATGAAATTTCAAAATTTTTTTTAGAAAATCCAATTTTCATAAATTTTGTAAAAACTGAAATTTCAACGAAATTTTCTAGAGCAATGTATTTTAACAAAATTTTGTAATAAGTGCAATTTTATAGAAAAATGTAATTTCAACAAAATTTTCCAAAAGAATTTAAATATTGCGGAAATTTTATAGAAAAATTTAATTTTAAACAAATTTTCTAAAAAAATGTAATTTCAAAATAGTTTGGTGGAAAATTGACATTTCCACAATTTTTTTGTAGAAAATTGAAATTTTAGCGAAATTTTCTTGGTAAATAAGTGTAATTTTACAAATTTTTTTAAATAAATATAATTTTGAAAACATGTTTTAGAAAAATTCCATTTCAACGAAATTTGAAATAAGTTTTTGCAGAATTATCTAAAAAAATCAAATTCAGCTACATTTTCTAAAGATATTAACTTTTATTGAAAAATCTAGAAAAATGGTATATTGTAGAAAAATGCAATTTTAAAGAAAAAAAAAATTAATTTCAAAGTAATATTACAAAATGCTATTTGAAAAAATTCTAAAAAATATTCTTTTTTCAAAAATGCAATTTCAAAAATTTTTTTTACAAAATCCAATTCTCATAAATTTTGTAAAAACTGAAATTTCAACGAAATTTTCTAGAGCAATGTATTTTAACAAAATTTTGTAATAAGAGCAATTTATAGAAAAATGTAATTTCAACAAAATTTTCCAAAAGAATTTAAATATTGCTGATATTTTATAGAAAGATTTAATTTTAAACTAATTTTCTAAAAATAACATTTTCTAGAAAAATATTATTTCAATATAATTTGGTGGAAAATTGTCATTTCCATAAATTTTTTGGTAGAAAATTGAAATTTTAGCGAAATTTTCTTGGTAAATAAGTGAAATTTTAACAAATTTTTTAAATAAATATAATTTTGAAAACATGTTTTAGAAAAATTAAAAAAATCGTATTCTCCCCCAAAAAAATCGTATTTTCTCAAAATTTTGTAGAAAAATGCAATTTTAAAGAAATTTTCTAGAAAAATTCAATTTTAAAGAAAAAAAATTTAATTTCAATGTAATATTACAAAATGCAATTTGAAAAAATTCTAAAAAATATTTTGTTTTTCAAAAATGCAATTTCAAAATTTTTTTTTAGAAAATCGAATTCTCATAAATTTTGTAAAAACCGAAATTTCAACGAAATTTTCTAGAGCAATGTATTTTAACAAAATTTTGTAATAAGTGCAATTTTATAGGAAAATGTAATTTCAACAAAATTTTCCAAAAGAATTTAAATATTGCGGAAATTTTAAAGAAAAATTTAATTTTAAACTAATTTTCTAAAAATAACATTTTCTAGAAAAATGTAATTTCAAAATAATTTGGTGAAAAATTGTCATTTCCACAATTTTTTTTTAGAAAATTGAAATTTTCTTGGTAAATAAGTGTAATTTTAACAAATTTTTTTAATAAATATAATTTTGAAAACATTTTTTAGAAAAATTCCATTTTAACGAAATTTGAAATTAATTTTTGCGGAATTATCTAAAAAAAATCTAATTCGGCTATATTTTCTAAAAATATTAACTTTTATAGAAAAATCTAGAAAAATGGTAATTTTATAGAGAAGTGCAGTTTAAAAAAAAATTTAAAAAAAATCGTATTTTACATTTATTTTTTGATAACTTTTGTGAAGTTACCCACTCTACGTTGAAGATATATAAGAACTTAACGCTTTTACTTATTCGTGCTTTGGTGGAAGAGCGTATATATGATTTGCTACGGGCCAAAAGTGTAAGAAATAGAAGGAATGATCTAAGAACTGAAGTTTATTTGGCGGAAATCCCTTTTTGGCTAATTTTAGGTAATTTGAGCAATGTCCGTCCATCTGTCTGGTTAGTGCGGACGATAACTCTCGAAAGGAGTAACGGATCTACTTCACATTTCGTGCGCCATAATATTTTTTCTATCTCAAGCTAAGTTCGAAGATGGCCCACTCCTTCTACTACCTCCCTCAAAAATGAATAAACAAGTTACTTTATTTAATTATTTTTATAATTGTGATTTTAGTTTGTTTTGAAAAATTGTTAAATTGTTTTTAAAATATGGTATTAAACAATATTTTACAATACACTTGGAACATTTTTTTATCGTACATAGAGCGAAATGTTACAAATAATTTTATATACATATATTAGCCTTTATATGCAACATCTGATGTGGGTATAGTTTTGGCATTTTCCTCACGAATATCTACGTAGACTGCGCAAATCGGATAATATATCAGGCATTGTAATGCTAAAAATTGAAAAGGGGATTGAAAGAAATATTATATATACAATTTATGCAAAAAAAAAAAATAATCAATCAATAGTATTTCAACTTACCAACTTTGAATACGGACAAAAAGAATATCCCAATTTCTTTTTTGCCAATAAATAAATCGAAAAAACACATTGCGATAGACACTATAAGACAAATGCAGCCGATTATAAGCCAAAGCTTTATATATCTGTGAAGTCTCTATAGAAATTGTGGAAGTGAACAAAATGTAGTTATATATAAATTTTAATGAAATTTTGCACAAACTCCCCGCATACCTTTTTAATGCCTTGCACCAAAAATATTGATAAAATTGTCATAATAATACTGCCAATCAAACAGATACTGGAGGACAGTCGATCTATAAGTTTGAATGAAACAAAATGAAAAATAAATCATCAATTATTAATAGAATAACGATATGATACATTTTCTGTTATACGAGTAACAAATAAAACTAATTAAAGGAATTCCTTTGGTATGCATTGCTTTTTTTCTTCCGAAATCTTACAAATATCTTCGTCTTCTCCATCTGCTTTAGCCATCATTTCAAGTAGATCGGCATTTGTCAACAAAATGGTAAAAACAATTAATTTCGCACTATACATTATCAAATTGACATAGCCAATAATTAATCCGAAATATGCGCTGCAACACATTTTGAAGTTGAATTTAATAAAAATACGTTGCGCGAATTTCGAGAGTTGAACTATTACTAAAGCCGCATTTTTTTCGTATAATGTTTGTGTATCATTTTCAAATTAAAAGAATGACTAAATAGCTGCTTATCAGTCAGCACAAGAATAAAAATATACAATTATAAACCGCTAACCAGGTATAGACACCCTACACCCTCACATTATGCTGTAGTTGGTGGGTTCTATGACATTGAGCATTTTGTTTGTAAAACCTAAAACGGAGAAGAATGACTTGAAATCACTTTCTGAGGCAATTTTTCGATTTTCCGATTGTCTATCTGTTTGTCTGTCCATATATTCTTGTAATCAATGTACAGATAGCAATTTTCGACCGATCACAAGAAATTTGCCACAACCTCACTCTCTTTCGTCATGGTTATCACTATTGAAATTGTTGAAAAACAGATATAGTCCCCGCCACTAATAAAAATATTTTCTTCCGATTCCGTAACTGACCTCTGCAGAAGTTGTATTTTTTTATATTCCTATAATTGTAAATTTTGGTCGAGAGTAGTCTCTTGATCGTAAAACGAATACCACCATAGGATGGAGGGTATATTAATTTTATTACTCCGTTTGTAAAACCTCGAAATATTGATTAGGAACCTCACAAAGTATACGAGTACACGCAAAGAAATAAAGGTTTGGAGGTCGTTTATGGCAAACATAGTTCTTTGTCGCAAACGCTTTACTTTTCCCGTAACAGTTGAAATATTACCAGTGAATGGATACGTTTATCGAGATCTTGTGATTTAACACCTTGTGACTACTTCCTTTGGGGCCACGTGAAAGATAAGGGGTACGCCAACAGCCCAGCGTCGATTCAACACCTCAGAGATAGAATTCGTGAGGCTATCGAGGACATAGGGCAGCCACATTGCGATTTGGTTATGGAAATTTCATGAAAACGATATGGTCCTGTAAGCGTGGTCGTGGTGGCCATTTGGCTGATGTTGTTTTTCATTATTAACGGCATACCTTCCTCTTTATTATGAAATAAACATCCGATCATTTATCTCAAAAAAATGAAATTTTTCTTTAAATACCAAAAATTAATTTATGTAAATGAATTACATATATAACGAGTTTTCCAATTTTGAAGTGCCGTTACGGCCAGTAGTGTTTACAATTTCATCATGGAGAGATATACGCAAGAACAACGTTTACAAATTATTCACTTTTATTATCAAAACCAGTAAGGAAAGGCTAAAGTCGGGCGGTGCCGACTATATAATACCCTACACCACTCTCGTAATATTGAATAACTCTGATATATACATTTTGTAATTCATGTATAAATTGTTTACATAAATTTACTTTTGGGACATTTTATACTTAAATAATACCCTGTACCACTGTTTGGTGTAGGGTATAAAAACGATTGGATCTAAAGAGCAAAATCGGACGAAACATATATATGGGAGCTATATCTAAATCGTAACCGATTTTCTTCAAATTCGGTAGTGTTGGTTCATGGATCAAGAAACTCTACCATTCTAAATTTCAAAACGATTGGATGTAAAATATAGCTTCTATAGAACTAAAGGGCCAAATCGGATGAAACATATATATGGGAGCTATAGCTAAATCTTAACCGATTTTCTTCAAATTCGGTAGTGTTGGTTCATGGATCAAGAAACTCTACCATTCTAAATTTCAAAACGATTGGATGTAAAATATAGCTTCTATAGAACTAAAGGGCCAAATCGGATGAAACATATATATGGGAGCTATAGCTAAATCTTAACCGATTTTCTTCAAATTCGGTAGTGTTGATTCATGGATCAAGAAACTCTACCATTCTAAATTTCAAAACGATTGGATGTAAAATACTGCTTCTATAGGACTAAAGGGCCAAATCGGACGAAAGATATATATGGGAGCTATATCTAAATCTGAACCGATTTCCACCAAATTCAATAGGGATCTTTACAGCTGCGAAATACGCTAAACTGCAAAATTTCAGAACGATCGGAATGAAATTGCGACCTGTAGTCGACGAACAACTTTACGTGGACAGAAGCCGCCGCCGATCTTTGCGGCTAAAATCGGCTGAAACACAGCCGCCGTTCCATAGAAAAACTTTAAAACATGGATAGATACAATTTACATTTTTGATAAGCAAATAGCTATATAGCAGATATAGCATCCCCTTAATAGATGAATAATGTGTACGCATATACAATATTATTTTTTATTGCATTCCAAGAATCTACGCAATTGCTTAACATGTATTAAAAATCATAATATTGATAGTAATAGAAAAATAATTATAAAAATTCGTTTTTAAAGGAAATAATAAGATTTTTTATTTATTATTAGATTATGTACATATACCCCCAATTTCACAACCTCCAGTTAGAGCTGACTCACAGTTAAAAACTAAAAATTTCATACAATTTGACATCTATAACTGTGGGTTAGCTCTAACTGTAGGATAACCGAAGATTGTGGAACTGGCCGATAGAGATACAAATTCAATGGAGTATTAAATAATAATATAACATATAAATTAATACAATTCTAAAGAATCAATTAAGTTGAGCTCAAAACAGTAGAGGTCATTCTATTTAAACCACAAGGTAATTCTAGACAAATTTAAAATTTCACGAAAACGTCGATTCGCCTCTCCTGGAAACAGCCTGTTTCGACTTAAGATATGTATAGACGAATGACGGAAAAATGCAACCCTGTGAACGTACAACCGTGTGAACATAAAATTGTTGTCTTGCAACGTTGGCCGAAAAGTCATTGTGAGATTATTTGCAGATTGTAATATGTGCGAAGTTTATGCATGTGACAACGACGCCATTGTCAGAAAAACATTTTATTGGCCACTGTCTATAAAATATTTTTATTGGCAATCCTTCATATACATAATTATTTACAAAATATATTTTAAATATATGAAATTGTAAGGGTTTCTTGCAATCTTCTTCACCTTTGACTAACAATCTGTCATTGTCCGTACATTTGCGGCACTTTAACAGGGTTCATAACGTTGTCCGATCTGACAATCGTCTATACATAGCTTTAGCATACTTTGTATATCATAGAGCCGCCTAGCGACATGGAATCGATAAATTTTTTACCTCACAATATCTTACAATTAACTTAAAATCATCTATCATCTTCTTTATATATAAAATCCATTGTACGTTTGTTAGTAACGCATGATCTCCGGAACCATAAAAGCGAATGGGCTGAATATTGAACAATATATTCAGTTTGGGGTCATTTGTGTTTTTGAATTATTTTCACCGCGATAAATTGCAGAGTGGTGAAGTTATTTGCAAAATTCATATTTTCAGAGCTATTTGACTGAAAATTTAAATGTTCGTGTGGTTTATCTTGATAATATTTGTATGTATAAATCTAACCGGTCGATGGCGCTGTAGTGGACTATGGTCAATATACATGTTTTTGATGATTTTTCCCCTGATATGCGTGATGTATGTATTTTTGAATGAAATATCAATGAATAACAAACTAATACATCCCAAACAGGACGGGCAGGACAACGTCTGCTGGGGTCAGCTAGTTTAAGAATAAATACCAGAGCTTAACTTTTCAACTATTATTATCCCCTCACCTTAGAGAAGAGGGTATATATCATTTGCTTCGAGTTCAAAAGTGTAAAGCGCCGTGGCCACACATCAAACTGTTTGATCAAACTCTTGTATGTGTTAGTAAAATTTTGTTTTGCTTATCACGGCCACACATCAAACTCATGTCATCAAACTTCTTTATATTTTTCCAACAAAATGCTGTATTGCGAATTTTTTACATTTCTGTTGCTATAATCTTTTGATTTTATTTGCCATAAAGCCGGCAAACTTCGATACACTTCAATAAATTCGAGAATAAAATTTTTTTCTTCCATTTCCAGTTTTTCTTCCAAAAAAAAACACTTGTCACCAAAAAATAAAACACTTTTAACACTTCGAAAACAAATCAAAAATGATAATTGAAGATATTTTGACACACGCACATAAAACCGACGTCAAATCTCTGCCGCGTAGACGCAAATATCTAAATGGTTTTGATATTTTTTTACTCTCTCATCAAACCATACGTGTGAGTTTCTTTTACCAACACAATCATAAAAACTCGAGTTTGATGAGTCAGTTTGATGTGTGGCCATGGCGCTTAACACATCGAAGGAGTGACCTAAGACCCTAAGTCTGTTCGGCGGATATCCGTTTTGGGTCATTTTAAGTCGAATGAGCAATGTCCGTCCGTCCGTCTGTCTGTCTGTCTGCTGACTGGTGCGCACGATAACTCTCGAAATGAGTAACCGATTGACTTCAAATTTGGTATGTGGTAATATTTTCTTCTATCTCCGGCTATGTTCGAAGATGTGCTATATTGGTCCACACAAAGGGTTAACATTTATTGAAATATTGATAATTTAATAACTTCTATACTACTTATTTGAATCCTCTGAAATTCTACACATAGTATTAGTTTACTGATCTCTATTTCCTCGAGAAAAGTGGGCGAAGTTGCCACGTCCCTTTGGTACCTCCCACACAAATGGTCCGTTTTGTACCAAAAGTTACCAGCTTATAACTTAAATACAAGTGCACACAAATACCTAAAATTTTGTACAGTGTAATGCTATTATAGTACCTAGAGTCCACAGAAAAATGGGCGTTATTGGCACGCCCCTTTTGGTACCTCCCACACAAATGGACCTTTATGTACCAAAAGATAACAGCTTATAACTTTAATACCAACACATACTTTAAAGTTATTAAATGCAATTTAGATAGATAATAATTTAATTAAAATAAAAAAAAATAAATGTACTAATATTTTTTTGGGACTCAAGGTGAGGGGATTCATAAGATGGTTTACCCGACTGAACTTCTTACTTGTTTTAAATGTTAAAGTGTCTATCATAGACCCACCGTATGTCAATTTTATGTCGGCTTAGCCGCCAAGCCGCCGCCGCCGATCTATAATTTTCAATGACAGCCGCCGCCGCGAATTTTGGCTCGGCTTCATTCTCTGACAGACGGACGGACGGACGGACGGACGGACACACATGGTTAAATCGACTCAGCTAGTGATTCTGAGTCGATCGGTATACTTTAAGGTTGGTCTGGCTGTGTTATTTGCAGGTGTTACAAACATCTGCCGTGAAACAAACTTATAATACCCTGTACCACAGTGTGGTGTAGGGTATAATAATCGTTCTCCAATTGCAACATTTCGTGCGCTAAGTCCATTTTTTAAACCCAAAAAACCCTTTCCAGTCGACCTTGACACTTCACACAATGTTTTAGCTCTCGTTAAGAGCTATCTTTTTGCCATTGACCGATTCCCGATCTGACATACGGTTAAGGAGCTAGAGCAAAAATAAAATTTGCGTTCACATTTGACAATGATGCTAAGTCCACTTTTTATACCCTACACCACACTGTGGTACAGGGTATTATAACTTTGTGCATTTGTTTGTAACACCCAAAAGGAGAAGAAATAGACCCATCGTTTATTATACCGATCGACTTAGAATCACTTTCTGAGTTGATTTAGCTATGTCCGTCTGTCTGTCTGTCCGTCTGTCCGTCTGTCCGTCTGTGCATGTATTCTTGTAATCAAAGTACAGGTCGCAATTATGGTCCGATCTCGACGAAACTTTACACATATATTTTTTTTGGCCCAAGGACGATCCCTATTGAATTTGGTTAAAATCGGTTCAGATTTAGATATAGCCCCCATATATATGTTAGCCCCGATTTGACATGTAAGCGCTGTAAAAACTTCATTTTATATCCGATCAGTATGAAATTCGGCAGAAAGAGGTTTCTTATTATATGGATGAACACTGTTAAATTTGGAAGAAATCGGTTCAGATTTAGATATAGCCCCCATATATACGTTACCCCCGATTTGACATGTAAGCGCTGTAAAAATGTTATTTTATATCCGATCAGTGCGAAATTCGGCAAAGAGAGGTTTCTTATTACATAAAGGAATACTGCTAAATTCGGAGAAAATCGGTTCAGATTTAGATATAGCTCCCATATATATGTTACCCCCGATTTGACATGTAAGCGCTGTAGAGACTGTATTTTATATCCGATCAGTACGAAATTCGACAGAAGGAGGTCTTTTTACATGAATAAGTATTCAGGGAAGATGGGTTCAGATTTATATTAAAGCTCCATATATATGTTCCTTCTGATTTGGTATCAAACCGCTATAGAAGTTGTATTTTACTTCCGATCATTACAATTTTCCAGAAAGATGTTTCTCACTGTAGGAACGAATATTGCTTAATTTGGCGATTATCGTTTCAGAATTAGATAATATGTTTCTACCCATTTACCAATTATTCCAAATTATTATGGCAATGACCATAATAATTGTTAGGGAGGTGTAGGGTATTATATAGTCGGCCCCGCCCGACTTTCTGCATTTCCTTACTGGTTTTAAATCCAAAAAAAAGACACCTTCCACTCGACCTACGACCTTGACACCCATTAGCAATATTTTAGCTCTCGTTAAGAGCTATCCTTTTGCCATTGACCGATTGTGGCTACGTGCCACACAGCAAACAAAACAATTGAATTGTTGCGAGAAAAGTTTGGAGATTCGATAATTTCAAGAAATTGTAATATTGAATGGCCTCCAAGAAGTTGTGATTTAACACCATTAGACTATTTCTTGTGGGGTTATTTGAAGTCATTGGTCTTTCGAAATAAACCAGAGTCTCTTCAAGCTTTACAAGTGAATATTGAATGTGCCATTCATGACATACGACTTGATTTAGTGGAAAAAGTGCTAGAAAATTGGTTTGATCGAATTCGTTCCTGCAGAAGAAGTCGCCATTTGAATGACGTTTTATTTAGAACTTAATTGTATCGATTGTACTTCACATTAAATAAAAAACTTTTGAATTTCCTTAACGACAAGTGTGTTTTTTTTTCAAAGAAATCATATCACTCTTGTTGGAAAACCCTGTATTTGAAATTAACTTGTTTAAGTTATTCCCTTAGTATTTGCGTGCTGACGGAAACCCTTACATTGGTGACTTCATGCAGCAAAGACGTTGTTATTTTTTTGTTGCTATTTTTACATATCATAGTTTTGTTTATGATTATCAAGTTCGAGATCGTAGTTTTTGTTTTCTTCTTTGAAACGTTTTCTCAATTGTGAATTAACAGGAATTGCTTGTTATAAACACAGCAACCGTTTGACTCAAACGTTTCATATGGTTTGGGATAAACAGAGATTGCAACAAACGTTTCACAGGGTTTGTAATAAAAATAAAACATTTATGATAAGTGCTCTAACCGTTTGACATACATTTTTTTTGTAATGCAAACGAATTTCGGTTGTCAAATTTGCGTTTGGGAGTAACAAATGTTTTCTTTGCGTGCATTTATACCCATAAAATATGAGTGAAATTGTAAGCCGATGTCTTCTGTTCGGCGATGAAACTTGCACCGTGTTCAGTCCTATTGGGTTCCCAGCAAAATACATGGAAGTACTTTCTAAGGAATCGTTTTTTATAAACTTATTTTAGTGATACGAGGGTATATATTATTTGCTACGACCCAAAGGTGTAACACATCGAAGGAGTGACCTAAGACCCTAAGTATGTTCGGCGGCAATCCGATTTGGGTCATTTTAAGTAATTTGGGCAATGTTCGTCCGTCTGTCTGTCTGGTGTGCACGATAACTCTCGAAAGGAGCAACCGATTGACTTCAAATTTGTTATGTGGAAATATTGTTCTCTATATCCGGCTAAGTTTGAAGATGGGCCATATTGGTCCACTCCTTCTAGTACCTCCCTCACAAAGCGTTAACATTTAGTAAAATATTGATACTACTTATTTGAATCTTCTGAAATTCCACACATAGTATTAGTTTATTAGTGATTATAACCTTGGGGAAAATATGCGAAATGGCCACGCCCCTTTCGGTATCTCCCACACAAATGGCCCGTTTTGCTTAACTTTAATGGCTTTTAACTTTAATGCCAGTGCTTACAAATACTTGAAATTTTGTACAGTGTAATGCTGTTATAGTGCCTACAGCTCAGTGAAAAATTGGCGTTAATTCCCCGCCCCTTTTGGTAGCTCTCACACAAATGGACCGTTTGGCACCAAAAGTTAACAACAGTGTAATGCTGTTATAGTGCCTACAATCCTGTGTAAAATGGGCGTTGTTGCCACGCCCCTTTGGTAACTCCCACACAAAGGTGCCATTTTGTACAAAAAGTTAACATCTTATAGCGTGAGTACCAATGCACGAAAATGCTACAAAATGGTGCACAGTGTAACGCTTTTAATGTATCTATAGCCCTGTGAAAAATAAGCGTTATCACCACGCCTCTTTTTGTACCTTCCACACCAAAAGATCAAATAATACCAAAATTGAATAGCTAATAACGTAGATGATAGCTAATAACGTAAATTTAAAGGGTTTTCCAATAAGAGTGATATGACTTCTTTGAAAAAAAAAACATATTTATTGTTAAGGAAATTCAACAGTTTTTTATTTAATGTGAAGTACAATCGATACAATCAAGTTCTAAATAAAACGTCATTCAAATGGCCTCCACGACTTCTTCTGCTGGAACGAATTCGATGAACCCAATTTTCGAGCACTTTTTACACTAACTCAAGTCGTATGTCATGGCGTATGGCACATTCAATATTGACTTGTAAAGCTTGAAGAGAGTCTAATATATTTCGAAAGTCCAATGACTTCAAATAACCCCACAAGAAATAGTCTAATGGTGTTAAATCACAACTTCTTGGAAGCCATTCAATATCACAATTTCTTGAAATAATCGAATCTCCAAACTTTTCTTGCAACAATTCCATTGCTTCATTTGCTGTGTGAAACGTAGCCACAATCGGTCAATGGCAAAAAGATAGCTCTTAGTAAGAGCTAAAATATTGCTCATGGATGTCAAGGTCGTAGGTCGACTTGGAAAGTTTTTTTTTTTGGATTTAAAAAAATGGACTCTTTATCATTTTCAAATGTGAACGGAAATTTTATTTTTTCTCTAGCGACCTTAACGGTACGTCGGATCGGGAATCGGTCAATGGCAAAAAGATAGCTCTTAACGAGAGCTAAAATATTGCTCATGGGTGTCAAGGTCGTAGGCCGACTGGAAAGTGTTTTTTTTTTTATATTTTAAAGACCTAGCGCACGACAACTTGCAATTGGAGAACGATTATTTTGATAATAAAACTGAATAATTTGTAAACATTGTTCTTGCGTATATCTCTTCATGATGAAATTGTAAACACTACTGAACACAATGAAAAACAAATGACAGATCATGACATATTACAAATGGCCGAAACGTCACTTCAAAATCATATCATCCTTTGGATAACCCGTTACTTCGAAGGTTATACTATAATATACCGTTGGTTTTAATCAAAATATTTTTACAGTATCGTCACAAAAAGTCACTAAAATGTGCCTTTTTGGCACGAATTAAAGTTACCACTCCTCTTTAAAAAAAGATAGACATCAAAGACAAATCACTTTTAAGATAAATTGTTTATTTCGAGATTTTAATACAATAAAAATATGAAAATATTCTCCAAACTAAAATGTTGCAATTTTATTGCGTATATGCCAAGAAAAATATATGTATTAATTGTTTAACATCTCTGGATAACAACGCCAGTTTTTACGGATCCACGAAAATCTCGATAGAGTGTATAAATCGGATAGAATAGTAGACATTCTACAGCTAATAGAAGAAAGTTTTTTTTTTAATTAATTACAATCTCAAAATATATTTCAAAAAAATAAAACTCAACTTACCAACACCCAACATGCATTTGAAAAATCGCTGAACACGTTGTTCGCCCGCAAAGAAGTTAACAAAGGTCATGCCGAAAGTAAACAGAATACTCATGAAAGCGAGATAGACCCAAGGTGCCATGTAACTGTGACGCCTCTGCGGAGTTGTGCACATTAAAATCGGTTACAGTTTTGAAAATGCATATAATTCTTTCGATTTATAGTGCGTCATAGCACTTACCTTGATAATACCCACAACCAAAAGAGCCGATATAAGAGTCATCGCGGCGAAGAGGACCAATGCGATCATTACGACGCTACGAACTGTAATTTGAAAAAAAAATTTATAATATTTTCAATACTAAAAAAACCCGGCCAATTAAAATTGCTATTACACTTACTCATTTTCACATCCTTGTCTATAGATTTGAATTCATTTTCAATCGCATTCTTATTTACCAACAAAATAATGCACGAAATTAAACCAAAACCATAAACGATTTGATTTAAAAATCCTACAAAAAGTCCAAATCCTGGGCGAGTGCACATTTTGTATATTCTTCTCCGGTGGGTGTCCTTGTAATACTTGGAAAAACTGCTAAGCTATCGCTAGAGATGTAGTATATAAACGAATGCCAGTTGAATGTGTAGAGTTTTGCATTTTATGCTCTGCGCATTATTGCAACTCTATATATATAGAAATGAGTAATTAAAATTACAGATTGAGTTCTGATAAATCTTAGAGATTTTACAGAATTTATTTTTGTTATTTTTAAAATGCTGACTATATTGTGGTCAGTCAGTTATAGAAGAAGATAAGTTATAAATCGCTTCAAGCAACTGACACATCTTTAGGGCTAAATTGTTTACATTTTACAACTAATATTGATTTTCATCTCTTTATTGAAACGGGGATCTTTATTAAGAAATGAATGGTGAATTGTAGGACGCTTCGATTTGTGTGATGCGGAGAACAGTGAATATAGATTTTCTCAGTAATTTATTTCTCTTCTTCTGAATCAATTGCAATATGCACGCAAAAAAAATTAGAGCAACTTGATACTAGAGTCGGGCACATTAGTTCTTTAAAGTGACCGTTTGATTTCACTGCAGTTCAATTGAAAGAACAATTTGTTAATTTATTTCACTCTAGTTTAACAGCTCTTGAGTTCACCAAATCTTTCTAGTTAAACTGCTCTTTTGTTCACCAGCTCACATTAGATACACAGCTCGTTTGTTCACCAGCTCACTTTAGTTCAACAGATCTTTTCTTCATAAGATTATTAGTTCCCCAGCTCTTTATCTCACCATATCACATTAGATCAACAGCTCTTTAGTTCAACAGATCTTCAATTCAAGTTCAGCAGCTCTTTAGTTCGCCATCTCACTTTAGTTCAAAATTTGTTTTGTTCACCAGCTCATTAGTTACACAGATCTTTGATTAACTGCTCTTTATCTCACCAGATCACATTAGATCGACAGCTCTTTTTTTCACCAGCTCTTTAGCTCGCCAGCTCACTTTAGTTCAACAGACCTTTTCTTCATAAGATTATTGGTTCCCCAGCTCTTTATCTCACCATATCACATTAGTTAGCCAGCTCACTTTAGTTCAAAATTTGTTTTGTTCACCAGCTCATTAGTTCCACAACTCTTTAATTCACCAGCTCTTTATCTCACTATATCACACTAGTTCAACAGATATTTAGTTTAACAGCTCTTTAATTCAGAAAGATCAGAATGGAATAGGACTCGGGAGATTCGTTAACTTCTATACTGCCTGATCATAGTAGTGGTTACCAGACAGAAATCTTAGCTATTTAGGAGGTGGCAGAATAGCATACTGTTTATGTTCTAACCAAACTCTGTATCAATATTTACGCGGATATTCCGACTGTTATCAAGTCCTTGAAAACTATATTCCTGAATTTAAAAAAACTGACCTCGCTGAACAGTTCAATATTCACCTGATATGGGCGATGGGCCGCAGGGAAATACCTGGGAACAGCCAAGGAGATTAAACTACCTTACACGCTCCAGGGGAACTGCAAAATGTAGGCATGCCTCTAGCAACGACAACAAATGACTGGTGGGCACATTGCATAACGGCATTTGCAGAAGTTGTGGAGACGAAGAGGAGGCGGAATCAATATAATACTTTGTCTGTGTATCTTCCCCACTCTCCTGAACAAACGCGATTGTAACAGGTGGCGCAAAAGTAACCTTTCGATGTTTTTTGGCCAGTCACCGACCGATTATTGGTCAAATAAATAGTCAGCAATATTCCGCGTTCTGGAGCAATGTAGCGTAACATTGTTTATTAACGTGTATTTCGCATGTGTTTACTACACAAATGTCAAAACAGAACTGACATTAGGGGCCAATCGCAAAATTTAGCATTTTCTGATAGGAGGATTACTTTTGCGCCACCTGTTATATTCAACTTATTCCACTCATGTTCCAATCAGATTCCTTTAATAACGGCTGATTTGAATTGGTGATCTACTGAACGAAATGAGCTGTTGAAATATAGTGAGCTGGTGAGCTAAAGAGCTAAAGAGCTAGTGAACTAAAGAACTGTTGAACTAAAGTGAGCTGTTGAACTAAGATGAGCTGTTGAATTAACGTTATCTGTTAAACTACAGTGAGCTGTTGAACTAAAGAGCATGTAAACTAAAGTGAGCTGGTGAACTAAAGATCTGTTGAACTACAGAGCTGCTAAACTAAAGAGCTTGTGAACTAAATGAACGAACTAGTTTACTCAACTGAACTGAGCTGAAATGAGTGATCACTTAAAATAACCAAAGTGCTAAAAACTACGCTCTAGAAGGCGGCATGCAACCCTAGGCTCCAATTTCATGGGAGAGTTAGCAAACTTTGCCAACTTTTGAGTTTTTTGCTATGGAAAACCCATGTTTACCCTTAAGTCCAGTGGTAGCAAAAAGGACTATTAAGGCTAAGTGAGTCTCATATAAAGAGTGGACCATTTAAAATTTTAAATTTGAACTACCGAACTAGAGACAATTGAAGCGTTGAAACATGAAATCGAAGTTGCCATTGATATTCGATATTCGAACCGAAACAATCGAAAAAGAATGATATTTGTGTTTCATTATTAAATGGCAGAGTTCAACCTTTCCAATTAAAACAACCAGAAATTTGAAAAAATTATCAGTAATTCTTTTATAGCCGATTCAAATTTAAAAATTAAAATGGCCCAATCTGTAGATTCTGCCACTCTTAACCTAACCTAGCTTCTTCGCACTATCATCTCGTGATAAATGGACGGAATTATTGAGCCTCTTTAAGAGTTCCTACTTTTGATATAAGTGCCCTCAGAGTGATCATTTTTTATCCAGAAATCTGGTAGAATTGTATATTCTGGAATCTGACAGAATTCCACTTGCATAAAATACCTTCGGTGCACTGAAGAAGCGGCGAATTTTTCAAGATTCCTCTGGTACTCCTCAACATTTAAGTCGGATAGAAGTTGAAATTATAAAAAATAACACACATAATTAAATTTAAAAAAAATATTTTTTCGAAAGATTAATAGTTGGCATTACCATATGAAAATGATTTCGGGCATATGACCACCGCGGCTGTTCATGCTTCGTCATGCTTTCTGGACTTAGAATATTGTGTCACTTTTTCCAGTATTGCTGGCCGTATGTCACGTATAACATGAACAATTGTGGGCTCCAAGGCGCCAATTGTTGCTGGTTTATAAGCATAAACCAGTGACTGCAGAAAGAATTCCCAAAACATAACACAACACAACAGTCAAATTCCATTAAAACCTTCTTTGGCCTTTTCGTGCAGCAATGTTATTCATAAGCCCACTGGGTCGTATAACGATACCAGTAGCGAGGGTTTTGGCTGGAATTAGACTGTTTTTGGTGTTTATATTAAGTTGTGGGCTTTGGTGAGTTCTGCCATATACGTGTATAGTAAAATTTTATATCCAACAATTTTCTGGAACATTTCATCCCCATCTCAACCATTTTTAGGGACATTTTTTACGATTTGTTAAAATAGAACAAAAAAGTACCGTTTTTCGGGCAAGTTTGATGGTTAATATGTCCCACAAAAATACTGACCTCAATATTTGGTACAAAGTTGCTGAACATACCCTAGACATCAGATGTATAGAACACATAGTTTCGTTTACCGATATGCTGCAGGAACAGACCAAAGTTCGGAAATTTAATCCCCCCTTAAAATAAAATTCCGAGGTTATCTTTCAAAACGTCGTAGGAATCCATTGAACCCCGTTGTTTTGGAAAAATGTTCCAAATTGTTGTAAATTGTTATCTTCAATCTCTGAATACTAAAATGCTGTACTACAGACTGCAATCTGATGAAAGGTGCACAAAATATTTCAAAATTCAATTTTACATTTCTCACAAAATTGTGGTATCCTTCAGCTAAATTGTTCTACTAAAATGTGCATACATTACCTGTTTCACCTAGTCTATAACTCCAGATACATATACATATTAGTATACTATTTTCCAATTGTAAATTTTTATTTTTTATTTATTTAGTTTCATACAAAAATATTATAAAGTGCTATGACAACACATCATCCTTTTGGCGATTTTGAGATATTCGCACTATAACTTGTCTGCCAATATCTTCGAGTATCATTGACTTCTGTGGCACGTAATTGTCGATAGAGACCATAAATCGAAATATACAAGACAATTTGCAAAACTGAAATGAATTAAAGAAAAAATTTCAATAATTAAAAAAAAAAATCATATAAAAATAGTGTAAGTTCGGCCAGGTCGAATTTTATGTAGATCCAGCACTCAGTATACCACCGAAAATTTGAGATTGTATAAAATATGGGAGTTATATCAAAACGTGAGTCAACAGCAACAATTTTATTGGCGAATGGATTGTGGCGAACTAATTTTGTCGACTGCATTTTTTGGCGTCAAGGATTCAAATTTTGTATAAATTGGTCATATTGAATTTAAGCTCAATCGGTGAAAATTTGCGGTTTTTACCAGATCAGTATGTCAAGGCGTGTGGGCCCTAAGGATGTCCATTTTTGGATGGATGGATTTGGAATGGATACACTAATAAATAAAGAGAAAAATCAATCAAAATTTTAGCCCAATCGGTGGAAATTTGAATGTTGGTATTTTCCCAAAAAGACAAATTGCAAAGGATTTTGTGGTATAGGGCCATATCGAAACATGGACCTCTGATTACACAGTACAGCATTTTTCAGCTCATTGATTTGGGACTTAATTCTGAGAATTGGACGTGAAATTAGCTTGCCACACAGCTGCATCATTCGTTTAGTCTAGTTGGCTCAATTAATAATTTAATGGCCATTCGATTTTTTTTGCTCTAGGTGGATTTTTTGCACTTTTTCCACGGAATATTTCTTTTGTGTCTGAAACAATGTTGTAGATATTGAACAGGAGAACGGAATATCTATTTTGTGTCCGAAACACAGTGGTAGCTATTGAATAGGAGAAAACAAAAAGCGGAAGAAACCTACCAGATGCATCCAGTGCCTTAAAAGTCGCAAATCACACGAGTATATACGAGTACAAGTACAAACCTCCCCTTTTTATGGTACCGGGTATACACACTCTCTTTAAAAGACAACACATTTCTTCAATCACATCTACCAACCCACCAATCATTAACTGCCCCCTGATGAAGTCCTTAGTATATTGAATGTTCAAGGAAAATTTCACACAGGATAGAATAAAGGAGCCAATAATAACAATGACGGACAGCACCATCCAAGGTAGCATATATCTGTGACGATTCTGTAAAATTTTTATACAAAAATAGATTAAATTCAATTAACAAGTACAGGCGATTCAAATTACCTTAGTAATGCCCACAATCAAGAGTACCGATATGAGAACCATTCCCAGAAAGAAGATCAAGGCGATCCAAGCGATTCCTTGAACTGTAAGTGGAAAAAATCAATTATTTTGAAATCTGAATTAAAAGCAAATCAGGCAATTAAACAAATGAAAGGCCCTCACGCTTGCAGCTTGCGACACAAGCTTTGAACTAACTAAAATACGTTGGAGCGGTGAAATTGGTCTCCATGAAATTAGAAGAGAATTAAGCTCGCAAAGACACAAACCAAACTTACGGCCTCAGACATGATTTGAGGTAATGAAAAACTTTTGAATTTATGCCAAATTCCATGCATATCGTCGGCTTAATGCTATTTTGTTCCATACGCCATTTTGTATGATCGGAGAAAAACGCAATTTATTGCTTGAGTAAAAACGGGACTGAAGAGTTATACACTTTTTATTCCATAGTGTTACCCACATTGTTTGTATGATTCTCATGCATTTCAATGACTTAACATTGAAAAAATAAGCAAGTTATAACAATTTTTTTACATGGCATTTTGGTCCATATCCACTTTAATTTTAATATTTTTTCGTATTTGTATTACATGGACCACAAAGAGGGTCGGTATGGAAGGAGAGTAATTTACAAATTGTGATCGAAAGAACGTAAAATAGTGAGTCAAAAATATAGGGCGATAGAAAAATGGAGACGATATCGATTTACCCTACCAATATCTCGAAAACTAGATGAGATGGGAAAAAAATGATTGCAGATTATGAAAAAGCATGCTTGAAACGCCTATAATCAAAACCTAACTCAAAATACCCAAAAATGGCGTATGGACCAAAATAGCATTAAGCCGACGATATGATGAAATTATTGACTAAAATGAGACTTAAAAACAATAAAGCCCCCGCAAAGTTTATGGGCAATTCCACGACAAATCAATGGGTTTAAGAAATTTCGTTTTTTGATTTTTTTCCCATTTATTTTTATATTTTTTAGAACATCTGAAGAAATGTTTTGTGCAGTTTTTTGATATTTTTCAGATTACTCGTACAGAAGTTGTCGATATGGGTCAGAATATTTAATATCGACCTATGTAGTTTATTTTTGGCTAAAATATTTATAAGCAGTTGGTAAAATAAGATCTCGCTATAATTTTTTTAAAATTTATGTTTTGATAAAATTGTATGGGCTTTTTTTATTTTGAAAAACTTAAAAAAATGAGATTTTTATTTTACGAAATTTGTAATTGCTCTCGATCGGATGAAGCGATTTTTTTTAAAGAGGACACAATGCGCCATTGTTTGTAAAAAAAATTTTAACGAAAGTTTATTTTTGAAAAAACCTTTGTGGGCAAAAACGCCCCTTCCCCCCTCGTTTTTCTTCAAATTTCATCCGTATCAACATGTCGGGATGGGCAATAAAATTTCCTATATGACGAAAAAAATGGGTTCGATATATCCAATAGTACAAAAGTTATGACAACTTGAAGTTATATTTAAAAAAATTTTTTTTGAAAAAAAAATTACATTAAATTAAATTGAAATTATTAAAAATTAAATTAAATTAAAAATTAAATTTAGAAAAAATTGCCCCCCCCCCTTTCGTTTTTCTACAAATTTCATCCGTATCAACATGTCTAGATGGACAATAAAATTTCTTATATGTCCATAATTTTGCAAATATTGATCATAAGTCAATATTAAATATTCTGACCCATATTTAAAAAATCGTTAAGATATCGCTCTGTGTATCGGGTTATTGGTTATAACTTCTTAAATTATTTTCCGATTTGAATTATATTTTTTTTGAAATGTTGTTATTTTTCGGTACTTTTCATAAAAAAATGTAAAAAAAAATATTAAAATTTTTTTGTGTGCGATTTTTAAGTTTTGAAAATAAAATGTCATTTTTTAAATTGTTTGCACTCTCCGATTTTCATGATTTTTTTATATTTTAGACTTCTATTAGTTCTCTAACATATAAGCTTTGGATGGAGGTGGGCCTAAAATTATTTTTAAATTGTTTTAATTTTTAAAAAATAATCTTGCTTGTGGCTTGAAGGCTTCGGAATAGATGTTCCACGTCAAAGAACAGAATAAAGGAGACATTTCAGGAAGAATTTCTTCTATCATACCAGTCACCCCCGCGGATACCCTTACCTCTGATAATCCCTTTACATAAATAACTAAATACAATATGCAACAACATCTTTGTTGAAGGGCTATGCATAACAGTTCTGGTGTAATATGGTGTCCTAAACACGAAAAATATATAATTGTTGTTGATAATTTTTTTTTTAAAATTTTTTTTCAAAATTCCCCTTTTTTGTTGGAAGTTGCCTTTAGTACTTGCACCATATTTTTTTGAAGTATTTGCTTGATAAAGCCAGGATATACATTAAATGTAAGCCAATCATGAGGACTATAAATGTTATTAAAGACACTTTCGTGTGGAAAAGATGAGTAACTGATGCTAAAATAATTAAAAAAAGGTTGATTTTTTTTTTCAAAAAAGTCGCTATTTGTTGTCGCGAATAAAACCATACAAAATAGAAGTAATTTCTCAAATAAAACCATACAAAATGTAAGAAATTTCGCCAAAAAATTGTTTTCCAATTTTTGAAAGCTAGAATCCTAATAAAAAAGACAATGCATATTTGAAGAAAATCTATGGATAAATGTATAAATAATAGCAGTTTTGGTAGAAATGAGAAAATTTCAACATAATCCTGTTTTTATACCCCCACTATTGTGAACAAGAGTATATATCAGAGGCTGTGGGCCAAAACTGTAACAAATCGATGGAGTGACCTAAGAGACCTCAAAATATATTTGGTGGAGCCATATTAAGTCATTTGGGCAATATCCTTTAGCTTGTCCGTCTGTCTGTCTAGTTAGTGCGTGCGATAACTTTCGACGGTATCAACCGATTGGCTTCAAATTGGGTACGTGTCAATATTTTTCTCTATATCAGGCTAAGATCAAAGGTGGACTATGTTGGCCCACTCCTTCGAGTACCTACCCCACGAGGGATCAACATTTTTTGTAATACATTGATTATTTCATAACTTCTATACTACTACTCAGAATCTTTCATAATTCCACACATAGTATTAGTTTCTCAGTTGCTATCATCCTTAGAAAAATGGACCAAGTTGCCGCGCCCCTTTTGGTACCTCCCATACAAATGGAACATTTTGCACAAAAAATTAATGGCTTATAACTTTGACTCCAGTCGATACAAATACTTAAAATTTCGTGGAGTGTAATGCTTTTAGAGTACAAGCAGTCCAGTGAATAATGGGAGTTATTGCCACACCCTTTTGGTACCTCCCATACAAATGTCAGCTTGTCCGTCTGTCTGTCTGGTTGGTGCGCACGATAAGTATTAGTTAGTATTAGTTTCTCAGTTGCTATCAGCCTTAGATAAATGGGCCAAGTTGCCGCGCCTCTTTTGGTACCAAATGGAACATTTCGCACAAAAAATTAATGGCTTATAACTTTGATTGAAGTCCATACAAATACTTAAACATTTGTGGATTCTAATGCTTTTACAGTACCTATAGTCTCGTGAATAATGGGCGTTATTGCCACGCCCCTTTTGGTACCTCCCTTAACGGTTAACTTAACGGTTTACAACTTTGATTCCAGTCCAGACAAATACTTAAAATTTTGTGGGGTGTAATGCTTTTAGAGTGCGAACAGTCCCGTGAAAAATGAGCGTTATTGTCACGCCCCTTTTGGTACCTCCCATACAAAATGGTCCATTTTGTACGAAATATAACGGTTTACAACTTCGATTCCTGCACATACGAACAGTTGGAATTTTTTACAGTGCAATGTTTTTATAGTATCCATATTATTTAAAAAACCAGTAAGGAAAGGCTAAAGACCACTCTCGTAATATTGAACTCTGATATATAAATTTTAAAATTCATGTATAAATTGTTTACACATATTTACTTTTGGGACATTTTATACTTAAATAATATTCTGTACCACAGTGTGGTGTAGGGTATAAAAACGATTGGATCTAAAGAGCCAAATCGGATGAAACATATATATGGGGGCTATAGCTAAATCTTTACCGATTTTCTGCAAATTCGGCAATGTTGGTTCATGGATCAAGAAACTCTACCATTCTAAATTTCAAAACGATTGGATGTAAAATACAGCTTTTATAGGACTAAAGGGCTAAATCGGACGAAACATATATATGGGAGCTATAGCTAAATCTTAACCGTTTTTTTTTCAAATTCGGTAGTGTTGGTTCATGGATCAAGAAACTCTACCATTCTAAATTTCAAAATGATTGGATGTAAAATACAGCTTCTACAGGACTAAAGAGCAAAATCGGACGAAACATATATATGGGAGCTATAGCTAAATCTTAACCGATTTTCTTCAAATTCGGCAATGTTGGTTCATGGATCGAGAAACTCTACCATTTTAAGTTTCAAAATGATTGGATGTAAAAAGCAGCTTCTACAGGACTAAAGAGCAAAATCGGACGAAACATATATATGGGAGCTATAGCTAAATCTGAACCGATTTCAACCAAATTCAATAGGAATCTTTACAGCTGCGAAATACTCTAAACTGCAAAATTTCAGAACGTTCGGAGTGAAATTGCGACCTGTAGTCGACGAACAACTTTACATGGACAGACGGACGGACATCGACTCAGCTAGTGATTCTGAGTCGATCGGTATACTTTAAGGTGGGTCTAGCTGTGTTACAAACATCTGCCGTGAAACAAACTTATAATACCCTGTACCACAGTGTGGTGTAGGGTATAAAAAATGGCGCTATTGCCACGCCACTTTTGGGACCTCCCAAAAAAATTGCCAAATAAAAAATATGCAAAATAATTTTTTGAATTTCCCTATTTTTACAATATGGGTCATACATTTATCCATAGAAATTTTGCAAATTGGCATTGTTTTCTTCGTTAGGGTGATAACTTTCAAGAAATGGAACAAACAATTTTTTACGATTATTTTTCTATTTTTTATGGATTTTTTAGTGCCAGCAGAAATGTTTTTTTTTTTTTGGAAAAATCACATTTTTCCTAATTATTTTAACGACAGTAGTTAAACTTTCGTTTGTACGTGAAAATCATGTTTTCAGTGGTATACCGGCTTTATAGAGCTTATGCTATATCGTCAAAATACTAAAGATAAATTCCATGAAAATTGGAATTTTGGAAAAAAAATTTAAAAAAACTTTACCATAAAAAAATTTGTTTTGGTTTCATCAAATAGTCTTGGACACAAAAAAATGTTTTTCTTGCATAGTGTAATCCCTAGACAGATGTCAAAAACATAAATTTTATAAAAATTGAACTTTTCATTGTTTAAAATTTGCAAACTATGCCGTTTGGTAATTTTTCTCTATGTTTATTTTCTTCACATTTTTTTTATTATCTCAATCAATACTACAAAAATGCACAAACTTGCAGTCTGTTGGCACTCCAAGTTCATGTTATTGTTTTCACTTCTATGCCAATGATTTGGATTGTGCCTTTGCTATTTAATTGCATATATTCGAATTTATTTTCAAAATCCTTCCTTTCTTACCCATTTGTTTAGTATCGGGATCATTTTTCCAATCTTCCCTCATGAAATTTATATTCGATAATACGAAAGAGCTCAAAATACCGCAGATACTATAACATACTACATTTAAATATCCCACAAATAGCCCGAAATATCTGCTGATGCACATTTTCAAATGGAATTAAATGTACTAAAGCACCACCGCACACACACTCGAGAGAATACAGCAGATTTTCTTATGGAGAAAGTCGCGGATTAACTGATGCAAAGTTTTAAAATAAGTTGCCTTTTAACCAACCGTTGCAATGAACACCGAAGAGAATTGCAAATAATTTCCGATATATTTAGATTCTGGCTGGTGGATGATTCATACATTGTGGATGTTTTGCTTTCAAGTTTAATAACCTTTTTTTTGGATCTGGTTTAACCTCTTTATCATCGAAAAATGTCTCTGTAAGGAGATTTGGTTGTTTTTGCTTCTGTGCTGCTGAGCTGAGTTCACTTCCAATGTTTCAAATATTTATGAAATTTTTCAAAATATTTATGTTGATGCAAATGATGATAAAATTGTTTGCGATAAATGAATGGGCATCCAAGTCGTAAATGGAATTCAAACATGAGGAGACATCAATTTGTATCCCCTCACCTTAGAGAGGAGGGTATATATCATTTGCTACGAACCAAAAGTGTAACACATCAAAGCAGCGACCTAAGACCCTATGTATGTTCGGCGGATATCCGTTTTGGGGCATTTTAAGTCGAATGAGCAATGTCCGTCCGTCTGTCTGTCTGTCTGTCTGTCTGTCTGTCTGTCTGTCTGCCTGTCTGTCTGTGTGTCTGCTGGCTGGTGCGCACGATAACTCTCGAAAGGAGTAACCGATTGACTTCAAATTTGGTATGTGGTAATATTTTCTTCTATCTCCGGCTAAGTTCGAAGATGGGCCATATTGGTCCACTCCTTCTAGTACCTCCCCCACAAAGGGTTAACATTTAGTGAAATATTGATAATTTTATAACTTCTATACTACTTATTTGAATTCTCTGAACTTCTTCTACACATAGTATTAGTTTATTAGTCACTATTACCTCGAGAAAAATGGGCAAAGTTTCCACGCCCCTTTTGGTACCTCCCACACAAATGGACAATTTTGAACCTAAAGTTAATAGCTTATAACTTTATTACCAGTGCATACAAAGACTTAAAATGTTGTACAGTGTAATGGTTTAATAGTACCTACAGGACATTAAAATTTGGGCATTATTGCCACGCTCCTTTTGGTACCTCCCACACAAATGAACCATTTTGTACCAAGAGTTACCAGGTTATTACTTTAAAACCAGTGCATATTAATACTTGCAATTTTGTACGGTGTAATGCTTTTATAGTACCTAGAGTCCGGAGAAAAATGGGCGCTATTGGCCCGCCCCTTTTGGTACCTCCCACACAAATGAACCTTTTTGTACCAAAAGTTACCAGCTTATAACTTTAGTACCAGTGCATGCAAATACTTGAAATTTTGTACAGTGTAATGCTTTTATAGTACCTAGAGTCCAGAGAAAAATGACCGTTATTCGGAAGGCCCTTTTGGTATCTCTCACACAAATGAACCATTTTGTACCAAAAGTTAACAGCTATTAACTTTAATACCAGTGCATACCTTAAAGTTATTAAATGCAATTTAAATTGATAATAATTTAAATAAAACAAAAAAATAAATAAATTTACTAAAATTTGTTGAGACTCAAGGTGAGGGGATTCATTAGTCGGTTTACCCGACTGAACTTTCTTACTTGTTTTAATACATATGTGTATGTACGTATATGGGAAGCTCTTTTACAAGTCACACTGTTCAAAAATTATATACATACATATTTGTCTAATAGGCCTTAAGTCACTTATTCGATGTGTTACAGTTTTGGTCTGTAGAAATAATATTTACTCTCTTCCACTAAAGTGAGGTTATAATTGGTTTTCCAATAGGGATGATATGATTTTGAAGTGACGTTTCGACTATTTGTGATATGTCATGATCTGTCATTTGTTTTTCATTGTATTCAGTAGTGTTTACAATTTCATCATGGAGAGATATACGCAAGAACAACGTTTACAAATTATTCAGTTTTATTATCAAAATAATCGTTCTCCAATTGAAACTTTTCGTGCGCTAAGTCAATTTTTTTAAATCCAAAAAAAAACACTTTCCAGTCGATTTACGACCTTGACACCCATGAGCAACATTTTAGCTCTCGTTAAGAGCTATCTTTTTGCCATTGACCGATTCCCGAACCGACGTTCCGTGAAGGAGCTAGAGTAAAAAAAAACTTTCCGTTCACATTTGATGCCAAGTCCTTTTTTTTAAAAATAAAAAAGAAACACTTTCCAGTCGACCTACGACCTTGACACCCATGAGCAATATTTTAGATCTCGTTAAGAGCTATCTTTCTGCCATTGACCGATTGTGGCTACGTGCCACACAGCAAGTGAAACAATTGAATTGTTGCGAGAAATGTTTGGAGATACGATTATTTCAAGAAATTGTAATATTGAATGGCCTCCAAGAAGTTCCGATTTAACACCATTAGACTATTTCTTGTGGTGTTATTTGAAGTCATTGGTCTTTCGAAATAAACCAGACTCTCGTCAAGCTTTACAAGTCAATATTGAACGTGTCATTCATGTCATACGACTTGATTTATTGGAAAAAGTGCTGGAAAATTGGGTTCATCGAATTCGTTCCTACAGAAGAAGTCGTGGAGGCCATTTGAATGACGTTTTATTTATAACTTAATTGTATCGATTGTACTTCACATTGAATAAAAGACTTTTGAATTTCATTATCAATAAGAGGGTTTTTTTTTTCAAAGAAATCATATCAATCTTTTTGGAAAACCCATAAAAATAACAATGCAACAATTTTTTTTTCTCCTTTGGTGAAGATTTTTAACCAGATGCGATTTTACCATAGATAATACCAATGGAGGTCATCCTTTGTGTTATAGTCGACCTGGGTGGCCTTTCTCTATAATACAGTCGACATCTGAGACCTTCCTTTGTACTATAGTCCTGTCTCCATATCACAGTAGACCATTCGGTGTATTTCTCTATACCACTGTGAGGCATTCATCTGTATTACAGTCGACCTCGTAGATGTTATTTTATACTGGACTTCTTGTTCTACGTATAGTAGAGTCGACCTTGGAGGTCATTGTATTCTAGAGTCGACCTCCGTGGTTGGTTTATACTCGCAGGGGTTTTTCTACTCATATACTAGAGTGTGTCTTTATACCAGTGTCGACCTCGGAGGTATTCTAGTCAACCTCGGAGGTGTTCCTCTTCATTAGTGTTGACCTCGGACGTCTTTCTCTATACTACAGGCGACCACGGAGGTCTTTCTCTACACTAGAGTCGAACTCGGAGATCTTCGTCTATACAAGATTCGACTTCGTCTTCGTCTATACTAGAGAAGACCTCGGAAGTCTTCATATATACTAGAGTCGTCCTCGAAGGTTTTCCTCTATACTAGATTCTACCTCGGAGGCTTTCTTCTTCTATACTATAGTCGACCCCGGAGGTCTTCGTCTACATTACAGTCGGCCTCGGAGGTCTTCCTTTCTACTAGAGTCGAACTCGGTGTTTTCCTCTACACTAGAGTCGACCTTAGAAGTCTTCCTCTATACTAGAGTCGACCTTGGAGGTCTTCCTATATTCTAGAGCCGACATCGAAGGTCCTTTTCTATGCTAGAGTCGACCTCGGTAGGATTCTTCTATAATAGAGTCGACCTCAGAAACCTTCCGTTATCCTAGAATCAACCTCGGAGGTCTTCCTCTACACTAGACTCGGCCTCGGAGGTCTTCCTCTGTACTACAGTCGAACTCGGATATCTTCTTCTACACTAGAGTCGACCTTAGAAGTCTTAATCTATACTAGAGTCGACCTTGGAGGCCTTCCAAGGTCGACCTCGTAGGGGTCCTCTATACTATTGTCGACCTGTGAAGGATTTCTCTATAATAGAGACGACCTTAGAAGTCGTCCTCTATCCTAGATTCGGCCTCGGAAGTCTTCCTCTAAACTAGAGTCGACCTTAGAAGACTTCCTCTATACTAAAGTCGACCTTGGAGGTCTTCCTCTGTACAAGAGTCAAACTCGAGTGTCTTCCTCTACACTAGAGTCGACCTTAGAAGTCTTCCTCTATTCTAGAGTTGACCTTGGAGGTCTTCCTATATTCTAGAGTCGACATCGAAGGTATTGTTCTGTGCTAGAGTCAACCTCTTAGGGGCTCCTGTATACCGTAGTCGACCTCGGTAGGATTCTTCTATAATAGAGTCGACCTATAATAGAGTCGACCTTAGGAGTCGAATGTCTTCCTCTGTACAAGAGACGAACTCGGGTGTCTTCCTCTACACTAGAGTCGACCTTTGTACTAGAGTCTACCTTGGACGTCTTCCTCTGTGCAAGAGTCGAACTCGGGTGTCTTCCTCTACACTAAAGTCGAGCTTAGAAGTCTTCCTCTATTCTAGAGTTAATCCTGGAGGTCTTCCTATATTCTAGAGTCGACATCGAAGGTCTTGTTCTGTGCTAGAGTCGACCTCTTAGGGGCTTCTGTATACCATAGTCGACCTCGGTAGGATTCCTCTATAATAGAGTCTACCTTAGAAGTCATTCTCTATCCCAGAATCAACCTCGGACGTCTTCATTTACACTTAAAAGTCTTCCTCTATCCTAGAGTCGACATCAGAAGTCTAGAGTCGACCTCGGAGGTCTTGTTTTTTTCTAGAGTCGGCCTCGTATGGGCTGCTCTATACTAGAATCGACCTTTTCTGTACTAGAGTCGACTTCGAATATCGTATATCTCGGACGTATTACTCTATGCTAGATGCTACCGCGAAGGTCTTCCTCTATACTAGAGTCTATCGTGATGGCTTTCAACTATTCAAGAGTCGACTTCTGAAGTATTCTTCAAAACTAGTCTCGCCCGGAGGTTTTCCTCTATACTAGAGTGGACCTCAGATCTCTTCCTATATACTGGGCTCGATCTCGAAAATGTTTTTCTTTACTAGAGTCAACCTCGACGGGCTTCCGCGATTGTAGAGTCGGTGTTGAGAGTCTTCTTTCATACTAGAGCCAATCTTGGAGGTGTTCCTCTATACTAGATTCGACCGCGGAGGTTTTCTCTGTATTTGAGCTAACATCGTTGATTTTCGTTTATACAGGGGTTGACCTCGGAGATCTTTTTCCATGGTGGAGTCGATCTCGGACGCTCCTGCTAAACTCGACCACGGATTACTTTCTTTGTACTAGATCCGATCGAGGAGGTGTTCCTCTGTGCTGAAGTCAACCTCAGACGTCTTCTTTTATGCTGCAGCCGTCAATGGGAATATAAAATATTAGCAGGGCGTTAAATCCAGAAAATATGGTGGCCACATTCAAGAATAAACCTGTAAGGAAAGGCTTAAGTCGGGCGGGGCCGAATGTACCCTCCACCATTGTTTGCTAACAAATGCACGGATACCCATTATTACTATTAACAGTTGCAGGTTAAATAGAGCAAATTTCTAAATTCCAGAGACACATGTTAAAAAATTTGACCTTCATGAGGGGCTTATACTTATCAGAACACGGACCGATATACTCCATTTTCACTAGACACGATTTAACTCAGTATGAAGTATAAAAGCTTAAATTTCCATATGATGGGTTTAAAAATGCGTCCCCTAGAATGCTAAGAAGTCTAATTGGAAGGGCCATTGCTTCCCATTTCCACTAGGAACGATTAGGTCCAACATTAGGTATGAATTGTAAAATTTCAGCCAAATTAATTGAATAATCCGCTCTCTAGAGCTTGAAGAAGTGGCATCGGTGGGGAAATTTATATGTGGGCTATACCAAAACATGGGCAGATGTTCCCCATTTACATATGGGACGATTAGGTCCAATATAAAGTGTAAATTCTTAAATTTCAGCCAGAGCCATTGAGAAATGTTTTCTCTATAGTGTTAAGAAGTGACATCTGTGTGGACCTTTATATGGGGGCTATATCAGAACATGGAGCGATACGCCCCATTTTCAATAGGGATCGTCCCTAGTATAAGGAATGTCTCTGTATAAATTTTCGTAAAGATTGCTTCATATTGGCGACCAGCACTTTGGTTACAAGAATACGTAGACAGACAGACGGACATGGCTAAATCGACTCAAAAAATGATTCTATGTCGATCGGTATAATAAAAGATGGGTCTATCTCTTGTATTCTAGGCGATACAAACAAGTGCACAAAGTCATAATAGCCTGTACCACAGTGTGCTATCGGATATAAAAACATCCAACACACCGAAACATGTCTAACCTGTATATCTCTCAAACATCAGCTACGAGGAAGGTCAAAATTAGCCGACCTAAGAAATAAAACACAAAAAATTTTTGGGAGAATTGTTCTTTATTTCTCAACATATTCTCCTTTAAGTTCGACACACGAACTATAGCTTCCCAAGCTATAGTTCGTGATTTTCTATAGCTTCGACGATTTTCTATAGCTTCTATACCCGGTTGTCAGTAAGAACTGTCTAGCTCCTGAAAATAGCCATCAACCGCAACCTCCACCTTTTCATTGCAGGCATATCTTTTTTCCGTCGAGACAGTTTTTTTAAGTATGGAAACAAAAAATAATGCTAGACAGCCAAATAAGCTGCGTGTTGAAGCAATTCGAAATTTAATTCATTGGTTTTGGCCATCATAATAGTTGATATGTGAATTGGTACATTGCCTGATGAAACATCATTTTTCCCGACCAAATGAAGGTTTTATTCTTTAATTTCATCACTCAAACGCTGCAATAAATAAGCTTAATTGTCGCCTTTGAAAGTTTTTCCTTTTTGAAGGTCATCAATAAAAATTATACCTCGCGCATCCGAAATAAAACACAGGCCATTTTTGTACCCTACACCACACTGTGGTACAGGGTATTATAAGTTTGTTTCACGGCAGATGTTTGTAACACCTGAAAATAACACAGCTAGACCCACCTTAAAGTATACCGATCGACTCAGAATCACTACCTGAGTCGATTTAACGATGTCTGTCTGTCCGTCCGTCCGTCCGTCTGTCCATGTAAAGTTGTTCGTCGACTACAGGTCGCAATTTCACTCCGATCGTTCTGAAATTTTGCAGTTTAGAGTATTTCGCAGCTGTTAAGATCGCTATTGAATTTCGTTGAAATCGGTTCAGATTTAGATATAGCTCCCATACATATCTTTCGTCCGATTTGGCCCTTTAGTCCTATAGAAGCGGTATTTTACATCCAATCGTTTTGAAATTTAGAATGGTAGAGTTTCTTGATCCATGAACCAATACTACCTAATTTGAAGAAAATCGGTTAAGATTTAGCTATAGCTCCCATATATATGTTTCGTCCGATTTGGCCCTTTAGTCCTATAAAAGCTGTATTTTACATCCAATCATTTTGAAATTTAGAATGGTAGAGTTTCTTGATCCATGAACCAACACTGCCGAATTTGAAGAAAATCGGTTAAGATTTACCTGTAGCTCCCATATATATGTTTCGTCCGATTTGGCCTTTTAGTTCTATAGAAGCTATTTTTTACATCCAATCGTTTTGAAATTTAGAATGGTAAAGTTTCTTGATCCATTAACCAACATTGCTGAATTTGAAGAAAATCGATAAAAATTTAGCTATAGCTCCCATATATATGTTTCATCCGATTTGGCTCTTTAGATCCAATCGTTTTTATACCCTACACCACCCTGTGGTACAGGGTATTATTTAAGTATAAAATGTCCCAAAAGTAAATTTATGTAAACAATTTATACATGAATTACAAAATTTATATATCAGAGTTATTCAATATTACGAGAGTGGTGTAGGGTATTATATAGTCGGCCCCGCCCGACTTTAGCCTTTCCTTACTGGTTTAGGTTTAGGTTAGGGTGGCAGCCGTTTTATTTTTTATTTCTTCAGCTCACATAGACCAAGTTTAGGTCCCTAGTGGTACCACGGTCTAAAATGTATCGATAGCACGAATATTGGTACTGGAAGGATCTGTTAGGCTGCCTAGAAAGGCCGACCCGAGTATACGTATGTCCAGTCGTCGTTTACTCAGAACGGGGCAGTCGTATAGCAAGTGCTCAATGCTCTCCACTTCTTCCTCATCTCCACAGCTTCTGCAGAAGTCATTGGAGTTAATACCCAATCTTCTGGCGTGTTCGCCGATCAGGCAGTGTCCCGTCAGAACTGATACTAACGTAGACAATTTTTTCTTTCTAGTGCGAGGAGATATTTTGACCTTCTCAGGTCATACCTTGGCCAGATTTTTCTAGCTACCCTACAGGTGCCGATTTGTGTCCATCTTTCGTTGGACCGTCTGTTTGCTTCTTCCCTAAGCCAAAGCTTGCACGTGGATAGTGACGCACCAATATATGCAAATTCTTCGAGAATTTGTAAAGTCGTCCCTTTCCTAGCAAGTTCATCGGATTTGCGGTTCCCCGGGATATCCCTATGCCCAGGCACCCATATTAGGTGTATATTAAACTTCTCAGCCATCTCGTTAAGAGATCTGTGGCCCTCGACTGGGCTATTTGTGAACACAGGCCATTACATTACCTGCAGATGGAACTGCCATTGCCTTCTTCTTTGGACACGATTCACCCTTTTCAGTCCACTGTTTTGACTGTTCCTTTGTCCCAGATGTAAAGTGCTGGACCACGTCTCATCTATGGTAACAAATCGATGCAAAAACTCCGCTTTATTGTGTTGAAGCATCGCCAAACACTCGATTGAAACATCTGCAGGAATCTGTTGTTTGTTATATTTTGAGCAAACGCGGCACCCATATTGCGCACAGCTTTCCAATCATCAAATTTTCCGTCAATATGCGATGTATAACATCCCGGAGCTAGTAAGTTGTCAGTTACGAAGGAATAGAAATTTCAACGAGTAGGACTTCAAAGAGTGATGTTTTCCGCGGATTTCGGACCGTTTTTCCCAAATTTTTTGTAATTGTCACAATTAAAAATTTAATATTATTTGATTAGTGCAAACAAAGTCCTATCTATGTTCGCGTAAAAGTGTTTTTTTCGCATGTGACATTTCATTCCTATTCGTTCGTAACTGATAGATTTTGACGTTTCTGGCTGACGGCACATCTGTATAATTTAAGGTCTGTGCTTCAACCGGCCAATTTTGTCCAGGTTTAAAAATTAACTGAGATCGTTTAGTTTGAGTGCTCAAGAAAAAAGTTAAACACCGTGTCGCCTTGACACTTAAAACATGTGTTTTAGAAGGTTGCCACTTTTCACGAAAGTAATTTTTTTCAAACTACTTACGCCATCTAAATGTCGGGTCGGTTTGTCTTGGGACCGCCCCCTAAAAACGCAAAATGGCTGAATATGACATTTGCGCTGATGGTGACAGCCGCACCAGTACAACAAAATATCGAAGATCTCGTTTGTGAATTTGAAAAGTCTTCATATTTTTTAGCGAACTTCTAACTTAATTTAGTCGATTTACCCAAATTCCAAAATTTATTTCAATCCAGTCGGTTTAATGGCTATTTACATAAAATTTTATTTTCTTTAAATTAAAGTTTTAACTAAATAATTTTTTTTTTTGGAAAAATATCCACATTTACAAACAAGTTGTATTTTCCACTTGCGAATTTGAGTTATATGATCCTAATGGTATGTGAGTGGAACATTGGCTTCTCTTGTCTTTGAAATCTGCATAAATCGTAAAAATTGTAATCATTTTACAATTTTTATAACTAAAAGAAGAAATATAAAACAATATATAATTAGACAAATTGTGAGCTAATATAGAAGAAGAAAAAACTCCTAACAACCTAGAATCAGCAGAGCTATATACAACGTCTTAGGATTGTGCACACCAATGATAAATTTTACATAAGCAATTAGGGCCATGCCCAGTACAGTGCCATAAAAGGAGCCGACTAGCCAAGGCTTTAAAAATCTATGATTTTTCTATGAATAATGAAACAGAAAAAACAGATTAGTAATTTGGCAATTCAAAACATAACAAAATAATTACCTACCTTAGTGATGCCCACTATCAGTAGTGCCGATAGAAAAGTCATGGCCACAAAGAAAATTAAAGTAATCCAAGTGATTATTTCAGCTGCAATTAAGAAAAATGGAAAAAATGTTAAAGTTGAGAGAAAATAATGTCCACTAAGATATCTACAAAGATATATCCGTTAGTAGGAATTTTTTTTTCTCATATAAAAAATAGAGCTTGCCTTCTGACAACTTACCGCTTGACTCAACCAGGCGAATTGATGCCCCTGTATTTCTATTTTGTATATATTCTTAAAGTCCTTACCAAATTCTCTATCATGTGGTTTGTCCTCCCTAACGAAGTCTATGTTGTACAATACAATAACACACAACATGCTACAGACGCCATAACATATGACGTTTGTATGTGCCACAACGAAACCAAAACTTGAACGAGTGGTGCCCATTTTCCATAAGAATTATGGAATGACTGAGACACGGGTGGTGAAGATGAAATGACTTCAATATAGAATGAAAGTAAAGTTCTCAATCGTGTTTTCATTTCTCCAATTGCCACAACTCAAATTATCTAGATTGGCTAGGGTATACATATGTGATAATTTTAGACTCCAGAGATTAAATCATGATTGTAATGAGCAATTGTGTAGATTTTATAAACAATTTGTAAAAAACCACAATATCTTGTATGATTGTGTGAACCGAAATAGACTGCATTGCGAGGGTATTTTCCACGACGAACGGAATAGTACTAAATGTTTTATCTTCAATTTATTTTCCAAACGATTGTGTTTGGGTGCGTATGATGAACATTAATTACCTTGGGAGACCAACGAATGAGCAATATGAAATCGGAATAATACCCATACGCAAAATAGCTATAACTTCGTATTTTCCAATAAGCAAAATTTTCATATTTTTTTGGAATTTTTTTCTGAAATGTACTGAAAAATTCCAAGATTTCAAAACAAAAGATTTTTTCAAATCGGACCATAACTTAAGATGTCATGACCACAAACCCGATACACAGAGTGATATCATAACGATTTTTTAAATATCGATAACTTCTGAACGAGTTATTGGAAAAATCTCAAAAAATTCCACAAAGAGTTTCTTCAGGCGCGCCTGAGTAGGCGTACTAAAAAACTGTCGATTTGTCGTGGAATTTCCCATATATAGAGTTTATCAAAATTGCATTTAAACAACTAAATGAAGAAAATTATTATACCCTACACCACACTGTGGTACAGGGTATTATAAGTTTGTTTCACGGCAGATGTTTGTAACACCTGAAAATAACACAGCTAGACCCACCTTAAAGTATACCGATCGACTCAGAATCATTAGCTGAGTCGATTTAACGATGTCCGTCTGTCCATGTAAAGTTGTTCGTCGACTACAGGTCGCAATTTCACTCCGATCGTTCTGAAATTTTGCAGTTTAGAGTATTTCGCAGCTGTAAAGATCGCTACTGAATTTGGTTGAAATCGGTTCAGATTTAGATATAGCTCCCATATATATTTTTCGTCCGATTTAGCCCTTTAGTCCTATAGAAGCTGTATTTTACATCCAATCGTTTTGAAATTTAGAATGGTAGAGTTTCTTGAACCATGAACCAACATTGCCGAATTTGAAGAAAATCGGTTAAGATTTAGCTATAGCTCCCATTTATATGTTTCGTCCGATTTTTCTCTTTACTCCTGAAGAAGCTGTATTTTATATCCAATCGTTTTGAAATTTAGAATGGTAGAGTTTCTTGATCCATGAACCAACATTGCCGAATTTGAAGAAAATCGGTTAAGTTTTAGCTATAGCTATATATATGTTTCGTCCGATTTGGCCCTTTAGTCCTATAAAAGCTGTATTTTACATCCAATCATTTTGAAAATTAGAATGGTGGAGTTTCTTGATCCGTGAACCAACATTACCGAATTTGAAGAAAATCGGTTAAGATTTAGCTATAGCTCCCATATATATGTTTCGTCCGATTTGGCCCTTTAGTTCTATAGAAGCTGTATTTTACATCCAATCGCTTTGAAATTTAGAATGGTAGAGTTTATTGATCCATGAACCAACACTACCGAATTTGAAGAAAATCGGTGAAGATTTAGCTATAGCTCCCATATATATGTTTCGTCCGATTTGGCCCTTTAGTCCTATAGAAGCTGTATTTTACATCCGATCGTTTTGAAATTTAGAATGGTAGAGTTTCTTGATTCATGAACCAACATTGCCGAATTTGAAGAAAATCGGTTAAGATTTAGCTATAGCTCCCATATATATGTTTCGTCCGATTTTGCTCTTTACTCCTGAAGAAGCTGTATTTTACATCCAATCATTTTGAAATTTAGAATGGTATAGTTTCTTGATTCATGAACCAACATTGCCGAATTTGAAGAAAATCGGTTAAGATTTAGCTATAGCTCCCATATATATGTTTCGTCCGATTTTGTTCTTTACTCCTAAAGAAGCTGTATTTTACATCCAATCATTTTGAAATTTAGAATGGTGGAGTTTCTTGATCCGTGAACCAACATTACCGAATTTGAAGAAAATCGGTTAAGATTTAGCTATAGCTCCCATATACATGTTTCGTCCGATTTGGCCCTTTAGTTCTATAGAAGCTATATTTTACATCCAGTCGTTTTGAAATTTAGAATGGTAGAGTTTCTTGATTCATGAACCAACATTGCCGAATTTGAAGAAAATCGGTAAAGATTTAGCTATAGCTCCCATATATATGTTTCATCCGATTTGGCTCTTTAGATCCAATCGTTTTTATACCCTACACCACTCTGTGGTACAGGATATTATTTAAGTATAAAATGTCCCAAAAATAAATTTATGTAAACAATTTATACATGAATTACAAAATTTATATATCAGAGTTATTCAATATTACGAGAGTGGTGTAGGGTATTATATAGTCGGCACCGCCCGACTTTAGCCTTTCCTTACTGGTATTTTTCTATAAATTTATGAACATATGTATACATTTTTCTAGAAAAATTCTCAAAATTGCATTTTTTTTTTAAAAATTTTCTGAAAATACATTTTGAAACATTTTTTGTAGAAAATTTTGCCAAAGTTGCAATTTTCTAGAAAATTTCCTCAAAATAGTATACTAGGAAATTTCTTCAAAATTTATTTTATCTAAAAAATGACTTCGAATTTTTCTTTAAAATTTCGTTGAAATGCATTTATTTGAATATTTTAAATTGAATATATTTAGAAAATTTCATCAAAAATGAGGTCCTCTAATTTTTGTTTAATCGATTTTCTAAAAAAAATTCCTTGAAATTGCATTTATACAAAAACTTTCATCGAAATGTACATTTCTGGCCATTGTTTTTTAAAATCGCTATTTCTATAAAATGTCGTCGAAATTTTCATGCTTGCAGTTCATTTTTATAGAAAAATTCAAAACTTCTTTGCAAATGCATTTTAATTGAAAATTTAATAAAAATCGAGGTTTTGTATAAAATTTTGTCAAAATTGACATTTTGATAGACAGCTAGCTGGACCGCTGGACCACTGGACCCAGATTTCCGATCCCGTGCATTTTTGAACCAATCCTGTAGACTGGCATCAAATACATACATATACACAAAATTACAGCACTCTCGCTACCAAATTGTCCAAGACATCTTAATTTCAAAACTTTGCTCACATGGGACGCCCATTGGTCCGATCCCGCCCATTTGCCATTTTGTCAAATTCGAAATTTTCTATAAAATTGCGTCAAATTAGTATATTTCTAGCAAATTTCTTCAAAATTTAATTTTTCTAACAAATGTCTTCCAATTTTTTGTTTAAAAATTTTAATGAAATGTAAATTTTGTATACATTGAAACTTCAATAAATTAAATTAAATTTTTATGTCATTTTCTAAAAAAAAATTTGGCGAAATTTTTAAAAATATACAATTTTTGGTAGCTTGTAAACCAAATTTTGTAAAAATAAACAATTTCACATTTTTTTTATAAAAAATTATTAGATGTTCTATAAAAATTTAATTTCAAGTAATTTTCTAAAAAAAAAAGAATTTTTGATGATATTTTTTCAAAATAAAATTTCAACGTAATTTTGTAGAGAAATGCAGTTTCAAAAAAATTGTCTATAAAAATGAAATTTAAAATAAATTGAGTTTTATATATTTTAACGAACTTTTCTCCAAAAAATTCATTTTCTTATGTAGAAAATGTAATTTCAACGAAATTTAGAAGAAAAAATGGAAGAATTCTACTACATTTTTTAGAAAAATGCAATTTCAACGAAAGCTTCTATAGAAATACAATTTCAAAAATTTTTTGTTCGGAATATGCATTTTCAACAATTTTTTAGAAAAATTAAATTTCAAGAGCATTTTGTAAAAAAACTCTATTTCATAAAAATTTTCTATAAAATTACATTTTGGTGGAATTTTATAAAGAAATGCATTTTCGAAACATTTATTAGAGAAATGCAATTTCTGCATTTTTTTAGAAAAACTAAATTTTTAGTGAAATGTATTTGAGGTTCTTATAGAAAAAACTTTTTTACGAAATTTTTTAAAAATATTCAATTTCTGGTAGTTTGTAAAAAAATAGAAATTCAACAAAATTTTGTTGAAATAAAAACAATTTCATATTATTTTAGAAAAAAATTGTACTTGTTCTATAAAAATTTAATTTCAAAAAATTTTCTAGAAAATGCAATTTTGATGAAATTTTGTCAAAATGAAATTTTAACGCAATTTCCTACAGAAATGCAGTTTCAAAAAATTGTCGATAAAAACAAAATTTAAAATAAATGGAGTTTTCTATATTTCAACGAATTTTTCTCCAAAAAATTAATTTTTTATGAAGCATTCTACATAGTTCAACGAAATTATGAAGAAAAAAAATGGAAGAGTTCTACAAAATTTTTTTAGAAAAATACAATTTCAACAAAAGCTTCTATAGAAATGCAATTTCAACAATTTTTTGTTCGAAATAGGCTTTTTCAACAATTTTTTGAAAAAGTTAATTTCAAAAGCATTTTGTAAAAAACCCTATTTCATAAAAATTTTCTATAAAATGACAGTTTGGTGAAATTTTATAGAGAAATGCATTTTCGAAACATTTTTTAGAGAAATGCAATTTCAGCATTTTTTTTTAGAAAAACAATTTTTTTTCCAAATGGATTTGAAACGATTTTTCTACAAAAATGCATTTCAACATATGTATTTTTTTAGACAAATCTAATTTCAATGGAAATACGAAATTTTGTAGAAAAAGGCAATTTAGAATTTTGTAGAAAATTGAAATTTCAAATTTTTTTTAGAAAAATTAGATCTTGATGAAATTTCTAGATAAATGCAATCTAACAGAAAATTGCTCGCAGAAATTTAATGCAAAAAATGTTGTAGAAAAATTTAATTTTGATGCAACTTTCAACAAAATACAATATCAACGAAATTTTGAAGAATACTGAAATTTCACCTATTTTTCTAGAAAAATTAATTTTCAACGGATTTTTCAGGAAAAATAAAATTTCAATGTATTTTTTTTAGAGAAATGCAATTTTGAAGAAGTTTTGTAAAAAAATGCAATCTAAGTGAATTTTTAGAAAAAGCTATTATAAAAAAATTTTGATGAAATTTGCCAGATAAATGCAATTTTAACGACATTTTTTAGAGAAATGAAATTATAAAGAATTTCTCTAACAAAATTGTATTTTCTAGAAAAATTAAGATTCAGTGAAAATTTATTAATTAATGCAATTTCAACGAATTTTTCTAAAGAAATGCAATTTAAAAGATTTTTCTTGTAAAATACAATTTTAACAGAATTTTGTAGAATAGCTTTTTCTCAAAAAATTGTTTAAATTGCATTTTTTTAACAAAACTCATTCAAAATTGTAGTTCTCTAAAAAAATTACGTCGAAATTTTATTTTTCTAGAAATTTCCGTTGAATATTAAATTTTCTAGAACATTTTTTGAAATTTCAGTATTCAAAATTTTGTTGATGTTGTATTTACTAGAAAATTGCATCAAATTTAATTTTTCTAAAAAATTTCGTTGCATTAAATTTCAATTTTTCTAGCAATTTTCTGTTAGATTACATTTATCTAGAAATTTCAAGATTTATTTTTTTCTAAAAAAAAAAATGTGTATTCCTTTTTCTACAAAATTTTGTATCTCCATTTGACATAGATTTGTCTAAAAATATGTTGAAATGCATGTTTCTAGAAAAATCGTTTTAAATACATAAAACTAGAAAATTTTGTTTTCTTAAAAAAATTTTATTTCTCTAATAAATGTTTTGCATTTCTCTATAAAATTTCCAACAAAATTTAATTTTATAGAACATTTTTATGAAATCTTTTTTTTTTACAAAATGTTTCCGGAATTTAGTTTTTCTAAAAAAAACGTTTCATATTTATATAGAAGGTTTCGTTGAAATTGCATTTTTCTTAAAAATGTTGTAGAAAAACCTTTAAAATTATTTTTTTTTGTTTACAAAATTTTGCTGAATTTAAATTTTTTCTACATAAAAAATGAATTTTTCCATTTATTTTAAATTTCGTTTTTAGTGAAACTGCTTTCTGTAGAAAATTACGTTAAAATTTCATTTTGACAAAATTTTATCAAAATTGCATTTTCTAGAAAATTACTTGAAATTGAGTTTTTCTAGAAAATGTAATAATTTTTCTAACAAATGTGAAATTGTTTTTTTTCTAAATTTTTTTTTAGAAATTGCATGTTTAAAAAATTCGTTAAAATTTCGAAAATGTAACAAAAAAGGAAGTGGGAATTTTGTCAAAATTGCCATTTAAAAAAATGTTAAAAAATAAATTTTCCCAAGAAATTGTTGAAAATTGCATGAATTAATTTTTAATTTAAAACTTTACTTTTGTAGAAAATTTTGTTAAATTTACACTTTTCTTCAGAATTTCGTGAAAATTGCTATTTCTAGAAAATTTTGCTAAAAGTGCATTTTTGTTAAAAATTTCTTTGAAAATTAGTTCTTCAGAAAATTTTTTCGAAATGGCATAATCCTAAAAAAATCTTCAAAATTTCTTGAAAATTTACACAAAATCCCATTTTGCTAGAAGATATTGTCAAAATTTCACTTTTTCTAGAAAAATCATTGAAATCGCATTTCTCTAGAAAATTTCGTTGAAATGGTTTTTTTCTACAAAATTAATTTAAATTGCATTTTCCTCAAAAATTCTTCAAAATTTCTCAAAAATTTAATTAAAATTGCATTTTTCTAGGAAATATTGTCAAAATTCTAGTTTTTCTACAAAAATCACCGAAATCGTATTTTCTAGAAAATTTCATTGAAATTGAATTTTTCTACAAAATTAAATTGCTTTTCTCAGGAAAATGTTCTAAAATTGAATTTTTTCTCTAAAATTTCTTTGAAATTGAAATGATCCAAATTTAATTAAAATTGCATTTTTCTAAAAATTATTGCCAAAATTCCATTTCTTCTAGAGAAATTTTTGAAATCGTATTTCTCTAGAAAATTCTGCTGAAATGTTTTTTTCTACAAAATTAATTTAAAATGTATTATTTGAGAAAACATTTTTTTATAAATTGATTTTCTCAAGAAAATGCTCTACAAATTCATTTTTTCTTTAAAATTTCTTTGAATTTGCTTTGAAATTAAAATAAAATTGCATTTTCCCAAAAAATTCTTCAAAATTTCTCAAAAATTTAATTAAAATTGCATTTTTCTAGAAAATATCGTCAAAATCCCAGTTTTTCTAGAAAAAACTTTGAAATCGTATTTCTCTAGAAAATTTCGTTGAAATTGTATTTTTCTACAAAATTTAGTTTAAATTGCATTTTTTGGGAAAATTATTTTTTAAATGGTTTTTTTCTTTATACAAGCTTTCATTAAAATTGAATTTCTCTAGAAAATTTCATAGAAATTAAAATATTCTAGATTCTAGAAAATGTCATCAAATTTAAACTCATCTATTTTTTAAAATAGCTTTTCCAAAAAAAAAATCATTGAAATTGCATTTATCTGAAAACTTTCGCCAAAATTTATTTTTCTAGAATTTTTTTTGTAAAAATTTTTTTCTGGAAAATATTGTCAAAATTTCTCTTTTTTTAGAAAAACCTTTAAAGTCGTACTTCTCTAGAAAATTTCGTTGAAATGTTTTTTTCTACAAAGTTAATTTAAAATACATTATTTGAGAAAATATTTTTTTAATTGCTTTTCTTAAAAATTTTGTTGAAATTGCGTTTTTTGAGAAAATTATTTTATAAATTGTTTTTTTTTTGTTTTTTTTTTTTATGCCAATCCAAAACACATATGTTTTCTTGCAAATATCATAAACATTTTATGTTTATTGTAAATTGCATTTTTACAGAAAAATTCAACAAAATTGCAGTCATTGCAAATGCATTGCATTGAAAATCTACAAAAGAAGGGGGAATTTTATAAAAATTGGTATTTAAAAAGATATTTAAAAATATATTGTTCCAAGAAATGGTTGTTGAAAATATTATGTTTCTATAAAATTGTTTCGAATAAACTTTTCGCAAAATTGCATTTTTAAAAATATTGCCGAAAATACATTTTTAATTGAAAAACTTATCTTTTGTAGAAAAATTTTTTAAATGTACACTTTTCTTCAGAATTTCGTGAAAATTCCATATATCTGGAAAATTTTGCTAAAAGTGAATTTTTCTTAAAAATTTCTTTGAAAATGTTTTTTTTTCAGAATATTTCTTCAAAATTGCATTATCCTAAAAAATACTTCAAAATTTCTTGAAATTTTAATCAAAATTCCATTTTTCCAGAAAATATTGTCAAAATTTCTCTTTTTCTAGAAAAACCTTTATCTAGAAAATTTAGTTTAAATGTTTTTTTTTCAACAAAATTAGTTTAAAATGCATTATTTGACAATATATTTTTTTTAAATTCTTTTCTCAAGAAAATGCTCAAAAATTTCTTTGGAATTCTTTGCATTTTCCTCAAAAATTCTTCAAACTTTCTCGAAATTTAATTAAAATTGCATTTTTTAGAAAATATTTTCAAAATTCCACTTTTTCTAGAAAAATTCAACAAAATTGCAGTCATTGCAAATGCATTGCATTGAAAATCTACAAACGAAGGGAGAATTTTATCAAAATTGGTATTTAAAAAAAAATTTAATAAATATATTCTTCCAAGAAATTGTTGTTGAAAATTGTGTTTCTATAAAATTGTTTCGAAAAAACTTTTCGCAAAATTGCATTTTTAAAAATATTGCCGAAAATACATTTTGAATTGAAAAGCTTATCTTTTGCAGAAAATTTTATTAAATTGGCGCATTTCTTCAGAATTTTGTGAAAATTGCATATGTCTTGAAAATTTTGCTAAAGAGGTGAAATTATCTTAAAAATTTCTTTGAAAATGTTTTTTTCAGAAATTGTTGTTGAAAATTGTGTTTCTATAAAATTGTTTCGAAATAAACTTTTCGCAAAATTGCATTCTTAAAAAAATATTGCCGAAAATACATTTTTAATTGAAAAACTTATCTTTTGCAGAAAATTTTATTAAATTTGCGCTTTTCTTCAGAATTTTGTGAAAATTGCATATGTCTTGAAAATTTTGCTAAAGAGGTGCAATTTTCTAAAAAATTTCTTTGAAAATGTTTTTTTCAGAAAATTTCTTCAAAATTGCATTATCCCAAAAAATTCTTCAAAATTTAATCAAAATTAAATTTTTCTAGAAAATATTGTCAAAATTTCAATTTTTCTAGAAAAATCATTGAAATCGTATTTCTCTAGAAAATTTCGTTGAAATGGTTTTTTTCTACAAAATTAATTTAAAATGCATTATTTGACAATATATTTTTTTTAATTGCTTTTCTCAAGAAAATGTGCATTTTTGCCCAAATATTTCTTTGGAATTAAAACTAAATTGCATTTTCCTTAAAAATTCTTCAAAATTTCTCGAAAATTTAATTAAAATTGCATTTTTCTAGAAAATATTTTCAAAATTCCACTTTATCTAGAAAAATCATTCAAATTGTATTTCTCTACAAAATTTAGTTAAAATTGCATTTTTGTAAAAAAATTAGTTTAAGCTACATTTTTTGACAATTTTTTTATCCAAGCTTTCATTAAAATTGCATTTCTATAGAAAATTTTATAGAAATTGAAATATTCTAGATTCTAGAAAATGTCATCAAATTTAAACTTATAGATTTTTTTAAATAGCTTTTCCAAGAAAAATCGTTGAAATTGCTTTTATCTGAAAACTTTCAGCAAAATTTAATTTTTCTAGAATTTTTTTTTAACAATTTTTTTCTGCAAAATATTATCAAAATTTCTCTTTTTCTAGGAAAACCTTTGGGTCGTATTTCTCTAGAAATATCGTTGAAATGGTAATTTAAAATGCATTATTTGAGAAAATAATCTTTTTAGTTGCTTTTCTTAAAAATATTGTTGAAATTGCATTTTTTTACAAAAATTTGTTTAAATTGCATTTTTTGAGAAAATAATTTTTTAAATTGCTTTTTTGGTTTTTTATACCAATCTAAAATACATATGCTTTCTTACAAATATTATTTTATGTTTATTGTAAATTGCATTTTTATAAAAAAAATCAACAAAATTGCAGTCATTGCAAATGCAATGCATTGAAAATCTACAAACGAAGGGGGAATTTTATCAAAATTGGTATTTAAAAAAAAATTGTAATAAATATATTCTTCCAAGAAATTGTTGTTGAAAATTGTGTTTCTATAAAATTGTCTTCAAAAAAAACTTTTCGCAAAATTGCATTTTTAAAAATATTGCAGAAAACTTATCTTTTGTAGAAAATTTATTAAATTTACACTTTTTTTCAGAATTTCGTGAAAATTGCATATTTCTAGAAAATGTTGCTAAACGTGAATTTTTCTTAAAAATTTCTTTGAAAATGGGGTTTTCCAGAAAATTTCGTCAAAATTGCATTTTCTTAAAAAATTCTTCAAAATTTCTAGAAAATTTAATTTTTCTAAAAAATATTATCAAAATTCCACTTTTTCCAGTAAAATCATTGAAATCGCATTTCTCTAGAAAATTTCGTTTAAATTGCAATTTATTAAAAAAACAAGTAAGGAAAGGCAGAAAGTCGGGCGGGTAAGTCATGTAATAAGAAACCTCTTTCTGCCGAATTTCGTACTGATCGGATTAAAAATACACTTTTTACAGCGCTTACATGTAAAATCGGGGCTAACATATATATGGGGGCTATATCTAAATCTGAAACGATTTTCTCCGAATTTGGCAGTATTCCTTCATGTAATAAGAAACCTCTTTCTGCCGAATTTCACACTGATCGGTTATAAAATAAATTTTTTACGGCGCTTACATGTGAAATCGGGGGTAACGTATATGTGGGGGCTATATCTAAATCGGAACCGATTTCTTCCAAATTTAACAGTGTTCATTCATATAATAAGAGACCTCTTTCTGCTGAATTTCATACTGATCGGATATAAAATAAAGTTTTTACAGCGCTAACATGTAAAATCGGGGCTATCATATATATGGGGGCTATATCCAAATCTGAACCGATTTTAAACAAATTAAATAGGGATCGTCCTTGGGCCAAAAAAAATATATGTGTAAAGTTTCGTCAAGATCGGGCCATAATTGCGACCTGTACTTTGATTACAAGGATACATCTACAGACAGACAGACGGACAGACAGACGGACGGACAGACAGACGGACATAGCTAAATCGACTCAGAAAGTGATTACAAGTCGATCGGTATAATAAACAATGGATCTATATCTTCTCCTTTTGGGTTTTACAGACAAATGCACAAAGTCATAATACCCTGTACCACAGTGTGGTGTAGGGTATAAAAATAGTTTAAATTGCATTTTTTGAGAAAATTATTTTTTTTAATTGCTTTTTTGGCTTTTTACATACAAACTTTCATTAAAATTGCATTTCTCTAGAAAATTTCATAGAAATTGAAATATTCTAGATTCTAGAAAATAACATAAAATTTGAACACATTTTTTTGAAAATGCATTTTTAAAAACATTGCCAAAAATACATTTTCCATTGAAAAACTTATATTTTGCGGAACATTTTTTTTATATTTACGCTTTTCTTCAGAATTCCGTGAAAATTGCATATTTCTTGAAAATTTTGCTAAAATTGAATTTTTCTTAAAAATTTCTTTGAAAATGAGTTTTTCCAAAAAAATTTTGTCAGAATTAAATTTTCTTAAAAAAATTCGTCAACATTTTTAGAAAATTTAATTAAAATTTAATTTTTCTAAAAAATTTTGTCAAAATTTCGCTTTTTCCAGAAATATCATTGAAATTGCATTTCTCTAGAAAATTTCGTTGAATTGTTTTTTTTTCTACAAAATTATTTTAATAATGGCTTTTCTCAAAAAAATGCTATAAAAGTGCATTTTTGCTCTAAAAAATTCTTTGAATTTGAAATTAAATTGCATTTTCCAAAAAAATCTTGAAACATTTCTCGAAAATTTAATTAAAATTGAATGATTCTAGAAAATATTTTCAAAATTCCATTCTTTCTAGAAAAATCTTTGAAATCGTATTTCTCTACAAAATTTTGTTAAAATTGGAATTTTTAAAAAATATAGTTTAAATTGCATTTTTTGAGAATATTATTTTTTATGAATTGCATTTTTGGCTGTTTTTACATACAAACTTTCATTAAAATTGCATTTCTCTAGAAAATTTCATAGAAAGTGAAAGTATTCTAGATTCTAGAAAATATCATCAAATTTGAACACATTTTTTTAAACACCTTTTACTTTTCGCAAAATTGAATTTTTAAAAATATTACCGAAAATACATTTTTAATTGAAAAACGTATCTTTTGTAGAATTTTTTTTTAAATTTACACTTTTCGTCAGAATTTTGTAAAAATTGCATATTTCTTGGAAGTTTTGCTAATATTGAATTTTTCTTAAAAATTTTGTTTGAAAATGAGTTTTCCAAAAAATTTCGTCAAAATTGCATTTTCTTAAAAAAATTCTTCAACATTTTTAGAAACTTTAATTAAAATTTAATTTTTCTAAAAAATTTTGTCAAAATTTCAGTTTTTCAAGAAAAATCATTGAAATTGCATTTCTCTAGAAAATTTCGTTGAAATTGCATTTTTCTACAAAATTTAGGTTGCATTTTTTTCAAAAAAAATATTTTTTTAATTTCTCTTTTGCTTTTCTTTATACAAACTTTCATCAAAATTTCATTTCTATAGAAATTTGCATAGAGATTGAAATATTCTAGTTTCTTGAAAATATCATCAAATTTAAAATCATCTATTGTTTTTAATTAGCTTCTTCCAAAAAAGATCGTTGAAGCTGCTCTGATAGGGTGGTGTAGGGTATCATATTGTCTGCTCTGTCCTACTTTTGGCCCTTACCCACTGGCTTTTAATGAATTTATGTATATATTTTATTTAGTGTCAAATGAGTTATGCCAATTATTTAAATTACTCATTACACCAAATCTATTACCACTTATATAATTCATAATTGTGGTAAAATGACCTATAAATAATGATACAATATTCATTCTCTTTGTTTTACTATTGAATCTATAAGTCATACATTTTTAGAAATTATATGTATGGTTAGCCACAATGCTTTCAAAGAACATTTCTACTCTAGATAAATATAGAAATCTTTGCACATACTATCTGAGACCATTTGTAACATACTGTAATGAAATCAGTTCTCGAGCTTGAATCCCCACGTTGAGTTGTACATTTTTATTTAAAAAAAAAAATAAAAATTTCATTCTAAACTCATAAGAATGCGCTTATTTTCAAATCCCAAATTTGGCATATTAGTGGCCATGACTCATATCATAGCGTGCACCGCGTATTCGGTGTATATTGTACAAAGTCTTAATGCCCAAATGGATAGTAGTAGTGACACACTTAAGGATAAACTGCTGTCAAAAGCGGTGGCTGTGGCCATCACTTTGTTGTGTGCCCTTTTGCTGAAGATCATTTTGTGTTGTGTCTTAATCGCCGGCATTTGCAAGGTAATTTTTCGCACTTTCTTTGCATCTGTATAAAAGGCGTGGTTTTTATGGCGGTCTTAAATTGCAGAAAAATCATCATTTAATGGCTCCCTGGATAGCTGTTACTTTCCTTAGTGCGGTCGGCGTGTTCTTCTATTTACTGGTCTCCATTTCTTCCAGTTTTGTTAATAAACAGACACGAGAGAAGAATATGAAAACAATTTTACCCGGTTTGATCATTTTTAGTAAGTTCCATTAGAGGCATTTTTAATTGAAAGTGTTTTTTTTTTAATTAATTTGTATACTTTGTTTTATTTTCCGCAGTACTCCAAGTGGGTATTTTCTACCCGATTTATGCTTTGTACAAAACTATTCTAGTTATTCGCCTTAAAATTGACGGTCTATATGTGAGCAGCAATCAACCAAGTCATGATTCCGTTGATGATCTGGTCGACTCTAATGAAGTCTATTAGAATTGTGAATATATACAGAAGACAATGTGATACTTTTCATTAAATTTTACATATATGTAAATTTAAAAAAATAAGATTTACTAGAATTATTCAAACATACATAATTGTAATTATAAAAGTATTTAATGTAAATAAGCACTGATAACACCAGTTTTCAACATTTTTGTCGAACAAATTTTCTGGTGTAACGTGTGTTTTAAAAACCAAATTAATTTTTTTCTTTTAAATTCCCATTTTTTTTGAGGTTGCCTTTGGCATTGAACCTATTTTTTGAAGTATAAGATCCATAAATCCGGGATAACCTTTGAAATGATAGGAAATTATTAGGGCTGCAAATGTTGAAAAAATCACAACGCGACAAACCTCTAAAAAAATAGACAAAAATCGATAATAAAATTGATTTTTTTGCAATATTTAAAAGCTAGCATCCTAAAGAAGAAAACTATGACTGTTTAAAACATACTCGTATTTATGGACAAATGTAGAAATTATAGCCCTTTTTATAGCAGTAAGGGAATTTCAACAAAATCATTTTTATACCCACAGTATTTTGAACGAAGGTATATGATTCAGAATTTTTAATATTAACCTATGATATTAATTTTTGCCTAAAAACTATATAAAAAGTTGCTAAATGAAAAAATAGGATATAGCTCATTTGTTTTTTGAAAATTTTTTTTACCCAATTTTATGGGGATTTGATATTTTGGAAAATTGAGAAAAATACATTTTTTCGTTTTACGAAATTTTCATTGTAAAAAATTGAGAAAAAATTATGTTTTGGGTTTTCGAAATTTTCTGATTGCTCTGGAACGGTTGAACCGATTTTTACAGAGTTTACGTTGTTTTAAAGGGAACATAAATATTTTCATGGAATTATTTCTTAAAAAGTTGGTATTTTTTTTAACTTTAATTTAAAAAATTGCCATCCCTTCGATATTTTTTTATAATTTACACCGAATACGCACCAAACTCTCACAAATCCAAAAAAGAATTTGGATTTATTGGGATTTGAAATTTAAAAAATGCTTTTTTTGTTTTACGAAATTTTCATTTTAAATAATTGAGAAAAATTAATATTTTAGGTTTTGCCGATTGGTCTTGAACGGTTGAACCGATTTTTACAAAGTTTTTAAAAAATTCTTATTTTTTATTCGAATTTTATCCCTCACCATCTGCTACGAGCCGAAAGTATAACACATCAAATGAGTAAACTGAGACCCTAAGTATGTGCGGCGGATATCCGTTTTGGGTCATTTTAAGTCGAATGAGCAATGTCCGTCCGTCTGTCTGTCTGTCTGCTGGCTGGTGCGCACGTTAACTCTCGAAAGGAGTAACCGATTGACTTCAAATTTCGTATGTGGTAATATTTTTTTCTATCTCCGGCTAAGTTCGAAGATGGGCCATATTGGTCCACTCCTTCTGGTACCTCCCCCACAAAATGTTGTGAAATATTGATTCTTTAATAACTGCTATTATACGTATTCGAAGCTTCTGAAATTCCACACATAGTATTAGTTTGTTAGTCGCTATCAACTCGAGGAAAATGGGTGAAATTGCCACGCCCCTTTTGGTACCTCCCACACAAATGCGCCTTTTGCACTGAAAGTTAAAAGCTTATAACATTAATACCAGTGTTTAGAAATACTTGAAATTTTGTACAGTGTAATGCTTTTATAGTGCCTACAGTCCAGTGAAAAATGGTCGTTATTGCCGCGCCCCTTTTGGTACCTCCCACACAAATGGACCATTTTGCATCAAAAGTTAACTGCTTTTAACATTAATATTATTACATGCTTTATAGTTATTAAATTATTAAATCAAAAAAATAAATAAATTTAAAAATATTTTTTGGGATTCATAAGTCGGTTTACTGAATTGAACTTTCTTAATTGCGTATTTTTTATAGAAAATCGTTCTTGATTTTATTCTGTGGTCTCATACTTGATTTAAGAATGTGTCGTCTTTAATTTTATTACTATAATTTTTAGACTTCGAGCTTGATTTTTAAAAACAAGAACAAAAACGTAAGATAAAGGTCGAATATCAGAGACAAACTCAAGAATAAGTGTAATTTTTAGGTTATACAAATTTCTTGTTGTTCTTTGTAATTACAGCAGTACTTAAAAATATTCAAAATAAATGTATCTGTAAAAAAAATATTGCGCGATTTAATGGTAAGTATTTTGGAGAAAAATTCTCAAAATATTAGATTTTTCTTTGAGTGCATGCATTTTTTGTGCGCCATCTATTGCGAGCTTTAAATTGGTTTTGCTACTGATTTAAATTCTACCGTAGCAAAGCTTTTAGTCTATGGCGTATATTAGGTGTGTTCCTGTGTGTATTTCATTGATATGAGTTTTAAAATTTTTAATTTAAATTTTTGCAATCAATGCAATTTTAAAACCAACAAAACTACCAATTTTAGCTTTATTAAAATTTAATTATAAAAGTAGAGAATGTACTTGGAAATACATTTTTATTTATTTATATGAACTACAATGCAAAGTAAATTTATATTCTAATTTGACGGTCCAGGGAGAAGCCGTTTGACAAAGACCATGTTGTTCATTAATTTTTGTAGCTACAAACCAGAGCCTCTGGTGGGAATCGAACCCGCAACGCCTAAACACATAGGCGAGGTCGCTACAAACTCACATACTTGGGCTCGACTTGGAAATATATATTTTATGGTTTCATCGATGTTTATTAGTGAAAGGATCGGATTATAATTTACAGTTGCAGTTTTTTTGATTACAATCCACAATTATTTTAATATACCCTACACCACACTGTGGTACAGGGTATTATAAGTTTGTTTCACGGCAGATGTTTGTAACACCTGAAAATAACACAGCTAGACCCACCTTAAAGTATACCGATCGACTCAGAATCACTAGCTGAGTCGATTTAAGCATGTCTGTCCGTCCGTCCGTCTGTCCATGTAAAGTTGTTCGTCGACTACAGGTCACAATTTCACACCGATCGTTCTGAAATTGTGCAGTTTAAAGTATTTCGCAGCTGTAAAGAACCCTATTGAATTTGTTTGAAATCGGTTCAGATTTAGATATAGCTCCCATATATATCTTTCGTCCGATTTGGCCCTTTAGTCCTATAGAAGCTGTATTTTTCATCCAATCGTTTTGAAATTTAGAATGGTAGAGTTTCTTGATCCATGAGCCAACATTGCCGAATTTGAAGAAAATCGGGTAAGATTTAGCTATAGCTCCCATATATATGTTTCGTCCGATTTTGCTCTTTAGTCCTGAAGAAGCTGTATTTTACATCCAATTATTTTGAAATTTAGAATAAACAATTGATACATGAACTACAAAATTTATATTTCAGAGTTATTCAATATTACGAGAGTGGTGTAGGGTATTATATAGTCGGCCCCGCCCGACTTTAGCCTTTCCTTACTGGTTTTTATAACAGGTGGCGCAAAAGTAACCTTTCGATGTTTTTTGGCTGTAATTTAAAAAAAAAAAGAAAAACTTTGATTCTTCTTGTGGATTATTTTTATTTGGTCTTCTAATTTTTATACCCTACACCACACTGTGGTACAGGGTATTATAAGTTTGTTTCACGGCAGATGTTTGTAACACCTTAAAATAACACAGCTAGAGCCACCTTAAAGTATACCGATCGAATCAGAATCACTAGCTGAGTCGATTTAACGATGTCTGTCCGTCCGTCCGTCCGTCCGTCCGTCCGTCCGTCCGTCCGTCTGTCCATGTAAAGTTGTTCGTCGACTACAGGTCGCAATTTCACTCCAATCGTTCTGAAATTTTGCAGTTTAGAGTATTTCGCGGCTGTTAAGATCGCTATTGAATTTGGTTGAAATCGGTTCAGATTTAGATATAGCTCCCATATATATCTTTCGTCCGATTTGGCCCTTTAGTCCTATAGAAGCTGTATTTTACATCCGATCGTTTTGAAATTTAGAATGGTAAAGTTTCTTGATCCATGAACCAACATTGCTGAATTTGAAGAAAATCGGTTAAGCTTTAGCTATAGCTCCCATATATATGTTTCGTCCGATTTGGCCCTTTAGTCCTATAGAAGCTGTATTTTACATCCGATCGTTTTGAAATTTAGAATGGTAGAGTTTCTTGATCCATGAACCAAGATTGCCGAATTTGAAGAAAATCGGTTCAGATTTAGATATAGCTCCCATATATATCTTTCGTCCGATTTGGCCCTTTAGTCCTATAGAAGCTGTATTTTACATCCGATCGTTTTGAAATTTAGAATGGTAAAGTTTCTTGATCCATGAACCAACATTGCTGAATTTGAAGAAAATCGGTTAAGCTTTAGCTATAGCTCCCATATATATGTTTCGTCCGATTTGGCCCTTTAGTCCTATAGAAGCTGTAATTTACATCCGATCGTTTTGAAATTTAGAATGGTAGAGTTTCTTGATCCATGAACCAAGATTGCCGAATTTGAAGAAAATCGGTTCAGATTTAGATATAGCTCCCATATATATCTTTCGTCCGATTTGGCCCTTTAGTCCTATAGAAGCTGTATTTTACATCCGATCGTTTTGAAATTTAGAATGGTAAAGTTTCTTGATCCATGAACCAACATTGCTGAATTTGAAGAAAATCGGTTAAGCTTTAGCTATAGCTCCCATATATATGTTTCGTCCGATTTGGCCCTTTAGTCCTATAGAAGCTGTAATTTACATCCGATCGTTTTGAAATTTAGAATGGTAGAGTTTCTTGATCCATGAACCAAGATTGCCGAATTTGAAGAAAATCGGTTCAGATTTAGATATAGCTCCCATATATATCTTTCGTCCGATTTGGCCCTTTAGTCCTATAGAAGCTGTATTTTACATCCGATCGTTTTGAAATTTAGAATGGTAGAGTTTCTTGATTCATGACCCACATTGCCGAATTTGAAGAAAATCGGTAAAGATTTAGCTATAGCTCTCATATATTTGTTTCATCGATTTGGCTCTTTAGATCCAATCGTTTTTATACCCTACACCACACTGTGGTACAGGGTATTATTTAAGTACAAAATGTCCCAAAAGTAAATTTATGTAAACAATTTATACATGAATTACAAAATTTATATATCAGAGTTATTCAATATTACGAGAGTGGTATAGGGTATTATATAGTCGGCACCGCCCGACTTTAGCCTTTCTTTGCTGGTTTTTTATTCGATTTTTATCCCCTCACCTTAGAGAGGGGGGTATACATATATCATTTGCTACGAACCAAAAGTGTAACACATCGAAGGAGTGACCTATAAGTATGTTCGGCGGATATCCGTTTTGGGTAATATTAAGTCGAATGACCAATGTCCGTCCCTCCGTCTGTCTGTCTGTCTGTCTGCTGGCTGGTGCGCACGATAACTCTCGAAAGGAGTAACCAATTGAATTCAAATTTGGTATGTGGTAATATTTTCTTCTATCTACGGCTAAGTTCGGAGATGGGCCATATTGGTCCACTCCTTCTAGTACCTCCTCCACAAAGGGTTAACATTTAGTGAAATATTTATTCCCTAATAACTTCCATACGACTTATCCAAATCAACTGTAATTCCTCACATAGTAATAGTTTATCCGCTTCTATCACCTTGAGAAAATGGGAGAAGTGTCCCCACCCGTTTTGGTACCTCCCTCACAAAGGGACCATTTTGTACACAAATTTAACTGATTATATATTTAATACCAGTGCATATAAATACTTCGTCCAATGAAAAGTGGGCTTTATTGGCACGGCCTTTTTGGTAGCTGCCACACAAATGGACCATTTTGCACCAAAAGTTAACTGCTTTTAACATTAATATTAGTACATGCTTTATAGTTATTAAATTCAATTTGAACTTATGGTAATATAATCAAATCAAAAAAATAAATAAATTTAAAAATATTTTTGGGATTCATAAGTCGGTTTACCGAATTGAACTTTCTTAATTGCTTATTTTTTATAGAAAATCGTTCTTGAATTTATTCTGTGGTCTCATACTTGATTTAAGAATGTGTCGTCTTTAATTTTATTACTATAATTTTTTAGACTTCGAGCTTGATTTTTAAAAACAAGAACAAAAACGTAAGCTAAAGGTCGAATATCAGAGACAAACTCAGGAATAAGTGTAATTTTTAGGTTATACAAATTTCTTGTTTTTTCTATGTAATTGCAGCAGTACTTAAAACCATTAAGGAAAGGCTAAAGTCGGGCGGTGCCGACTATATAATACCCTACACCACTCTCTTAATATTGAATAACTCTGATATATAAGTTTTGTAATTCATGTATAAATAGTTTACATAAATTTACTTTTGGGACATTTTATTCTTAAATAATACCCTGTACCACAGTGTGGTGTAGGGTATAAAAACGATTGGATCTAAAGAGCCAAATCGGATGAAACATATATATGGGAGCTATAGCTAAATCTTAACCGATTTGTTTCAAATTCGGCAATGTTGGTTCATGGATCAAGAAACTCTACCATTCTAAATTTCAAAATTATTGGATGTAAAATACAGCTTCTGCAGGACTAAGGAGCAAAATCGGACGAAACATATATATGGGAGCTATAGCTAAATCTTAATCGATTTTCTTCAAATTCGGTAGTATTAGTTTGTGGATCAAGAAACTCTACCATTCTAAATTTCAAAACGATTGGATGTAAAATACAGCTTATATAGGACTAAAGGGCCAAATCGGACGAAAAATATATATGGGAGCTATATCTAAATCTGAACCGATTTCAACCAAATTCAATAGGGATCTTTACAGCTGCGAAATACTCTAAACTGCAAAATTTCAGAACGATTGGAGTGAAATTTCGACCTGTAGTCGACGAACAACTTTACATGGACAGACGGACGGACGGACTGACGGACGGACGGATATCGTTAAATCGACTCAGCTAGTGATTCTGAGTCGATCGGTATACTTTAAGGTGGGTCTAGCTGTGTTATTTTCAGGTGTTACAAACATCTGCCGTGAAACAAAGTTATAATACCCTGTACCACAGTGTGGTGTAGGGTATAAAACTATTGCTCGATTTAATGGTAAGTATTTTGGAGAAAAATTCTCAAAATATTAGATTTTTCTTTGAGTGCATGCATTTTTTGTGCGCCATCTATTGCGAGCTTTAAATTGGTTTTGCTACTGATTTAAATTCTACCGTAGCAAAGCTTTTAGTCTATGGCGTATATTAGGTGTGTTCCTGTGTGTATTTCATTGATATGAGTTTTAAAATTTTTAATTTAAATTTTTGCAATCAATGCAATTTTAAAACCAATAAAACTACCAATTTTAGCTTTATTAAAATTTAATTATAAAATTAGAAAATGTACTTGGAAATACATTTTTACCTAACATTACATTTACTTAAAAATATTCAAAATAAATGTATTTAAAAAAAAATTGCGCGATTTAATGTTAAGTATTTTGTAGAAAAATTCTCAAAATATTAGATTTTTCTTTGAGTGCATGCATTTTTTTGCGCCATCTATTGCGAGTTTTTAATTGGTTTTGCTACTGATTTAAATTGTACTGTAGCAAAGCTTTTAGTCTATGGCGTATATTAGGTGTGTTCCTGTGTGTATTTCATTGACATGAGTTTTACAATTTTTAATTGAAATTTTTGCAATCAATGCAATTTTATAACCAACAAAACTACAAATTATTTTTTTTAAATGAACTACAATGCAAATAAATTTATATTCTAATTTGACGGTCCAGGGAGAAGCCGTTTGACAAAGACCATGTTGTTCATTAATTTTTGTTGCTACAAACCAGAGTCTCTGGTGGGAATCGAACCCACGACCCCTTAACACACAGGCGAGGTCGCTACAAACTCACATACTTGGGCTCGACTTGGAAATATATATTTTGTGGATTCATCGATTTTTATTAGTGAAAGGATCGGATCCTAATGTACAGTTGTAGTGTTTTTTTGTTTACAGTCCACAATTATTTTATTTTTATATTACACTGTGCAACAGTGACAAAAATACACGGACTTGACAATATAGGTTCGATTCTACTATAAAAGGGTAGTATCACCCTATACTCGGTTTGGCGAAATTGGTGACAAATTTTGTTTTATGGGCCTCCAAAGATTCAGAAAATCAGTGGGACCTTGGAAAAAGGTGTTATCAGCTTTTGTCCAACAACTAATTCAGACTTGGTGATACCGCTTAACTATGTTTGACAATAATGTAGCTAAGACTATGCTGAATAAAGTTTCTTAAAATTTTTCGCGAAAACATAATTTTTTCCGGTACTTTTTTTTGAAAAGTGAAGGAAAAAATATTTTTTTTCACTTTTTTCCGCATTACTTCCGGGGACTCGTAATTTTTCACTAACAATGCTTGGCAAAATTGTAGCCAAGGTAAATCTGAATAACTTTGGTGAACATATTAATACAATCTGAACGTGTCTAGGCACCATAAATAGCTCAAAAAACTACATTGTACCCCAAAAATGTAAGTATTTCACTGTTATATAACAAAAATATATTTTTTTCGTATAGGGCATGTACAGCAACTTTATAGAAAATATTAAGGCCAATATTTTTGTGGAACATTTTAACCCTCTAGCTCCCCCACATAACTGTAATTTTTGGCCCCATTTTAAGAACTCGTAAAAAACACCCATTAAAAAGGGGAGGGCGGGGATGAAATGTTCTACAAAAATGTTCACCATAAAATTTTACTATATGTGTTAGAACACACCATTGTTATTGACAAATTACGAGTCCCTGGATGTTATGCTGAAAAAAGTGAAAAACAAATATTTTTTTCCTTTACTTTTTCAAAAAAAAGTACCGGAAAAATTGTTTTTTTGCAAAAAATTTTAAGACACTTTGTTCAGCATATTCTTAGCTACATTATTGCCAAGTATAGTTAAGCGGTATCACCAAGTCTGAATTAGTTGTAGGACAAAAGCTGATGACACCTTTTTCCAATGTCCCACTGATTTTCAGAAACTTTGGAGGCCCATAAAAAAAATTGGTCACCAATTTCGCCGAACCGAGTATAGGGTTATACTACCCTTTGATAGTAGAATCGAACCTATACTGTCAAGTCCGTGTATTTTTCAAAAAGTGTTCATTTGTTGCATAGTGTTATTAATGCTATATATTATTTGCAAACAATTGACAAGGATTTTGCGCAACAATATCTAAAAGAATTAATTTTTTTACTTTTAGCTCAAACAAGCACATCCCAACAAAAGTAAGTACATGTCATTACTTCTACTTCTGACCTTTGCTGCTGCCCGTCTGCTAAGAAAAAAATATTTTCACTGGAATGTGAGTATATCTTTAGTCAAAATACCTTTCAACTGGGAAACGAAATGTATCGTTGAGGTATATTATGACTCTTAGGTTATAAAAATCCAAAAATTAGGGAACAGTGCTATTAAAAATATCGAAAAAGCTCTTGTGTGTGGTATCCATTCCCCCTCCAACATATTTAAGCTTTTGTGGAGAACTTTTTATTCGTTGTGTTTGAGAAAACACACAGAGCAAGAAAATAAAAACATATATTTTTAAACAAATTAATCACAACAACGCCTATGTTTATATTCACAGCCGCGTGTGAATTGCTGCAGAAGTAACAAATTTAGATGTTTATTTATTTTTAAAATTATGGCAAATTTTGTTCACAACATCTTCATCAACGTCAAACACTTTGTGGTGGCGTGGAAGAGTGTGTCAAACTTGTTAGACCACCACTCGTGTATCTCAGTAGGTGGGGATTTATTTGAAAAACAAAAAAAAAAAAACAATATTGACATATGTAGAAAGAAGAGGGTACCAGCGTCTTCTATGACATGGAATTGGAAAAAAGAAATCACTTGTGTAACTCAAAACGACTAGAAAAACTCACAAATACAATTTGTGGTCTATTGAATTTGATTCTGTAGGTCAAGTTCGGGGACTACCTCAACATTGTAATCTTTTCCCCATAAGTATTACGCATTTTTTGTCGTTGTTGGTTTTTGATAAGACTCTTGAGTATTATTATTATTATTGTTATTATTATTATCTATCGAATACGGAATAAAAACATATTAGGCTATGTATGTTACAGTAAAATGAATTACAATAACTACTAGATTAGATTATATATCATACCCTACAACACACTTTTGTGCAGCTTATTTTAACTTTATGCATTTATTTTTAACCCCCAAAACCAGAGAAGATAGACCCACTGCTTATTATATCGATCAGTTTCAATGTTCAGATCGCTATAATTTGACGATAGCTCCGAAATTAGACAAAAACTTAGTTTCTTATTTGCCCCAAAGAAGAAATTAAATCAACATTTGATGAGTTATTGGCGAAAAACGGCCGCAATTTAAGTAAGTTGTAAAAAGTGCGTCCGTTTTTCGCCAATAACTCGTCTAGATGTTTACCAATTTTTGTGGACAATTAACAGGGCCATTAAGTGAAATTATTCGAAAAAATGTGAACATTATTCGAGCAACTTCAACGATTTGTAAGCGTTGCTGTCGCAATAATTTCATTGTTTAAATTTCATTTTTCTGATAAATTTTCTTGAAATTGCATTTCTCTAGAAGATTACATTAAATTTATTTTTTTACAAAATTTAATTTTTGTACTCTTACATTTTTTTCTATAAATTTATTTAAAATTTAATTTTCTTTGATTTATCTACAAAATTTCGTTGAAAATGCATTTTTCTAGGAAGCATTTCGTAGAAATTTCATTTCGATAGCAGATTAAACTTTTTCAATTTCGTTTTTCTGAAAAATAACTGAAGTTTTCCAGAAAATTTTGATGAAATTGTAAATTTATAAAATTTTCTTAAAAATTGCATTCTAGAAAAAAGGTTGATTTCTTCAAAATTTCGTTTTCTAGAGAATTTCTGTAAAATTGTATTTCTTTAGAAAATTACTCTGAATTTTGTACAAAATTTTATAATCATTGCAATTTCTAGAAAAATTTATATTTTTCTTTAAAATTTCGTTTTCTAGAGAATTTCTGTAAAATTGCAGTCTTTAGAAAATTACTCTGAATTTTTTTACAAAATTTTATAATCATTGCATTTTCTAGAAAAATTTACATTTATCTTCAAAATTTCGTTCAAATAGAATTTTTATACAAAATTTCTTCGAAATAGAAATTGCATTTCTCTAGAAAATAACATGAAATAATTTTTTTTCCAAAATTTTTTAATTTTGTTTCTCATTAAAAAAAAAACATTTCTAGAAAAATTCATTGAAATTGAATTTTGTTTACAAAATTTTTATGTAATTACATTTTCCTAGGAAATTATACTTAAATTTTCTGCAAAATTTCATTAGAAATTCGTCTTTTTTGGAAAGCATGTCTCTCAGAAATATCATTCGAATTGATTTAAGCTAGAAAGGTAAATTTTTTTTCAATTTCTCGTTTCTAGAAATTTCTTCGAAATTCCATTTTCTGCAAAATTTTGTTAAAATTTTAACTTTCAAGAAATTTCTTCTAAATTAAATTTTTCTAGAAAATAAGTTAATAAAGCATATCTTTAGAACATTAACTTTTTTAAATTTCTTTAAAATTTCGTTTTTCTAGAGAATTTCTGTAATTGCATTTCTTTAGAAAATTAGTCTGATTTTTTTTTACAAAATTTTATAATCATTGTATTAGAAGAAATTGTATAAAAAAATTTCAACAATATTAAATTTTTCTTTAAAATTTCGTTCCAAATTGAATTTTTTAACAAAATTTCTTCGAAATGAAAATGAAGCTTAATTTTTCTACAAAATTTGTATTTTTCGAGAATTTCATTAAAATAGCATTTTTTTAAAAATTTTTTTTTTCAATTTAATTTTTCTATAAAATTTCTTCGAAATTGCATTTCTCCAGAAAATTACATTGTTTTTTTAACAAAATTTCATTATTTTTTTGTCTTACTGAAATTGAATTTTTCTAGCAAAATTTATTGAAATTGCAATTATTCTACAAAATGTTTAATTTGCTTAATTTTTCTACAAAATTTCTTTAGCACATTAAGTTTAATTTTTCATTAAATCGAAATTGGATTTTGATACAAAATTTTCTAACAATTTTGTTTTGAAAAATTTCTGTTTGAAATTGCTTTTATTTTAGAAAATTTCGTAGAAATTATTTTTTCTTATAAAATTGCATTAATTTTCTACTCTTAAAATTGAATTTTTCTAAAAAATGTATATGTAATTGCATTTCTATAGAAAATTATGCTTAATTTTGGAAAGCCTGTTTCTCAGAAATTTCATCCGAATTGATTTAAGCTTTCATTTAAATATAATTTTTTTGGATTTTTTTTTTTCAATTTCGTTTTTCTATAAAATTTCTTCGAAATTGCATTTCTAAAGAAAATTATATTAATTTTTTTTTACAAAATTTCATTATTTTTGCTCTCAATAAAATTGAATTTTTCTAGCAAAATTCATTGAAATTAAAATTTTTTTCTTAATTTTTCTATAAAATTTCGTTGAAAAATGCATTTTTCTAAAATTATGTCACTAAAAAAATTTCATCAAATTGGATTGTGCTACATTTTTGTACAATTTCGTTTTGGAAAAAATTTCTTTGAAATTGCATTTTTCTAGAAAATTTCATTTTTTTTTGCAAAATTGCATTTTTCTACAAAATGTTTGTGTAATTGCATTTCCATAGAAAATTATGCTTAATTTTTCTAAAAAATTTCGTTGAAAATGAATTTTTTTGGAATTTCATCTGAATTGATTTAAGCTTTCATTTAAATAGATTTTTTTGAAAATTAATTTTTTTTCAACTTGGTTTTTCTATAAAATTTCTTCGAATTTGCATTTCTCCAGAAACTTACATACATTTTTTTTACAAAATTTCATTATTTTTTCTCACTAAAATTGAATTTTTCCAGCATTACTTTAGAGTGGATGTCTCTAAAATATTTCATCGAAATTCTATTTATTAAAATTTTTTTTGGAAATTTCCTCGAAATGACATATCTATTAAATATTCACTTTTTTGGAATTTCGTCGAAATTTCGTTTTTCTAGAATATTTTTTTGGAATTGCATTTCTCTAGAAAATAAAGTTGAAGTTCCTTTTCTTTCCTTTAAAAAATGTCATATTCCCATTTTTCTAGAAAAATATTTACGAACAGTTTCATCAACATTTTATTTTGCTACAAAATTTCTTTCATGCTAATTTTTATTCAAAATTTGTTTGAAATCCTCACTTTAGTGTGACGAGGGTATATATCATTTTTCTAAAAAATTTCTTTAAAATAACATTCTTCTATAAAGCATGCCTCTAAACAATCATTCATTCATCGAAATTGCATTTTTCAATTTTGTTTTTTTGTTTAGAAAATTTCTTTGAAATTGAATTTTTCTAGCAAAAAAGTTGATTTTGCATTTTTCTTGAAAAATATTTATAAATAATTGAATTTCTCTAGAAAATTCCCTTTTTTAAATTTTTCGCAATTTCGTGTTTCTAGAAATTTTTTTGGAAATTTTATTTTTTAGATTTCTTTTTATAAAAATTGCATACCTATATGTAAAAAAATTTTCGAAATTGTATTTAACTAGAAAAATCGTTTATATTGCATTTTCTAGAACAATAGAGATAAAAGAATATCTCTACAAAATTGTCTTTTTAAATTTTTTCGCAATTTCGTGTTTCTGAAAATTTCTACGAAGTTTAATTTTTTTTGAACTCATTTTATACAAATATGATAAAAATTGTATTTTGCTAGAGTATCCTTCTAAATTGCACTTTTGCTAAAAAATATTGTTAAAATTGCCTTTTGCTAGAAAAATCATTGATAATTTTTTCTAGAAAAATAGAGATAATTGATAAAAATATCATAACAAAATATCATAACAATTTCTTGAAATTGCATTTATTTAAAAAAACTCCATAAAAATTCACTTTTTTTAAAAAAATTATTGGAATTTAATTTTCCTACAAAATTTAGAAATGCATTTTTTTAGAAATCATGTCACTAAAAAAATATCTTCGGATTGTATTTTGCTAGGACAATTAAATTTTTTAATTTCGTATTTCTTGAAAATAACTTTGAAATTGCATTTCTCTAGAATTACACTAAATTTTTCATAAAAGAATTCCATTAATATTTAACAAAAATGTCATTAATATTTAATTTTTCAAAAAAATCCATTAAAATTTCATTTGTTTTACAAAATTTATTTGTTTGTTCCATGTTTCTACAAAATATTGTTAAAATTGATTTTTACTAAAAAAATCGTTGAAATGGAATTTTCTAGAGAATATCGTGTCTCTCAAAAAATAAAAAACTTAGAATTTTAAAATTTTTCAATTTCGTTTTTCTAGAAATTTAATTTTTCTAGCAAAATAATCAAATTGCATATCGCTAGAAAATTCACATTTTTAAATTTCTTCGAAATTTCATTTTTCTAGAAAATTTTTGCGAAATTTAGTTTTTCTCGAAAATGTCTTTGAAATTGCGTTTTTCTTTAAAATGGCATTCTCTAGAAAATAACGTTGAAATTTATTGTTTTTATACAATTTTTCACATCTACATTTTTCTAGAAAAATTATTATAAAAACTTTCGTCGTTTTATTTTCCTACAAAATTTCGTTAAAATTTTGTTGGAATTGCATTTTTCAAGCAAAACAGTTGAAACTGCATATCTCTAGAAAATTCACATTTATAAATTTCATTTTTCTAGAAAATTTCTACGAAATTTCATTTTTCAAGAAAATTTCTACGAAATTTCTTTTTTCTAGAAAATTTCTTCGAATTTGAGTTATTCTTTGAAATGGCATTTATCTAGAAAATTACTTTGAAATTTATATTTTTTCTAGAAAAGTGTTTTTAAATGATGTTTTGAGTCATCAACGTTTTATTGTTCTACAAAATTTAGTTTAAATTAATTTTTTTTTTTAATATTTAGAAATTGCATTTTCCTAGAAAATTTAGTTTAACATTTCTACAAAATTTATTTGAGATATCCTTATTCTAGAAACAACCTCGACTCTAAACAAATTTACTTTTTTAAATTTCTTGGAAATTTCGTTTTTCTAGAAAATTTTAACGGATTTTCGTTTTTGTAGAAAATTTCATCGAAATTGCGTTTTTCTTTGAGGAGGAATTTCTCTAGAAAATTACGTTAAATTTTATATTCTTTCCTAGAAAAGGGTCTTTTCATTTTTTAAAATTCAATTTTCCTAGAAAACTTAGTTTAACATTTCTATAAAATTTCTTTGAGATATCCTTATTCTAGAAATCATGACTCTTAAAATTGTCATCAACATTGGTCTCAAAAAGCGCATTTTTCAATTTCGTTTTTCTATAAATTTTTTTTGGAATTACATTTCTTTAGGAAAATAGGTTTAAATTTCGTTTTATTTTTTACAAAATTGTATTTTTCCACAAAATTTTGTTGAAGTTGTATTTCGCTAGAGTGTTCGTCTATATTGTATTTTTCTACAAAATTTTGCTTTTTACTAGAAAATCCGTAATATAGATTTTTTAGAGAAGTTGTTGGATTCGCATATCTCTAGAAAATTACCGTTTTAAAATTTCACTTCATTGCGTATTTCTTGAAAATTCCGTGGAAATTTAATATTTTTATATACTGTTTTTTTTTTAAATAACATAAATTTTCTATTTTTAAAAAATTCTTGAAATTGTATTTTCTTTTAAAAACTAAAATTAAAATTGTAGTTTTTTTAAAAATAAAAATAGATTTTTTAGAATAAAATTTCATTAAATTGGATTGTTCTGCAAAATGTATTTAAAATTGCATTTTCCTAGAAAATTATGTTTAATTTTTCTAAAAAATTTCATCGAAAATCCATTTTATAGACATCATGGTACAAAAAATTGTCTTCAAAATTTAATTTTTCTATTTTTTAATTAAATTTTTCTAGAAACATTTTCATTAACATTTAATTTTGCAACAAAATTTCTTTAAAAATTTCTCTAAAAAATTTCATCGAAATTGTATTTTTCTAGAAAGGTGGACTTTACAATTTCGCTTTTCTAGAACATTTCGTTGAAATTACAGTTCTTTAGATAAAAAGTTGAAATTTCATTTTATTTAAATGAAAATAAACAGTTTTTTTTTAACAACATTTCAATAAATTAATTTTTTCTACAAAATTTATTTGAAATTTAATTTTTCTACAAAATGTTCTTGAAATTGCATTTTTCTAGAAAAATAGTTGAAATTACATATCCCTAGAAAATTTGCTTTTCTAGTTTTTCGAAATCTCGTTTTTCTTAAAAATTTCTTTGATTTTGAATAATGAAATTTTTTACAGCATTTTTCCATAATTGCATTTTCTAGAAACATTTTGATAAACAATTTCATTAAAATTTTTTTTGCAACAAAATTTCTTTAAACATTTCTCAAAAAATGTCATCGAAATTGCATTTTTCTAGAAAAGTGAACTTTTCAATTTCGCTTTTCTAGAACATTTCGTTAAAATTGCAGTTATCTAGATAAAAAATTTAATTGAAATTTAATTTTATTTAAATGAAAATAAATAGATTTTTTTAAATAAAATTTAAATAAATAGCTTTTGTTAATAAAATTTCAATAAAGTACATTTTTCTACAAAATTTATTTGAAATTGAATTTTTCTACAAAATGTTCTTGAAATTGCATTTTTCTAGAAAAATAGTTGAAATTACGTATCCCTAGAAAATGTACTTTTTTAATTTTTCCAAATCTCGTTTTTCTAATTTTTTTTTGGATTTTGAATAATAAAATTTGTTACAGCATTTTTTCCATAATTGCATGTTTCTAAAAATATTTTGATAAAAAGTGTCATTACCATTTTATTTTGCAACAAAATTTCTTTAAAAATTTGTCTTCGAAATAGTATTTTTCTAGAAAAGTGAACTTTACAATTTCGCTTTTCCAGAACATTTTATTGAACTTTCATTAACATTTTATTTTGCAACATAATTTCTTTAAAAATTTAATCGAAATCGAATTTTTCTAAAAAAGTGAACTTTTTAAGTTCGCGTTTCTAGAACATTTCGCTGAAATTGCAGTTTTCTAATAAAAAAAGTTGAAATTTCATTTTAGTTAACAAAATTTTATCAACATTGACTTTATCTACAACATCACGTTGAAATTGTATTTTTCTAGAAATTGCTTCTAAATTGAATTTTTCTAAAAAAAAATTTGAATTTGCCTTTTGCTAGAAAAATCATTGTTATTGAATTTATATAGAAAACAAGTTGAAAATCTATATCTCTAGAATATTAATCTATCTTTTCTTCGCAATTTGATTTTTCTAAAAAATTTATTTGAAATTTTATTTTTTTAATAAATTTTTTCATAAATTAATTTTTCTACAAAATTTTTTTTAAATTTTATTTTTTTTTAAATTTTTTCATAATTTAATTTTACTAGAAAATTTTTTTATAGAAAAAAATCATCAACATTTGTTTTTTCTATAAATTTCATAAACTGCTTTGTTTGAAAAGTCCATCATAATTGAATAAAAAATTTTTTTAAGAATTTAATTTTTCTACAAAAATCCTTTGAAATCCTCCTTAATCCAGTCAGCAGATTATAATCCGTCGTCATCGAGCTTTAATACTATATTTATCCCCCGAAAAAATCCATTGAAATTTAATTTTTTTTTTACAAAATTTATTTGAAGTTGCATTTTTTACAAAATGTTGTTAAAATTGAGTTTTACTAAATAAATCGTTGAAATTTCATTTTGCTAGAGAACAGCATGTCTCTAAGAAAAATAAAAAAACTAAAAAATTAAATTTTTTCAATTTCGGTTTTCTAGAAATTTAAATTTTGTAAACAATTTTGTTAAAATTGCATTTTTCTAGAAAATAGTTGAAAGTGAATATCTCTAAAAAAGTAACATTTTTAAATTTCTTCGAAATTTCGTTTTACTATAACATTTCTTTGAAATTTTTTTTTCCGAGAAAATTTCTTCGAAATTGCGTTTTTCTTTGAAATGACATTCTCCAGAAAATTACGTTGAAATTTATTTTATATATTACAAAATCTATTTATCTACATTTTTCTAAAAAAAATTATTATAAAACCTTCATCGTTTTAGTTTGTAGGAAAAATTTCGTTAAAATTTTATTGAAATTGCATTTTTCTAGCAAAATAGTTGAAGCTGCATATTTTTAGAAAATTCACATTTTTAAATTTCTTCAAAATGTAATTTTTCTAGAAATTTTCTACGAAATTTCGTTTTTCAAGAAAATTGCTACGAAATTACCTTTTTCTAGAAAATTTCTTGGAAATTGCGTTCTTTTTTGATATGGCATTTCTGTAGAAAATTTTAAATTTTTTGTAGAAAAGTGTTTTTAAAAGCTTTTATCAACGTTTTATTTTCCTACAAAATTTCGTTTAAATATAACTTTTTAAAATTTTTTTTTGCAAATTTCATTTTCCTTGAAAATTTTGTTTAACAGTTCTATAAAATTTCTTTGAGATATCCATTTTCTAGAAACCATGACTCTAAAAAATGTCATTAATATTGCATTGGTCTAAAAAAGCGCAATTTTTAATTTCGTTTTTCTAGAATTTTTTTGAAATTGCATTTCTCTAGAAAAATAAATTGAAATTTTATTTTATTTTTTACAATTGTATTTTTCTTCAAAATTTCGTTGAAGTTGTATTTTGCTAGAGTTTTCTTCTATATTGTATTTTTTCTACAAAATTTAGCTTTTTACTAGAAAATCGTTGATATTGATTTTTTCTAGAGAAGTTTTTGATTTTGTATATCTCTACTCTTTTTAAATTTCTCCGCAATTTCGTTTTTCTAAAAAATGTCTTTGAAATTTTATTTTTTTTTAACAAATATTTTAATACATAATTAATTTTTCTCGACAATTTTTTTTATAAAAAATATCATCAACATTTATTTTTTCTTTAAATTTCATATACTTTTTTTAAAAGTCCATCAAAATTGCATTGGATAAAAGGTCACCCTGTATATTTACAGGGTGGCCCAAAGTAACCGAAGGGGTTTGAGTTCCTTACAACCTTTGGAATATAATTTTGTTTTATTTAATAAATAAATAAAAAACAATCTAAGTCCCAGTGTCTGTTGGACGAAAATCCGTTTTAGGACATTTGAAGGCATTTGAGAAATGTCCGTCCTTTCGTTTATCTGTCTGACAGGTATGTACGAAAACTCTCGAAAGGAGTAACCAATTCACTTTGAATTTGGTATGTGTTTATAACTGAAAGATGTAAATATAATTTGAAGATGGACCATATTTGTCCACCTCTTCTAGTAATTGTTTCAGATGTAGAAATATAGCTGGTGTAGGGTATCACAAAGTCTCTCCGATAAGAAGGTCATACTTGATTTAAGAACACTGCGCCACTTGTTTCTCTGTTGGAATGTCTAGCCATACTATAAGTTTTTACTTTTTTTAAGAAAAAATCAGTGGCAACAAAAACAAAACCCCGAAGCAAAGAAATCCGTGGAGGCGATAAGAGCAAAATATACAAACAACCCACACGGAATGATAACAGAATAAAAATGAAAGCAATCGTGTAATATGGAACACACAAAACCAAACATATGAACTGTTGATTTCGAATTCCATTTTGTAGGTCAAGTTCGGGGCTACCCCAAAACAACGTTGTAATCTGTTGTCATTTCTCGCTGACAACCGGTTACACACATTTTGTTGGCACATCAACCCCAAGTGATAGCGTTCATTTATGTGAATGAAATACTGATGTATGGGTGTGTTTTGTATGGGGAGGGCGTTGACCTAAACTGCGGAAAGAAATGTGATACAAACTTCGTATTAATTTTATTTTTATGCAGTATTTTATGATAATTTGTCTTTGAAAATTTATCGAAAATACAGAATATGAAAACATTGAGACCGGACCGACAGACGGACAGGGAAACGTACAAAGGTGAATAGAATTGGATCAATAGAGTCCATCTTCGAACTCAGCGTGAGAAACAAATATTATCACTTTCGAAGTCAATTGGTTACAACATTCGAGAGTTATCATGCCCAGCAACCAGACAGACAAACGGATGGACGGACAAACTTATGGTCTGACGTCACTCCTTGATACACTTTTGGGCCTTAGCATATTTTATACTTATAAAAACTCCCCCTAATAAAGGGGGTTAGAATAAGATGACTGTATGACATCAGTGACAAACGAAGAAAGTCTAAATGACTCCTCGATTTAATCAGTAAGCTTTGCTGAATGCTTCTTAGTTTGCTAATAATACTATTATTTAATTCAAGACATCATTTCATTTGCGTCATCGTTTTGATAAAAAGATTAATTATTTTTGTTTAATTTGGCCATTCTTCTTTGTTAGATTTGTATATTCAAATTAGGTTTACCGGTTTCGATCATCAAACAGTTTGAAAAGACAAATTAAACACACTCAAAAAGATAGCTAAGTCGACGCAGCAGAAATATCTGCTGTAAGAGCAGATTTCTCTATGGACAATGAACAAGTAATGGTTTTACAGAATTTTTCATTTGAGTTTATTTAGAGAAAAAACAAACTACAGACAAATTCCACATGCGCAGAAATATATGTTAGTCGATGTTGCAGGAAATCTGCTGTATAAGTAGATTTCTCTATAGACAATCAACAGGTTATGTTTTCGAAGTTTTTTTCTTTTGAGTGTAATCAGAGAAAGTAAAAACGACAAACTAGAATGGAATACTTTGAAATAAAATACTCCGTTATGTCTAATTTGTATACGGCGTTGTTCACGAAATAGGAATGCAGCCAGTTTAACAGAAATTGTTGCCTGTTATTTCAATGACATAGATTGTGCTAAAAATTAGCCACGTTATCTTACAAACAGATCGGCAGATGCCTAAATTCATTGGATATTCATTTCATGGTTTTGTCAAACGAAACTTTGTACTATGAATTTGTTTTTTTTTTTACTGCTGCTACTGCTACCGCTGTCTTGTTCTGCTTTACGAATATATGAATTTTAAAAATGTCATGTTCCGAATTCGTATCCAAAAAAAAAAAGAATTAGGTTAAATACAGAAAATACCAAAAGAAGACACACAGCGATCCCAGTCTACGTTAAATTAAAAAAACTTTGTTGTGTTTTTTTTTTATAAAATATAAACCAATACATAAGCATTATAAATTATATATAAACTTTAATATATTTATACCCATTGCTTATATATACAAGGTAGCCAGCCGACTGGGTAGCTTCCTATGTATGACCAATGAATCTTCCCAAAAAACGAAAAAATATAAAAACACACTCTATTGTTTGAATTCACGCACTGCCCCCACCAACTATCAACACAGTTGGGGTGAATTTTGGAAAAGGCGAAAGAAATCTTTCTTATCTCAATCAAGAGCACAATTATAGGGGTTGTATCAATATCTGAACCGAATGTTTTGAAATTGTGGCATTATTTGAGCTTATCTCACAGAAAAAAAAGGTTGTCTTAAAATTAAAGATTGCGCCAAGACGCCCTTAATCTTTGAAATAGGTACGTTTAGTACTTAAAATTAAGAAAATGTACTTAATATTAATGAAATTGTCAATATTTTAAGTACAACATTTTATTATTTTAATGTCTAAGGACATCTTAGCCGCGTTCTTTAATTGTATGGACATTTGAGCCAAATTTCTGCAAAATTTCGTAGTTATCGGAGCATAAATTCGACATTTTATTAGAGGAATACATGTACAGACAGACGAACATATCTAAATCAATAGTCAATCGGTATAATAAACAATGATATATTTTCTCCTTTTGCGTATTATACAAAAAATCACGAATGGCGATTCCTCTTCGGGAAAAAATGCAGCATTTTTTCCCGGAAAACTTCACAAATTAAAAATTGCTTATAAAAAATTTTTCTATAAAAAATTGATTACAAAAAATGTTTTCTATAAAAAATTGCTTATAAACAATTTTTTTCTGTAAAAAATTTCGTATAAACAATACATATTTTTCTATAAAAACTTGCTTGAAAAGAGTGTTTCTATAAAAAATTTTAACAATAGCTTATGAACAATTTTTGTATCAAAAACGTTTATAAAAACTTTTATGAAAATTGTTTAAAAGCAATGAATAATTTTTCTATGAAAATTGCTTATAAACAATTTTCTATGAACAATTCAATTTTTGAAAAATTTTTATATGAAATTTGCTAAGAAAAAATTGCTATGAATATTACTTATAACAACTTTCTATAAATATTACTTATAAAAAATGATTCTATGACAATTGCTTATAAAAAGATTCTACGAATAATGCTAATAAATAACATTTCCTACAAAAAATACTTTTGAACAATTTTTATATGAAATTTGCCAATAAAAACTTTCTATGAATATTACTTATAAAAAATGTTCTATAAAAATTTTTCGATGAAAATTGCTTATAAACAATTTTTCTATGAACAATTCCTATAAAAATATTTTTGAAAAATTTGTATTTAAAATTTGCAAATAAAAACTTTCTATCAATATTGTTTGTAAAAACTTTCTATGAATACTGCTTATAAACAATTTTCATATGAAAATTGCTTAAAAAACTTTCTATGAATATTGCATATAAAAACTTTCTATGAATATTGCATATAAAAAATGTTCTATACAAAATTTTTTGTATAAAAATGTTTATGAAAATTGCTTATAAAAAATGTTTCTATGAAAATTACTTATAAAACAATTTTCTATGAAAATTACTTATAAAAACTTTGTATGAATATTGCATATAAAAATTTTCTGTGAATATTGCTTTTAAAAAATTTTTCTATAAAAAATTGGCCACAAAAGAATTTGTATGCAAAAATTTTTGTAAAAAAAAATTATAATAACTTTCTATGAAAACTGCTTATAAACAATATTTCTATGAAAATTGCTTAAAAAATTTTTCTATCAAAATTGCTTATATTCTTTTTTAGAAAATTACTTATAAACAATTTGTTTATAACAAATTCATATAAAAAAATATTTATTGAACTATTCTTCTATGAAAATTGCTTATAAAACATTCTATGAAAATTGCTTATAAACAATAAAAACAATAAAAATCTATAAAAATTGCTTATAAAAATTTTTCTATAAAAATTGCTTATAAAAAATTTTTCTATAAAAATTGCTTATAAACTATTTTTCTATAAAAATTGCTTATAAACAATTTTTCTATAAAAATTGTTTTTTTAATTGTTTTGAAAACTATTTTTATAGAAAAATTGCTTATCAATAATTTTTCTATAAAAATTGTTTATCAATAATTTTGCTATAAAAAATGCTTATGAAAATTTTTTCTATGATTGCTTATAAAATTATTTTATGAAAAATTACATCAAAATTTTTTTATGAAAATTGCTTATAAACAATTTTTTTATGAAAATTTCTTTTCAACAATTTTTATTTGAAAATCGCTTATTAAAATTTTCTATGAAAATTGCTTATAATCATTTTGTGTATGAAAATTGATTATAAAAACTGTCTATGAATATTGCTTATAAACAATTTTTATGAAAATTGCTTATAAATAATTTCTGTACGAAAATTGCTTATAAAAAATTTGTGTATAAAATGCTTATAAAAATTTTCTGCTTATAAACAGTTTTCTATGAAAATTGCTTATAAACTATTTTCTTTGAAAAGTGCTTATAAACAGTTTTATATGAAAATTGCTTATAAACAATTTTCTATGAAAATTGCTTATAAACAATTTTCTATGAAAATTGCTTATAAACAATTTTCTATGAAAATTGCTTATAAACTATTTTTTTTTTGAAAAGTGCTTATAAACAATTTTCTATGAAAATAGTTTATAAACAATTTTCTATGAAAATAGCTTATAAACAATTTTCTATGAAAATTGCTTATAAACAATTTTCTATGAAAATTGCTTATAAGCAATTTTCAATGAAAATTGCTTATAAACAATTTTTTATGAAAATTGCTTATAAACTATTTTCTTTGAAAAGTGCGTATAAACAGTTTTCTATGAAAATAGCTTATAAACAATTTTCTATGAAAATTGCTTATAAACAATTTTCTATGAAAATTGCTTATAAACAATTTACTATGAAAATTGCTTATAAACAATTTTCTATGAAAATTGCTTATAAAAATGTTTCTATGAAAATTGCTTATAAACAATTTTCTATGAAAATTGCTTGTAAACAATTTTCTATGAAAATTGCTTATAAACAATTTTCTATGAAAATTGCTTATAAACAATTTTCTAAACAATTTTCTATTAAAATTGCTTATAAAAATTTTTCTATGAAAATTGCTTATAAACAATTTTCTATGAAAATTGCTTGTAAACAATTTTCTATGAAAATTGCTTGTAAACAATTTTCTATGAAAATTGCTTATAAACAATTTTCTATGAAAATTGCTTATAAACAATTTTCTATGAAAATTGCTTATAAACAATTTTCTATGAAAATTGCTTATAAACAATTTTCTATGAAAATTGCTTATAAACAATTTTCTATGAAAATTGCTTATAAACAATTTTCTATGAAAATTGCTTATAAACAATTTTCTATGAAAATTGCTTATAAACAATTTTCTATGAAAATTGCTTATAAACAATTTTCAATGAAAATTGCTTATAAACAATTTTCTATGAAAATTGCTTAGAAACAATTTTCTATGAAAATAGCTTATAAACAATTTTCTATGAAAATAGCTTATAAACAGTTTTCTATGAAAATAGCTTATAAACAATTTTCTATGAAAATTGCTTATAAACAATTTTCTATGAAAATTGCTTATAAACAATTTTCTATGAAAATAGCTTATAAACAATTTTCTATGAAAATAGCTTATAAACAGTTTTCTATGAAAATAGCTTATAAAAAATTTTCTATGAAATTTTCTATGCAATTTTCTATGAAAATTGCATACAGACAATTGTCTATGAAAATTGCTTATAAACAATTTTCTATGAAAATTGCTTATAAACACTTTTCTATGAAAGTAGCTTATAAACAATTTTCTATGAAAATTGCTTATACTATTTTCTATGAAAATTGCTTATAAACAATTTTCTATGAAAATTGCTTGTAAACAATTTTCTATGAAAATTGCTTATAAACAATTTTCTATGAAAATTGCTTATAAACAATTTTCTAAACAATTTTCTATTAAAATTGCTTATAAAAATTTTTCTATGAAAATTGCTTATAAACAATTTTCTATGAAAATTGCTTGTAAACAATTTTCTATGAAAATTGCTTGCAAACAATTTTCTATGAAAATTGCTTGTAAACAATTTTCTATGAAAATTGCTTATAAACAATTTTCTATGAAAATTGCTTATAAACAATTTTCTATGAAAATTGCTTATAAACAATTTTCTATGAAAATTGCTTATAAACAATTTTCTATGAAAATTGCTTATAAACAATTTTCTATGAAAATTGCTTATAAACAATTTTCAATGAAAATTGCTTATAAACAATTTTCTATGAAAATTGCTTAGAAACAATTTTCTATGAAAATAGCTTATAAACAATTTTCTATGAAAATAGCTTATAAACAGTTTTCTATGAAAATAGCTTATAAACAATTTTCTATGAAAATTGCTTATAAACAATTTTCTATGAAAATTGCTTATAAACAATTTTCTATGAAAATAGCTTATAAACAATTTTCTATGAAAATAGCTTATAAACAGTTTTCTATGAAAATAGCTTATAAAAAATTTTCTATGAAATTTTCTATGCAATTTTCTATGAAAATTGCATACAGACAATTGTCTATGAAAATTGCTTATAAACAATTTTCTATGAAAATTGCTTATAAACACTTTTCTATGAAAGTAGCTTATAAACAATTTTCTATGAAAATTGCTTATACTATTTTCTATGAAAATTGCTTATAAACAATTTTCTATGAAAATTGCTTGTAAACAATTTTCTATGAAAATTGCTTATAAACAATTTTCTATGAAAATTGCTTATAAACAATTTTCTAAACAATTTTCTATTAAAATTGCTTATAAAAATTTTTCTATGAAAATTGCTTATAAACAATTTTCTATGAAAATTGCTTGTAAACAATTTTCTATGAAAATTGCTTGCAAACAATTTTCTATGAAAATTGCTTGTAAACAATTTTCTATGAAAATTGCTTATAAACAATTTTCTATGAAAATTGCTTATAAACAATTTTCTATGAAAATTGCTTATAAACAATTTTCTATGAAAATTGCTTATAAACAATTTTCTATGAAAATTGCTTATAAACAATTTTCTATGAAAATTGCTTATAAACAATTTTCAATGAAAATTGCTTATAAACAATTTTCTATGAAAATTGCTTATAAACAATTTTCAATGAAAATTGCTTATAAACAATTTTCTATGAAAATTGCTTAGAAACAATTTTCTATGAAAATAGCTTATAAACAATTTTCTATGAAAATAGCTTATAAACAGTTTTCTATGAAAATAGCTTATAAACAATTTTCTATGAAAATTGCTTATAAACAATTTTCTATGAAAATTGCTTATAAACAATTTTCTATGAAAATAGCTTATAAACAATTTTCTATGAAAATAGCTTATAAACAGTTTTCTATGAAAATAGCTTATACAAAATTTTCTATGAAATTTTCTATGCAATTTTCTATGAAAATTGCATACAGACAATTGTCTATGAAAATTGCTTATAAACAATTTTCTATGAAAATTGCTTATAAACACTTTTCTATGAAAGTAGCTTATAAACAATTTTCTATGAAAATTGCTTATACTATTTTCTATGAAAATTGCTTATAAACTATTTTCTATGAAAATTGCCTATAAAAAATGTTCTATTAAAATTGTCTATAAAAAATTTTCCGATTAATAATATTATATGAAAATTGCTAACAAACAATATTCTATGAAAGAGTCGTCCATGGAGAGTTATCTTGCGCAGGGAGGAACATTGCTCTAATGACTTAAAATGTTCTCAAAAAATTGTTCTGCCGCACATACTTACGGTCTTAGGTCACTCCTTCAATGTGTTACACTTTTGACCTAATACATATACCCACATCCACTAAAGTGAGGTTACACAAATAAATGTCTAAATGCTATAGTCAGAAGTTGGTTTATTTATTTTCATTTTTTATTCGAAATTCCTCCCACTGTGCGTCAATCCGTTGCCGGCTGCCGCGTGTCGCTTGACAGCCAAATAAATGTATCCATTCCATATGAAGAGACAGTCTTTTTAAAGTATTCGGGATGATGTCATATCACCAGCCGACCATAGCCCAAAGTAGCTTTAACCCGCAAAAAAACTACAACTATAAAACATTAAAAAAATAATGAATGTTCTCCCGTTCCCGAATGGATTCATGAATACCTATCAGTGGATGAGTGTGACTGTTCCGCTAAACATAATTGTTCTCTTTGTATGGATACTTCTTCACATAATCTCTCCGCGGCAAAGGAAACTATAGTTCTTCGGCTCTTGAGTTTTTTCTGTACATATTGAGTACCGGCAGATTGGCGGTTTTCATGTGTGTCCTTGAGACATTTCAAACAATAAAAAGTATTATTCAAAAAACAGACTATGCAAAATTGCCAATGGATTGAATTAAATGGGAATTTCATATTTGACTTGATGTTTTTGTATAATATATCCCTATACATATATGGTACATATTAGGGTGGAATGGCAAATAAATGCGTTGGCAAAATTAATAAAAAAGGAATGAAACTTGTGTAGTTATGAAATTTGTGTAGTCAGTTAAAAATTTGTTTGATTTTAAGCCGGTAAACAAGATGACATTATTTATTAATGAAGTTGTTTGGGACATTTAGATTAATTTGAGATATGTCCAGAACAAACGTGGTAAACAGCCAGATAGACGGACGGCTGTTGCCCACGATTGCTCTCGAAGGGAATTGCTGATTGATTGACTTTAAATGTTGTACATACGTTATAATATTTTCACCTTCCTTAGGCAATATTCGGAGATAGGGCATATTGGTCCACTTCTTCTAGTACCTCCCCTACAAGAGTTAGTAGTATAGAGTTATAGCTTATAACTTCTATACTCCTACTTGCTCAAATTCTCTGTAATTTCACTCTTACTGATATGCTTCTTCATATCTATCATGTGGGGGGAAAATTGGTGAAATTTGCAAACATCTACTGTGTTCTGAACTTCCGAAACTTCCACTTAGGAACCACTCTAATATACACCATTTATTTATTTATACGCATGAATATGTAATTCTTAGCACTTAGATTTTTAATGTTTGTTTTTTTTTCTTTCTTTTTTAATATTAAAAAAAATATCTTTAATTATTTTTTCCATCTGTTGTTTTCACATTTCATTGATTTCTTCTTCCAAAGTGTTATGATGCATAAATTCCAACCCAGTGGACTGCCGGTCTTAAATAAAGAATGTGAGTATTGTTGGCAGTTCTTGTTGTTGTTGTTCAGCATAAATATATTATATAAATTTTTAATTCGCGTTGTATATGAATTAGTCAAAAAGTAAATACACAGATTCAGATGTGATCTTTCACGATTATGAAGATTTTATATTTCAGAATATGTTTTATTGTTATGTTGCGAAAACATTAGGAGAATTATAAACAAATATTTAATACGTATGTGTGCAGCCCTTGTTGTGAACAAACAGTCCTTAGTAACAATTTTCGTAACTCAGCGAGTTGAAAATTGTACCATTAAACCACAAATATTTTATTGTATTTTTGAAAAAACTGAATGAGACATTCATCTTCGTCTCTACAGCTTCTGCAAAAGTCATTGTGCAAGACCTCAAGACCAAGACCGCTCTGCGTGCCGTCCAATAAGACAGTGACCTGTCATGGCGGACACGATCAGTGATTCTTGAATTTAGGAATATATTAAGTTTCCAGGGACCTTATAGCAGCCTGACTATCAGAGAAAATATTTAAACCGACTTTGGTCAGAAAATTAATTTTCCCGCCATTCCGCTACCTCATTAATAGCTAAGAGTTCTGCCAGGTAGCATTTTCGCAATGGATAGCTTACGTTTCTTAGAAAAGACACCGAAGCCCACTTTGTTTTTGAGTTTGGAACCTGTCTGTATAGTAGTTCAAGAATCTTCTATGTGCCTTACATTCTGACATTTCAGGTCTAAGAGCTATATACTTTTTGTTAAAAAGTGATGCCTTAAAAGGACAGGCATTGTGTCTAGAATGACCATTATCGGAAGCCTATCGTGCGGTTTCACGGAGGGCCTGTTGTAGGATGTCTCTAAGAGTACTCGGAGACTTCTCTCTAGAAGCTATTGCCAATTCATCAGCATAGGTAACAACGCTATCCAGAGAATGCTGAATATTACTACCTCTTTAATAGCTAAGAATTCTGCGCGGTAGCATTTTTGCAATGGATAGCTCACGTTCCTCAGAAAAGGAACCAAAGCCCACTTGGTTGTTGAGTTTGGAACCGTCTGTATAGGAGTTTACGAATCGTCTATGTCCTTACCTAGAACTCTTCCATTCTGACATATCAGGTGTAAGAGCTAGATACTTCTTGTCAAAAAGTTATGCCTTAGAAAGTTAGGCATTGTATCTAGAATGACCCTTATCGGAAGCATATCTTGCGGTTGCATGGAGGGCCTGTTGCTAGGATAGTACTAGCAAACTTCCCTCTATAAAGCTATTGCCACACCATCAGCATTGGTAACAGCGCTAACCAGAGAACGCTGAATACTGTTCATGTAGATTCCATAGCAGAGGAGACAGAATACCCCCGTTGGGCGAAGGTCAGTTAACTCTAATCTAACTGAAATGCGTCTCTGAATCTGAGGGTTAAAAATGATCCTACGTTTACTGGTTTCACCCCCAGGGTTGCTAGAGCCGTAATTATAAATACAGGAAAGAATGAAATCGACCATAGTATATTCCTTAACAGACAGATCCTTCAATAAAGCTGACTAGATCATGCAGGGCAATTTCGGTGGAATTGTCCGTGTTGTTAACGGGGCAGTAGCCCGTGATCAATTTTAGTTCTAAGGTAACTATCTAAAAGTCTATCCAGGATTTTAAGTAGAAATGACCATAGACAAATCGGCCGAAAATCCAGCCATGGACATGTATGGAACGGCTTTCCCACTTTTGGGTTGAAAAAAACATTGGTTTCTCCCCATTTGGTTGGTGTACAGCCCTGATTGGTACAACTCTGAGCCAAGGAGCAATTGTGCCAGCCTGTGTCTGTAGCTCGACCAGCGAGACATTGTCTGGTCCTGGCGACTTAAATGGTTTAAAGCTTTTGATAGCTCAAAAGAATTATAGAATCAGTTACAAATCGCTGGCGACCACTTTGTTGGCCACATTTCAAATGAACCCCCTATTGAAGTATTTAATGTATTTTCAGAGTTGTCCGTGAAATGTGGAGCACTCCCGGCGGTTACTCACTGGATGTAGTCCAAGATCATGTCATCTTTCTTGATGTACAAAACTTGCCTTTCTGATATTGAGTGCGAAGAAGGGATTATGATCCTCCTCCACATAAATTCTCAGTGAAAACATTAAGAAACAGCTAATTTATTTTACCACATTGTTAAACGGATGAATATGTCTTAAAAATAATTGCAACCGATCCACATTATTATACCGATGAATATGACTAATAACACCGGTCGACAAAAACCAAATTTTTTCTTGGGTTTCTGTTGTAATGCATAGATTCTTATGCTAGATATAAAAAACGCCATAACATGCATTCTTAGTTTTTAAACTATGTTTTTGAAAATTTTACATCGATAAGAAAATTTTGAAGTTTAAACCTTACTAAATTAGCTACAACATTTTAAATAATGCATCGATTTTCTTCGGAATGGGCTCATTTAATTCATGACTTATCAGTATTTTTTATACCCTCACTTTAGTGTGACGAGGGTATATATCATTTGCTACGGAAAAAAGTGTAACACATCGAAGGAGTGATCTAAGACCCTAAGTATGTTCGGAGGAAATCCGTTTTGGGTCATTTTAAGTCGAATGAGCAATGTCCGTCCGTCTGTCTGTCTGTCTGTCTGTCTGTCTGTCTGTCTGTCTGTCTGTGTGTCTGCTGGCTGGTGCGCACGATAACTCTCGAAAGGAGTAACCGATTGACCTCAAATTTGGTATGTGGTAATATTTTTTTCTATCTCCGGCTAAGTTCGAAGATGGGCCATATTGGTCCACTCCTTCTAGTACCTCCCCCACAAATGGTTAAAATGTTGTGAAATATTGATTCTTTAATAACTGCTATACTACTTATTCGAATCTTTTGAAATTCCACACATAGTATTAGCTTATTAGTCGTTATCAACTCGAGAAAAATGGGCGAAGTCGCCACGTCCCTTTTGGTACCTCCCACACAAATGCACCATTTTGCACCAAAAGTTAACAGCTTATAACATTAATAACAGTGTATAAAAATACTTGAAATTTTGTACAGTATTATGCTTTTATATTGCCTACAGTCCAGGGAAAAATGGGTGTTGTTGTCACGCCCCCTTTGGTACCTCCCACACAAAGGTACCTTTTTGCACCAAAAGTTAACAGCTTATAACATTAAAACCAGTGTATAAAAATACTTGACATTTTGTACAGTGTAATGTTTTTATAGTGTCTATAGCCCTGTAAAAAATGGGCGTTATTGCCACGCCCCTCTTTGTACCTCCCACACAAAATGCCCAAATCATACCACAATTTAATGTCTCATAACGTTTTCACCAGTGCACATAAATGCTTATAATTCGGCACAGTGCAATGAATTTAAAGTATCTAATGTTCAGCGAAAAAAAGGTGTATTTGATGAAGGGGTTTATACCTCCCACACAAATTGACAGAATAATTCGAGTAATATTCAATATTACATTACTCACAAAGTGAGGGTATACCTTAGTCGGTTTACCCGACTGAAACTTTCTTACTTGTTTACCCTTTATTACTAACAAAAAAGGAACCAAAATTTGTCACTTATATGTCAGACCCAAAAATCGTGTCGATCAGTGTAATAATTTCAACCGATCTTTGTATAATAATAATTTTTTTTTTTAAACTTGCATATTTGTTTATTTTTTATTTTTTAATTAATATGAATTTTCGTATTTGTTACAGGAGACAGTTTTCAAAATGCATATATGTACAGGGTTGCCCATATTCGACGGACCCACGGACTCGTTGGGCCCATTCCAATCGACGAGGCTTGTCCGCAGGCAACAATCTTTGCGTCAATTGAATTTTGTACGGGAACAAATGCAAATCAACTCGAATAATCCGTTGTAAAGTGGACCGAGCCATGCCCAACTGCTGAGAACGGCGTTTTTGGGATGTTCTTGGGGACCTCTCAACACTGGCTCGTACGGCAGCGATATTCTCGGCCGATCGCCTTGGTCGACTTTTATTTGGCCTCTTCGGATTAGAAAGAGCCTCACCAGTCGAAAATTTTTCGTATAAACGCTTAATGGTGTTCTTAGAAGGCGCACTTCTCACATTTTTTAATATTTTAAAAGCACGTTGACTTGACTTCTTCTGTTGAATGTAAATTTCAACTATTTCAGAGCGCTCGCGTGGCGTGTTTTGTTCCATGGTAAAAATCTGCTTGGACTGACGCTTCAAACGCGGTATGTCATTAAGCGATCTGACATCTCTGTCAAAAGTTATGGCGTTGCCAGATGGGTCCGTCGAATATGGACAACCCTGTACTTCGTTTTTGACATCAGTGAAAATCTGGCAAGTCAAATTTAACAAATTTTAAAATGTGTACTATATATAAAATATTCTGTTCATGGCTTGTACAATTTAGGCGCCTTAGCATCATTACTTTGGGTAAAAAAGTATGTTACAATATTTATTTGCCAAGAAACTGAAGAAATTAAAAATGAAAGAGAGAGAGAAAGAGAGTTACTATGTACATATGATTAGGAAATATGCGTTTCCAGATGTTTTAAGCCACTTGTGCTATGGCCGTCCTTATTTGTAGCTACACGCAAAGAAAAGATTCGTTACTCCCAAACGAAAAATTAGGCAAACGAATTTCGTTGTTTGTCACACACGATTTACCAAAACCCAAAGAAACGTTTATAGCAAACGGTTATTGTAATTGTCGTGTATGATCTATATTTATTACAAACCCTGTGAAACATTTGGTGCAAACGGTTGTTGCGTTTGTCACAAGCAATGCCTGCTTATCCCAAACCCTGTAAAACGTTTGCTGCAAACGGTTATTGCGTTTGGCACAAGCAATGACGGTTTATCAATACATGAGAAAACGTTTGTCGCAAAAGAATATATTGTTTGAATTATAATATGTAATATGATTTATAAAATTATATTCAAAATAAAAAAATGTCACAATTTTTAGTAGCTCTCCGGCAAAAACATCAGCTATTAATTAGCTGACATCTTCTAATTGAGTTTAGGCAAACTGTTAATAAGAAAGCATATCAAACTTTTTAGTCAGACATATTATTTCAACATATAAACAAGTAAGAAAGTTTCAGTCGGGTAAACCGACTAAGGTAAACCCTCACTTTGTGAGTAATGTAATATTGAATATTACTCGAATTATTCTGTCAATTTGTGTGGGAGGTACCAAAAGGGACGTGGCGACTTCGCCCATTTTTCTCGAGTTGATAGCGACTAATAAGCTAATACTATGTGTGGAATTTGAAAAGATTCGAATAAGTAGTATAGCAGTTATTAAAGAATCAATATTTCACAACATTTTAACCCTTTGTGGGGGAGGTACTAGAAGCAGTGGAGCAATATGGTCCATCTTCGAACTTAGCCGGAGATAGAAAAAAATATTACCACATACCAAATTTGAGGTCAATCGGTTACTCCTTTCGAGAGTTATCGTGCGCACCAGCCAGCAGACAAACAGACAGACAGACGGACGAACATTGCCCATTCGACTTAAAATGACCCAAAACGGATTTCCTCCGAACATACTTGGGGTCTTAGTTCACTCCTTTGACGTGTTACATTTTTTTCCGTAGCAAATGATATATACCCTCGTCACACTAATGTGAGGGTATACAAATAAAAATGTTTAAAACTGCACTATCACAATAGAACGGTTGTTGTGTTTGTCACAAGCAATGCCTGCTTATCCCAAACCCTGTGAAACGTTTGCTGCAAAGGGTTATTGCGTTATGCACAAGCAATGCCTGTTTATCAATAAATCACAAAAGAATAAATTGCTTGACTTATGATATTTAATATGATTAATATTTAAAAATTTCAAAATTTTTAGTAAAATTTACCCGGGATTGGCTGATATCTTCGAATTGAGTTTAGGCGAACTGTAAATAATGAAAGTATTTAGAACATATTAAAACTTTAGGAGGCTAAAATCTTACCACATATCAAACTTTTTAGTCAGACATATTATTTCAACATATAAAAAATAAAAATGTATAAAACCGCACTGTCACAAAGTAAAAGTGCACTTTTTTCTCAACTCTCTTTAAAATATTCAATCATGTTTAAATACAATCAGTTTCCGTAAACGTTTTTCGTTTCGTACCATAAACGTAAATTATGAAAATTTTGGAATGAACGAATGTATGTGTGCAGCAAGAGAAACTACGTTTACGATAAAAGTAGATCGTTTGCGACAAACGATCTATGTTTACGATAAACGACTACCAACCTTTTTTTCTTTACGTGTGTGGCAAAAATAGGCATCAAAGAGATGCTATAAGGTAAAATATACATATTTGACCCGATCCAACTTTACATTTTCTTTGCTGGATTATGTATGTCTGGGGTATTGTATGAATCTGTTCCCTACCGAAAGTGCACGTTTCGCAAATTATTTTATATTTCACGTTCGAAGGTAATGTTTTGATAAAAACTATTTTGTGGCGAAAAAAGCCCTTTCTATCAAATATCCTCGCCTATTTTATGTTCTCTATTATCCCCTAAACACACAGTGTTACTGTTTCCTTCTTTATACTTTACTACTTTATAATGTAGTCCCTTTTTATTCTGTCAGTGTGTGGTTTCTACAAGTTCTAGAGTTCTCTAATATTAAAAAAGCATCCCTTATATCCATGTCATTTGCTAAGGACAATAGCCCAGCAATATTTCTCATTACCAAATAATCCGACGAGTAAGCAAAGTTCGATAATGGTAAGTACTTATTATTTAGCCACTTTTCTCATTATTTTAACATGGGGATGTCATTGGAGGGAAGTACTTCCCAAAAGCATACAATAAAGTAGCATAATAAGTACTTATTTGTAGCATAGGCATACCACATAAATATGTGCTTATATTTTCACGATTTTAGAACTTGAATAATGCATTACCAATAAGTTATTAAATAAGTAGTAGATGAGAAATGGCCATTTCTACATATCTACCATTATGTAGAAATGGCCATTTCTCGAAACAAACAATTTCCTCATGCCAGATTCAAAATTTCTGATCCCAAACCCAGATGTGAAAAATTCTTCAATGGTCATCATATTATATACGTTAAAATTATGGTATTCTCATTCAAATCAAAACAAACAAATCTTGCACAATAACCCACATATAGCCAAAATTACATTATATTAAAATTTGCCAAAATTATTTTGATAACAAAAATCCCTTATTTCTGTCCTTATTAATAAGCCGAGAGTAATGCAGCGAATAATGAGATTTTGCTGGGAGGTGCGGCATTTAAGAGGGTTTTCCTAAGCTAAGTAATTTTAGCCACGCATGTCTGTCTAACAGTCTCGCACCAAAGCTTTCGAAAGCAAATACTTTACAGACTAGCCTGACATTTTTAAGGGCTTTTAATCGTACATCTCTTAAAAAATTTAAAAATGCATAATTCAAATAACTAAATTCAATAACTAAAATCTGAGAAAGAATGGGTCATGATGATTGATGGTAATGAATCAATTAATTCTAATTAGAATATTATTTTCAATTATGCCTGTACATGATGTCACTTAATTTATTTTTTATTGGATTCAAACTGATACATATCAATACCTCCATCCCAAAGAATGCTAAGTGAAGTGTTATGAAATGTTAAATACGTATGTATGGGATTTCTGATTAAGGTCAATTCAATGATATCTACAATTTTCCGTACAAAAATTGATTGGGTTGACGGATCCTTTATATTTAAAGGGAATAATGTGGAATATTTAGAATATAAAACTGCAATTTCCCTTAAAACATGCTAAATCGACTTAGCACACTTTGGAATGAAGGTATTAGTATGTATGTCGCATTAACATGTAAAGGGTTTTCCAACAATAGGTGTTATTTTGGTATTCAAAGAAAAGTGCCATTTTATGAGATAAACGATAGGATGTTTATTTCATAATAAAGAGGAAGATATGTCGTTAATAATGAAAAACAACATCAGCCAAATGGCCACCACGACCACGCTTACAGGACCATATCCTTTTCATGAAATTTTCCATAACCAAATCGCAAAGTTTCTGCCCTATGTCCTCGATAGCCTCACGAATTCTATCTTTGAGGTCTTGAATCGACGTTGGGTTGTTGGCGTAGACCTTATATTTCACGTGGCCCCAAAGGAAGAAGTCGCAAGGTGTTTAATCACAAGATATCGGTGGCCAATTGTGATCACCTCTTCGAGAGATAACACGGTCCGGAAACTTTTCCCGTCACAGAGCAATGGTTTCCTTGCTTGTGTGGCACGTAGCGCCGTCTTGTTGAAAGTAAACGTTGTCCAGATCAATACCATCCAACTCCGACCATAAAAAAATCATTAATCATCTCTCGATAGCGCAATCCATTCACCGTAACTGTTGATCCAACCTCATTTTCGAAAAAGTAAGGTCCAATGACCCCGCCGGACCATAAACCGCACCAAACAGTCACACGTTTAGGATGGAGAGGCTTCTCAACAATAACTCTTGGGTTTTCCGAGCCCCAGATGCGACAATTTTGCTTGTTGTCGTAGCCACCGAGGTGGAAATGGGCCTCATCAGTCAAGATGATTTTTCGATGGTTTTCGATTTTTCGAATTTTAATAATTTCAATGCATTGTTGAATCGTGTATCGTTCCATTTTTATACCCTACACCACACTGTGGTACAGGGTATTATAAGTTTTTTTCACGGCAGATGTTTGTAACACCTGAAAATAACACAGCTAGACCCACCTTAAAGTATACCGATCGACTCAGAATCACTAGCTGAGTCGATTTAACGATGTCTGTCCGTCCGTCCGTCCGTCTGTCCATGTAAAGTTGTTCGTCGACTACAGGTCGCAATTTCACTCCGATCGTTCTGAAATTTTGCAGTTTAGAGTATTTCGCGGCTGTTAAGATCGCTATTGAGGTTGGTTGAAATCGGTTCAGATTTAGATATAGCTCCCATATATATGTTTCGTCCGATTTGGCAATTTAGTCCTATAGAAGCTGTATTTTACATCCAATCGTTTTGAAATTTAGAATGGTAGAGTTTCTTGATCCATGAACCAACATTGCCGAATTTGAAGAAAATCGGTTAAGATTTAGCTATAGCTCCCATATATATGTTTCGTCCGATTTGGCCCTTTAGTCCTATAGAAGCTGTATTTTACATCCAAGCATTTTGAAATTTTGAATGGTAGAGTTTCTTGATCCATGAACCAACACTACCGAATTTGAAGAAAATCGGTTAAGATTTAGCTATAGCTCCCATATATGTTTCGTCCGATTTGGCCCTTCAGTTCTATAGAAGCTGTATTTTACATCCAATCGTTTTGAAATTTAGAATGATAGAGTTTATTGATCCATGAACCAACACTACCGAATTTGAAGAAAATCGGTTAAGATTTAGCTATATCTCCCATATATATGTTTCGTTCGATTTGGCCCTTTAGTCCTATAAAAGCTGTATTTTACATCCAATCGTTTTGAAATTTAGAATGGTAGAGTTTCTTGATCCATGAACCAACACTACCGAATTTGAAGAAAATCGGTTAAGATTTAGCTATAGCTCCCATATATATGTTTCGTCCGATTTGGCCCTTTAGTCCTATAGAAGCTGTATTTTACATCCAATCGTTTTGAAATTTAGAATGGTAGAGTTTCTTGATCCATGAACCAACACTACCGAATTTGAAGAAAATCGGTTAAGATTTAGCTATAGCTCCCATATATATGTTTCGTCCGATTTGGCTCTTTAGATCCAATCGATTTTATACCCTACACAACACTGTGGTACAGGGTATTATTTAAGTATAAAATGTCCCAAAAGTAAATTTATGTAAACAATTTATACATGAATTACAAAATTCATATATCAGAGTTATTCAATATTACGAGAGTGGTGTAGGGTATTATATAGTCGGCACCGCCCGACTTTAGCCTTTCCTTACTGGTTAGTAATGGCGTAGTTTCTACTTGTCAAATGTCAAAGAATAAAAGCTTCAAAAGTGACAGCTACCGAAAAACCGGGTGATTCAAAATAACACCTCTTGTCGGAAAACCCTGTATATGTAACTCATAACACGCTCGTGCCAATTAACAATTTATCAATTGATTCTTCCATAAGACTAGACTATATTGCTGTTGAATGTTTTCTTCCAACATCTCAAGTGATGTTGAAGTATTTAGTATTGAAATTCAGTATGTTTTCTCAAGGTCAATGATATGCAGCTTTTTTTATTAATTTGGATATAATTCAAATTATTTTATCATTACTGGTACTGCATTTCTTTATTTGTTTTTTTTTTTTTAATTTTCTCTTTAACTTTTAACATTCTTATTTTATGAGAAAGTTGTAGTCTCTATGCACAAAAATAACGATTTGGGGGACACAACCGAAAATGTTTTGTTGGCAGAACTGAAGCATCATTGTAATCGCTGTGACTATCAATTGATCGGTGGAACAATACAATTTGTGTAGTTAGCATTTTAAAGTTCTTCAAATCAATTATTGGTTGCAACTGCAAATATGAAAATATAGTAAATAAAAAATTTATAACTCAATTTTTAAACCCTCCACCATAGGATGGGATTCATTATACCCTCACTTTAGTGTGACGAGGGTATATATCATTTGCTACGGAAAAAAGTGTAACACGTCGAAGGATTGACCTAAAACCCCAAGTATGTTCGGAGGAAATCCGTTTTGGGTCATTTTAAGTCGAATGAGCAATGTCCGTCCGTCTGTCTGTCTGTCTGTCTGTGTGTCTGCTGGCTGGTGCGCACGATAACTCTCGAAAGGAGTAACCGATTGACCTCAAATTTGGTATGTGGTAATATTTTTTTCTATCTCCGGCTAAGTTCGAAGATGGGCCATATTGGTCCACTCCTTCTAGTACCTCCCCCACAAAGGGTTAAAATGTTGTGAAATATTGATTCTTTAATAACTGCTATACTACTTATTCGAATCTTTTGAAATTCCACACATAGTATTAGCTTATTAGTCGTTATCAACTCGAGAAAAATGGGCGAAGTCGCCACGTCCCTTTTGGTACCTCCCACACAAATGCACCATTTTGCACCAAAAGTTAACAGCTTATAACATTAATAACAGTGTACAAAAATACTTGAAATTTTGTACAGTATTATGCTTTTATACTGCCTACAGTCCAGGGAAAAATGGGTGTTGTTGTCACGCCCCTTTTGGTACCTCCCACACAAAGGTACCTGTTTGCACCAAAAGTTAACAGCTTATAACATAAAAACCAGTGTATAAAAATACTTGAAATTTTGTACAGTGTAATGTTTTTATAGTGTCTATAGCCCTGTGAAAAATGGGCGTTATTGCCACGCCCCTCTTTGTACCTCCCACACAAAATGCCCAAATCATACCACAATTTAATGTCTCATAACGTTTATACCAGTGCACATATATGCTTATAAGTCGGCACAGTGCAATGAATTTAAAGTATCTAATGTTCAGCAAAAAAAGTGTATTTGATAAACCCCTTCTGGTAACTCCCACACAAATTGACAGAATAATTCGAGTAATATTCAATATTACATTACTCACAAATTGAGGGTATACCTTAGTCGGTTTACCCGACTGAAACTTTCTTACTTGTTTTGTCACTCCGTTTGTAACACCTCTAAATATTGATCTTGGACCCCATAAAGTATATATATTCTTAATCGTCGTAAAATTCTAAGACGATTTAGCCATGTCCGTCTATTGTAATCTCCCCTGTTGCTATAGCTCCTCTATAGAGGTCGCTCCCAAAAACAGTTTTTTGTGCCATAGATACCACATTTTTAAAGCAATTTAGCAGAAACTTTGCATTTTGTATTTTATTTTGACAAGAATTCATCAGAGCAAAAATTAAAATATCGGTTCATATTCTGTTAGAGTCACCCTATAGAGGTCGCTCCAAAATATATGTACGTATTTAAGCCATAAACACAATATTTTCTAAATATTTTAACTGAATCTTTGCAGTTTGTATTTGATTAAGACAAGAATTCTTCGCAGCAAAATTTTTTTAAAACAGTTCATATTTTATTATAGTCCACCTATAGATTTCGCTCCCCAAAAAGGTTTATTAAAACCATAAACACCACATTTTCTAAGAGATTTAGCTGAAACTTTGCAGTTTTTATTCTATTTTGGCAAGAATTCATTTCAATAAAATGTAGTATACAAATAAAATTGTATTTTGTTGCAGTCCCCGTGTAGATGTAGCTCTCAAAAAAGCTATTTTAGGCCATAAATACCTAATTTTTCGGGTAAAGAGTTTGGCTAAAGAATTTTCCGCATAAAAATTGCAGTGTTCGTTTTTTAATAATTTACATTAACAAAAAGGATAGTTTCGTGATTTGCTCCATATTCAAAGATTTTTCCAGTATTAAATTGAATGTAATCCATGGTGGAGGGCTAACGCTTTTACTTGTTATTTTTGTAGTGTAACAATTTGTGGTATAACCGTTTGGTGGTATAACAGTTTCTGCTATAACCGCTTGGTGGTATAACAGTTTCTGGTATAACAATGTCAAGGTATAACAGTTTCATGGTATACCAGCTTTATTTTTTGTTTGTAGAAGTGAATTTTTCTTCATAATTTTATTTGGAAGCTAAAATTTTAATCACTTTTTACAAGAGCTTCGAGTTATATAAATTCCGTGATATGACAGTTATTGTTATACCAGATTCTTTTATCTTTTTTGAAAAGAATTTTTTGTAATTTTATCTGGACGCTCATGTTGAATCATCTATTACAAGAGATTTGCATCATTCGGCATTTAATTTTAACGGTATAACAGTTTATTTGTTTGTAAAAGTTATGTTTTCTTCATAATTTAATGTGAATCGCCTTTTAATAGATCTTCGAGCTATACAAATTTCGCAGTATAAAAGTTTCATGACTTGTTGTTTGGAATTGATTTTTTCCATAATTTTTTTTTCGAAATTCGAATTGAATCACCTTTTACAAGAGTTTCGTTTTATTCAAATTCCTTATAATCACAGATTTTGGTACAACAGATTCATAGTATACCACTTTTTTTTGTTAAATTTTTTTTCTTCATAATTTTTTTGGGAGCTCAGGTTGAATCATGTTCTACAAGTGCTTCGAGTTAAATAAATTCCGTAGTATAACAGTTTTTGGTATACCAGTTTCATGGTATACCACTTTATTTTTTATTTTGTAAAATTTATGCTTTACTCCCCATTTCATGTAAATCATCTTTTAATAGATCTTCGTGTTATCCCAATTTCGTAGTATAACAGTTTTTTTGGTATTATTTTTTTTGGAAGCGATTTTTCCTTTATTTTGTTTGGAAGCTCAAATTGAATAACTTTTTACAGGAGTTTCAAGTAATCAAATTCCCTATAATAACTTTGGTAAAACAGGAATCCCAGTTTTATTATTTTTTGTAAATGAAATCCAAATATTATGGATTTTTTTCATAATATTATTTGAAAGCTCAAATTGAATCACATTTTACAAGAGATTCAAGTTATAAAAATTTCGTGGTATAACAGTTTGTTTTTTCAATCTTGTAAAAGTTACGCTTTTCTTCATAATTTAATGTGCATCTCGCTTCAATCTTCGATTTATAAAACTTTCGTAGTATAACAGTTCCACGGTATTATTTATTTGTAAGTGATGTTTTCCATTATTTTATTTGGAAGCTCGAATTGAATCACAAATTACTAGAGATTTGAGTGATTAAAATTCCGTAGTATAACTGTTTTTGGTATAACAGGTTCATGGTCAATCAGATTATTTATTTTTATTTTTTAAAAGTTATGCTTTTCTTCATAATTTAACGCGAATGACATCTGTTAGATATTCCAGAAGTATAACAGTTTCAATGTATTATTTTGTTGTAAAAGTGATTTTTTTCCAAAATGTTATTTAGAAACTGGAATTGAATCAGAGCTTCGAGCTATTCAAATTCCGCATTATAACAGTTATTGGTATAACAGATTAATGGTATACCAGTTTTCTTATTATTCTTTTCTTTTAAAAAGTTGTGTGTTTTCTTCAAAATTTAATGGTTATCTTAAAGTTACACAAATTTCGTGGTATAACAGTTCCATGGTATTATTATTTTTATTTGTAAGTGTTTTTTCCACAATTTTAAGTCTTTTGCAGGAACTTTTAGTTTTTAAAACTACGCAGTATACATTTGTTTTCCCCATATAATAAAAGTTTTTGGTATAAAGGTTTCATGTTATGTTTTTCTTCATAATTTATTGTGAATCTTCATTTTCAAAAGCTTCAAGTTGTAAAAAAAATCCGTTGTATAACAGTTTTTAGAACAACAATTTCACTGTGTACCAGTTTTATTGCGTTTCAATATTGTTGTGTGATAGTCTCGTTTTATAGCAATTTTGTTGTATTAAAGTTTTGCTGTATAACAGATTTTCTGTATGACAATTGTATTGTAGCATGTATGAAAAATTTGAGACAACGCGTTGTTCGCCATTATTTTTTCAATGTTTAATAATTTTTATTGTCAACAATCTTGTCTTTTACACAAATTGTTACAAATGCTAATACGAACCCAGGACTGTAGTGATATAACAGTTTATCACTTTGACTCTAGGAACAAAAAAACACATGTGACTTACCTTAGTTATCTTATGGCTTTTCTGTGATATAACACTTTAATGGTGTATTAGTTTAGTAGTATAACAGTTTTCTTGATGTTGATGTTTTTCTTACATACATAAATACATGATTTATTTCTTTGGTTAAAGTTTTTCATTCAATAATAATAGATTGTAAGTATATTTAACAGTATAACAGTTTTGTGAAAGAAACGTTTCATTATTACACGTAGGGTTTTAACTTTTCCCCCCTAACAATTCAAGGTGAAATTGTTCTAAATATGTACTTATACCTCCTCTCCTCATTAAACTAGACAGTTTATTTATTTGTCCTGCACTTACGGCAAATGCAGTTTTTCAGATTTTGTACCGATTTTGAGATATTCTTAAATATAACCGGTTTTTTAATCGATTCATCGTCAAGTAGTGCAGCTTCTGAACGCAATATCTGGTACAGCTTATAAATGGGCAGGAAGAGTACAACTTCCAAGGCTGGATAATGGAAATGGGAGAAAAAGAAGAAATTAAGAAAAGGCCAACAATTGAAGTATAATCATTCATTCTTTGTGCTAGATTGATACATTTTGGATAGCATTTAAAGATACAAGTATTTGGTATATAAATAATTCGTCCTTAAATTGTTATTGGAAAATGTATGTCCGAAACATGGTAAACTTTGTGCAAACATTATAAAAAAAGAAAAAGGAAAAGTCTCGAGGCTAAACGTCATAAACTGTCTAAGTTCATATTTTGTTATCGAAATTTAATTCAAATTTTGCAGTTTTGTCGAAATCTGTATAAATGTTGTTCTTTACAATTATATAGAAGACGTTTTACTAACGATTTATAGGGTAAATCTCATCTCGAAATTTCTAATAAAAAACATAAAATGGACTTAATCAGTTTATATTGCATGCCGTCGAAATTCTTAAACATTTGTCTTTTTACATATTTTCTCTACTGAATATTTGTTCTTACCAATGGCTAGTAGGCTATATAAAAGGTTTAGGAAAACTTGTCCAACTTCTTCTTTATCCACCAACTGCTTAACAAATTGACCAAATGTGGCTATAAAGCCCAGCAATATCCCAGCATAGGTCATATACATGTAAATGGACATTAGATTGTGGCGGCTCTAAAAGAAAACATAGGAATAATATACAAATGGGAAAAAATTATTTTTAAAACTTTGTCAGTCACTTATACAATGTCCGTTTGTCCGTCTGTCTGTCTAATTGGCTCAAAAGTAGTAATCATATTTTCTCTTATTTGCTTTAATTTGGATGGTGTGGGCTTTATTTGTGCTCAATTCTGATATTTCATGGACATTTGATATTGCTCTCACCATTTCCTATTACCATTGAACTCTTACTTACCTGATGAATGCTCACAATCAGTATAACACTTGTGGCAAATCCAATTACACACACGACACAAGCAAAGATCAATGTATTCTTAAAGTTGAAAATTTGTGAATCTTTAGTAGCGAAAAAAAAGAATAACAAGAAAATAACAAAAAAAATAAAATTAGGAAAATTTACATACGAGGTTTGTTCATAAATAAAATGTCCTTTAAAAAAATATAATTTTTCATTAATATATACTATTCCAAATAAAGTAACCCCGCTTGGATATAATAAATTTGTGTTAAGACTTCTTTTAATCATCTGAGTACTCTTTGATATAGCTACAGCTGGAGTTCAGTGGATGTCAATGCCCTCATCAAAATGTTCCTGTTTGGTGCGGAAGCATTATTTGCCTACCAAAATAATGTCTTTGAAAACGTAACACAGTGAGGGATTTCGAAAAAATGGGACTTGAATCTACTGCTGCCTGATAAAACTAGGCTCGCGTATGTACATAGAGGAGGTATTGGGGATATAATGTCTTAAATTTGGACTGTGTGTATCATACAGAGTGGGATGCAATTACAGGGCCTCGCAGTGGACACGAATACAAATTTCTAAATGCGTATAACTTGAGTTTTCAAATGGTATAGCTCTTGAGGTATCTGCGTTAGAATAAAATCAGCGTCGTGAAGAAGATGTTTCAGCGCAACAATGCCGAGTTTTTGCGTCGAACCATTACTATGGATGAGACTTGAGTCCATGTCACACCTGAGACAAAAGAACAGTCAATGGAGACAAGCGGTGAATGGAATCCTGCTAGAGCTAGAACGTTGTGTGTAGATATAGAGAACTGCCTCTCTGCAAAATCGGGGCTTTAAGGACTGCAGCGACAGAGTTTATAGTTCTACGCCATCTATTCTAATGTCCATAGTGACCAACTCTGGCGTTGTGATTTACTCGGACAGTCAGGCTGCCATCAATTCTCTGAAGCCACATCCCTAAATTCACAAAGAACCCTCGACTGCCGCAAATCTCTTAACGAGATGGATGAGAAGTTTAACATACACCTCATATGGGTACCTGAGTATAATGATATCCCAGGGAACTACAAAGCCGACGAACTTGCTGGGAAAGGGACTACATTATAAATTCTCGGATAATTGACTTATATTGGTGCTCCACTGTCCAAATGCCAGCTTTGGTGTAAGCTAGTGGTAATCAGGCAGTCCAGTGAAAGATGGACCAAAATCAGCACCCGTAGGGTAGCTAGACAAATCTGGCCAATATATGAACTAATAAGGTCAAAATGTCTCCTCGAACTAGAAAGGAAAAGACTGTCTATATTAGTATTAGTTTTGACGGGACACTGAATACGTCAGAAGGTTAGGTACAGAGTCCAATGACTTCTGTAGGAGCTGTGTTTATGCTGAAGAAGTGGAGAGTATTGTGCACCTGTTTTGCTACTGCCCCTCATTAAGTAATCGACGTCTGGATATACATACTTGGGTCGTACTTTGTGGGAAGTCTGATAGATGTTTCCGGTACCGATATTTGAAGTATTGATAACTTTATTTATCAAACAGTTTGGTTTCGACGAGAGGGAATCTGGGTCCGTGGTATCTCTGGGGACCTGCATTGGTCTATGTGAGCTGGAAGAGTTGACTGGAATGGAAGTATCGTGTCAGATTTAGCTCTCTAGGATTATTTTCTGTTTCCAAACATGAGAAAATGGATCGGTGGTAAAAGATTTGCCAGCAATGAAGAGATTGAGCCTGGTGTTGATGGATATTTTAAGGAGCTGGACAGTTCTTCCTATAAACATGGTTTATAGAAGCTATTGTATATCGAGGGGAAAAACTAAAATCGAGGTAAAAAGAAATTATGTTGAGAAATAAAGAATATTTTTCCTAACATTTTTTGTATTTTCTTTGTTAGGTCGGCTAATTTTGGGACCGCCCTCGTACCTAGGTCTTTTTATTCAATTGTAATGTGGAGTAAAGCTTATTGTAAAATCAGTAACCGGACTTTTTCTGAAGTATTTCCTCATAATCACAGTACGAAGTTTTCTTTTCTGGAGGATGGTACGAGTGTCCCAAAACTAGATGGGGGTAGTACATAGTTTGAAAAAAATACTTTCGGGAAAAGTGGCTACCTTCTAAAACATATGTTTTAAGTTCCAATGCTCAGGGTTGTTAAGTTTTTTTTTGAGTACTCAAAAGTAAACGATTTTAATAAATTTCTGAACATGGAAAAATTGGTCACCGATATGTAATACAATACTTTCATGTGAAAGTTCTCAGTCCAACCAATATTAAAACCGAGGTGTATTCTACTTTGCGGGAGTCTGCTCCTTCGTTTACAACTATAAAATATTGAGTGCCAGAGTTTAAACGAACAGCGTAAAGATCGACCAATTGAGGTGTCCACGCCAGTGTCCAAGCTATCAACCTAACGAAAATATTTGCCTTTTTTGAGTGGAACTAATGTAGTCCCTCGAAGGAGAATTAGCTCCTACTTCAAAATTATAAAATGTGGTAAAAAAACTCCAGGTTTCTGGAAAAGGGCAACGAAAATGTTCCACTTTTTTGCGAAAAGAAATCACAATTAGTCTGAAATTTAAGAAAATATTATCACACACCAAATTTGAAGTAAATCAATTACATGCTTCGAGGGTTATCGTTGGCACCAACCAGACAGGCGGACAGATAAACAAGCAAACAGAAGGACGGATGGACGGACATAGCTAAATAACTTAAAATGTTCGAAAACTGATTTCTGCCAAACATACTTAGGGTCTTAGGTCTCTCCCTCGATGTGGTCAACATGTGGCCCGTAGCAAATTCTATATCCAAAATTAGCCCACCTAACAAAGAAAACACATCAAATTTGGAGCTAAATCTGGCAATGTAAGGTGCGTGCTGAAGCAATTAGGACTTTAATTCATTGATTTTGGCCATCGCAGTAGTGGATGAATGAACTGGTTGCATTGTCTTGATTGTGAGCAAACGCGGCACCCATCTTGCACACAGTTTTCTTATCATCAAATTTTCCGTCAATATGCGTGTATAGCACATTTGAAATGTCTGTGACTTCAGCCAGCTCACGAACGTTCAACCGACGGCTATTCAATGTGGATACCCCCACCCACACAAATTGATAGATTTATTCGAACACAAATTCCCCATAACTTCTGCAGTAATCATCCAAATGTTTTCATATTCCTCATTTTAGACAATTTTGCAAAGACCACACAGAACAAAATTGTTTCTTAAAATTAAAGATTTGCGGCAAAAAGGCCTATAATCTTTGAGTATGTTTTGTACTTAAAATTAAGAAAATGTACTTACAATTAATGAAATTACCTTTATTTTAAGTGCAAATTTTACTTATTTTAAAGGTTAAGGGTGTCTGTGGCGCAAATTTTTTATTTTAAGACACAATTTTTTTCAGTGTATACATAGACAAAGCACATAATTTTAACCGTTCTGACCTCCAGAATTTTCTTAATTACCTGTCCATTCCTTATGTCCAAAATCAGGTTCAGAGTTGCTGATCACATACAGACAGCCTATGAAGCCCAGTACGCAACCCAGAGCATGGATCCAGCCGGAGATCAAACTCAGTATTCTAAGATTACAACGACGCATTTTGCGTTTAGTAATTTTTGTTTCAAACCGTTCAATTTATTACTACACTTATTACGAGCGTATTACGTAGCTCAAGTCAAAAATAACACACGCGTTCCCCTAAATAGACTGAAGAGTTAGATCTACGTTTGCCGACTAAATTGCTCTAACAATGGCATTCAAACAATTCACAGCAAACAAATCAACAACAATGCCAAACTACGTCATAACCACTCGCCGTATAGCTCTAGCCGCAAATATAGCAAACGTCATCAACCTTGAGAGAGAGAAAAGAGATGTTGGTTGATGAACGAACGTGAGCACAAAGGAACATCTAAGTAAATATATTTATTAGACGTTGAGGGAGAAGGAGGATGTGATGAGCAAAACACAAAAACAAATGTGTATCAACATACTCGTACATATGTACATACATATTTCCACCAAAAAATTATAAAGGGCTAATGTTAACCATTTTCTGCTCCAATGAAAATATACTAGCTGAGATGTATCAGAAGTTTACAATCGGATCCACATGCATTAAGGTATTTTATTGAATACGAATTTAAAACCTATTTACTTAAAATAATGATGTTAGTACCAAATAAAACCACCGAAAGCTCAATAAATCAAGTATGATCAGGCTTAAATCAAGTATTTATTAGGCTTAGTTCATGATTAATATGGCGGCTTAAATCAAGTATTGATCTGGCTTAAATCAAGTATGATCAGGCTTAAATCAAATATTTATTAGGCTTAGATGAAGTTTGATCAGGCGGCTTAAATCAAGTTTTGATCTGGCTTAAATCAAATAATGGTCAATCTTAAATCAATCCAAATATTCTACATTAAAGCCCATTTCATACTTAAATCCATCCCATTAAGTTCTTAAATCAAGAGCTCTATTCTTGAAATAAAAATATTTCGGCTTAAAATCAAGTCTAATCAACACTAAAGAGCAATAAAGAATTCAGCGCTTGAAAATCCGTACTTACCATTATTTTGAATCTATCTAAATATTCTATATTGAACCCCGTTTCATAGGAAAATCCACCCCATTTTGTTCTTAAATCAATAGCTCTATTTTTGAAATAAGAATATTTCGGCTTAATATCAAGCCTAATCAGGTCTAAAGAGCGCAACAATACGGAATTTAGCGCTTGAATATCCGTACTTACCATTCTTTTAACATCACTAGGGCTTGACGGACGGTACTATATATATTGTTTTCCAATAGGGATGATATGATTTTGATGTGACGTTTCGGCCATTTGTAATATGTCATGATCTATCATTTGTTTTTCATTGTATTCAGTAGTGTTTACAATTTCATCATGGAGAGATATACGCAAGAACAACGTTTACAAATTATTCAGTTTTATTATCATAAATAATCCTTCTCCAATTGCAACTTTTCCTGCGCTAAGTCCATTTTTAAAATAAAAAAAAATACTTTCCAGTCGACCTACGACCTTGACACCCATGAGCAATATTTTAGCTCTCGTTAAGAGCTATCTTTTAGCCACTGAACGATTGTGGCTACGTGCCACACAGCGAATGAAACAATTGAATTGTTGCGAGATAAGTTTGGAGATTCTATTATTTCAAGAAATTGTGATATTGAATGGCTTCCAAGAAGTTGTGATTTAACACCATTAGACCATTTCTTGTGGGTTTATTTTAAGTCATTGGTCTTTCGAAATAAACCAGACTCTCTTCAAGCTTTACAAGCCAATATTGAAAGTGCCATTCATGACATACGACTTGATTTAGTGGACAAAAGTGCTCGAAAATTGGGTTAATCGAATTCGTTCTTGCAGAAGAAGTCGTGGAGGACATTGGAATGACGATTTATTTAGAACTTAATTGTATCGATTGTACTTTACATTAAATAAAAAACTTTTGAATTTCCTTAACAATAAATTTGTTTTTTTTCAAAGAAATCATATCACTCTTATTGGAAACCCCAATATTTACATTATTACTTTTCGTTAAATTGAAAGACAATTTACACAGTACATCATTTTCCAGCTCACTGATTTGGACCTCAATTCTTAGAATTGGACGTGAAAGTAGCCCCAAAAATAAGAACTTCTGCATCATTCGGTTAGTCCGGTTGGCTTAGTTAATAATTTAATGGCCATACCATTTTTTTGCTCAAGGTGGATTTTTGGCACTTTTTCTGTATTTTTATACTGTTATATCTCGTTATACCGTGCGGAATATCTCTTTCGTACCTGAAGCAGAGTTATAGATAGTAAAGAGGAGAAAAAATGCGGAACAAACCTGCCAGAAAAAAGTGAAAGCCTATTTTTACCATTTTTCACCTTTTTGGCCTAATAACTGGATTACTAAATCAAAAATATGCTGTTTTATTTTTCAAATGCCTATTTACAATACCGTAGGGACGTTTTGGTCGATGTTCTATAGGAAATGGTATAATGAAAATGCCGAACTTAGGAACACCGGCGCAAACACGCTCATAACTGTGCGTGGACGATGAATGGCTCTTCTTGTTCCTTCATGATCCTTTTCCGTACACAGTCTATGAAAGGGAGAAAAGGTGCATAGCACCTGGATTCATCATGTCCAGATAGGTCTTGCACCCAAATTACTGGCTTCATAAAAGGAAACTGTACACCTCTACCTCCCCCACGAAGGTTCAACATTTTGTGAAATATTTATTATCTCATACCATCGATACGACTACTCAGAATTTTTTACAGTACCACAAATATTATTAGTTTCTTGGGCTCTTTTTGGTACCTCTCATAAAAGTGGACCATTTTGATTCCAGTCCATACGGGAAGTTAGGGGCTTATAACTTCGATTCCTGCACATACAAATACTTGAAATTTTGTACAGTGTAATGCTGTTATAGAACCCATAGTATTTAAAAAAATGGGCGTTATTGCCGCGCCCTTTTTGGTACCTCACAAACAAAATGGCCAAAATTAGAAATATGAAAAATATTTTTTTTTTTGAATTTTCTTTACTCTACAATACTGGTCATACACTTATTCATAGATTTTTTCAAATAAGCAAAATATTTTTTCCCTTTTTTGGCGGTTGTTTTCAAGCTTGCAAAAAACATTTTTTTTTTTAAAAAAGTTTCTAAATGCTTTAACGATAGTTACTAAAGAAATTTGTATACCCTCCAACATAGGATGGGGGGTATATTCATATTATCACTCCATTTGTAACACCTCTAAATATTGATTTGATACCCCATAAAGTATATGGGGAATTCCACGACAAATCGACGGTTTCAAAATAATGTCGGTTTTGATTTTTCCCATTTTTTTATATTTTTTAGTACACCTGAAGAAACGTTTTGTGGAATTTTTTGATATTTTCCCGATAACTTGTTCAGAAGATAACTGTATTTAAAAAATCGTTATGATATCACTCTGTGTATCGAGTTTTTGGTCATAACTTCTTAAGTTATGGTATGATATGAAAAATATTTTGAAATGTTGGCATTTTTCGGTATGTTTCGAAAAAATTTTTAGAAAAAATATTCTGTGCGATTTTTAAGTTTTACAATTTAAATGCCATTTTTTAAATTGTTTGTACTATCCGATTTTTGCGAATTTCTATAAATATTTTAAACTTCTATTAATTTTCTAACATATTAGCTTTGGATGGAAGAGGGTCTAAAATTATTTATATGTTTTTAAATTTTTTAAAATTTAAAAAAAAAATTCGCTTGCCACTGCGCTTGTGACTTGAAGGCTTCGGACTACATGTTCCACGCCAAAGAAGAAAATAAAGGAGACACTTCAGGAAGAATTTCTTTCAAAACACCCACCACCCCCGCTGATCCCCTTACCCCTGACAATCTCCCTACAAAATAACTATATATCAAATGTAGTAGAAAACGATTGTTTGCAGTATTCCACAAAAAGATTCTTTGTAAAAAATCGCTATAGGTTCCCACAATACACTGGAAATCCAACGTATTCATTGCTTGTTTTTGAAAGGAACACTTCAAGAGCAAACAAAACTCAATGCATAACCAATAAATACACATAAAAGTGTATTGTGGGCAACTATCCATCGATTCTACTACTTTTGATATATAGTTATTTTGTTGGGAGATAATCAGGTGTAAGGGGATCAAGGGGGTGGCGGGTGGTTTGGAAGAAATACTTCCTGAAGTGTCTCCTTTATTTTGTTCTTTGGCAGCGAATTTTTTGTATACCCTACACCACACTGTGGTACAGGGTTTTATGACTATGTGCATTTGTTTGTAACGCCCAAAAAGAGAAGAAATAGAACCATCGTTTATTATACCGATCGTCATAGAATCAATTTTTGAGTCGATTTAGCCATGTCCGTCTGTATGTCTGTCCGTCTGTCCATGTATTCTTGTAATCAAAGTGCAGGTCGTATTTATTGTCCGATTGTGATGAAATTTAGCACAGTGCTCTTTTTTGGCCCAAGGACGATCCATATTGAAATTGGTCAAAATCGGTTCAGATTTAGATATAGCCCCCATATATATGTTACCCCCGATTTGACATGTAAGCGCTGTAGAAACTGTATTTTATATCAGATCAGTACGAAATTTGGCAGAGAGAGTTCCCTTATTACATGAATGAACACTGCTAAATTCGGGGAAAATCGGTTCAGATTTAGATATAGCCCCCATATATACGTTACCCCCGATTTGACATGTAAGCGCTGTAAAGACTCTATTTTATATGCGATCAGTACGAAATTCGACAGAAAGAGGTCTTTTTACATGAATGAGTATTCAGGGAAAATCGGTTCAGATTTATATATAACCTCCATATATATGTTCCTCCTGATTTGGTATCAAATCGCTATAGAAGTTGTACTTTACTTCCGATCATTAAAATTTTCCAGAAATATGTTTCTCAATTTTGGAACGAATATTGCTTAATTTTACGATTATCGGTTCAGAATTAGATAAAATGTTCCTACCCATTTACCAATTATTCCAAATTCTTATCGCAGTGACCCTTATCGCATTGTTAGGGAGGTGTAGGGTATTATATAGTCGGCCCCGCCCGACTTTCTGCCTTTCCTTACTGGTTTAAATTTTAAAAAATGAAGAAAAATGTAAATAATTTTAGGCCCACCTCCATCCGAAGCTAATATGTTAGAGAATTAATAGAAGTTTAAAATATAAAAAATTCACAAAAATCGGAAAATTACACAAAAATTATATTTAAATTGTAAAACTTAAAAATCGCACACAAAAAAAAGTTTAATATTTTTTCTTAATTTTTTTTGAAAATTACCGAAAAATACCAAAATTTAAAAAAAAGAATTTTCGAATCGGACCATAACCAGAAGCTATGACCAAAAACCGGAAAGACAGAGTGATATATCTTAACGATTTTTTAAATATAGATAACTTCTGAACGAGTTATCAGAAAAATTTCAAAAAATTCCACAAAGCGTTTCTTCAGATGTACTAAAAAATATAAAAAAAATTGGAAAAATCAAAACTGATATTTCGATTTGTCGTGGAATTCCCCATATATATTCTTAATCGTCGTAAAATTCTAGTCATGTCCGTCAGTCCGTCCGTCTGTTGTGATTTGGACGGACGGACGTAATAATAGAGCTATGTTGATCAAATTTGGTAGAAATATTTCCTATAGTTGCAGGTCGTTTGGGACTACAAATGGGCCATATCGGTCAATGTTTTGATATAGCTCCCCTATAGAGGCCGATCCACTATACGATATTTGAGCCATAGATTCCACATTTTTAAAGCAATTTAGCAGAAACTTTGCAGTTTATATTCTATTTTGACAAGAATTCATCACAGCAAAAATTTTACAAATCGGTTCATACTCCGTTATAGTCACCCTATAGAGGTCGCTCCAAAATATACGTATTTAAGGCATAAATACCACATTTTCTCAGACTTTAAACTGCATCTTTGCAGTTTGTATTTAACTAAGACAAGAATTCATCGCAGTAAAAGTGTTTTAAATCAGTTCATATTTTGTTATAGTCCATTTATAGATGTCACTGACAAAAAGGCTTATGTAAGCCACAAACACCACATTTTCTAAGAAATTTAGTTGAAACTTTGCAGTTTGTATTCTATTTTGGCAGGAATCGTCTCAATAAAGTGTATACAAAACGTTCGTTCTTTGTAATAATTTACTTAAACAAAAAGGATCATTTCATGATCATTTGCTCCATATCCAAACATTTTTCCAGTAATAAAATTGAATGCATTCTATGGTGGAGGGTATATAGGATTCGGCATGGCCGAACTTAACTCTTACTTGTTTGTTTTGGTTTCATATAACGGTATGCCTCAATCTAAACAACAAAATTTTAGGTCTGGGACACAAAAAAAACTTTTGTTGTATAGTGTTATCTATCCCATAAAGCCAGTTTAAGTGATATTAAAAACATTTTTCTTTGGTTTAACTTGTAACTCGAAAAAACAACAGTTACAAGAGTTTATTTTTTGAATAAAACTCTATATCAGATTGGTAGTATTACAGTTCTCTCTCTGTCTTTCCATTTTCTGCAATTTTTCCTAGTAATATAAAATAAAGTCCAGTGAAACTAAAATATTCTATAGAATAAGATGATTTATTTTTTAGTAATAATAAATTAATTCACAATAAATGCCGCTGTTTTGATTTAATGTTTTTTAATATATGTTTCCAATTTTGTGATGACCTTCATGGTCGTCTTAGATCTGGCCGCCGTACATTGGCCTAGTGACGGGCTCGTTGTTACTCAAGCCGTGATGTTCGGATTGAATGGGACCTTTTCTCAGCTTCAAGAACATCATTATGATGGGAGTGAAAAATATTACTTCCAAACCTGTACAATGGGAAAAGGGGAAGAAATTGAAGAAAAAAAAAGAAAATTATAATAAATATAAAAAAATGTGTTGACAAAAATGAAATGTTTTCAAAGAGTAATACCACTTTGATACAATGGAATGTTTCGTTTGGTTTCGGTCAATAATTTATTTTATTATTACTTTTTTATTCCAATTTATGTATTATTCATTTATTTATTCCAAATAATCTTTTCATGATTTTTAGGTATAATAAAATATTTTTTTTCGGTGCTGTCGTTCTTTGTCTATGTCAGAGTGTAATTTGGGAATTCTAGGAATGAAAATGTTGTTTTAGTTAGTATTGTTTCTCATTGTGTAATATTTTTATACCCTACACCACACTGTGGTACAGGGTATTATAAGTTTGTTTCACGGCAGATGTTTGTAACACCTGAAAATAACACAGCTAGACCCAGCTATACCGATCGCGGCTGTTAATATCGCTATTGAATTTGGTTGAAATCGGTTCAGCTTTAGATATAGCTCCCATATATATCTTTCGTCCGATTTGGCCCTTTAGTCCTACAGAAGCTGTATTTTACATCCAATCATTTTGAAATTTAGAATGGTAGAGTTTCTTGATCTATGAACCAACACTACCGAATTTTAAGAAAATCGGTTAAGATTTAGCTATAGCTCCCATATATATGTTTCATCCGATTTTGCTCTTTAGTCCTGAAGAAGCTGTAGTTTACATCCAATCATTTTGAAATTTAGAATGGTAGAGTTTCTTGATCCATGAACCAACACTACCGAATTTGAAGAAAATCGGTTAAGATTTAGCTATAGCTCCCATATATATGTTTCGTCCGATTTGGCCCTTTAGTTCTATAGAAGCTATATTTTACATCCACTCGTTTTGAAATTTAGAATGGTAGAGTTTCTTGATTCATGAACCAACATTGCCGAATTTGAAGAAAATCGGTAAAGATTTAGCTATAGCTCCCATATATATGTTTCATCCGATTTGGCTCTTTAGATCCAATCGTTTTCATACCCTACACCACACTGTGGTGCAGAGTATTATTTAAGTATAAAATGTCCCAAAAGTAAATTTATGTAAACAATTTATACATGAATTACAAAATGTATATATCAGAGTTATTCAATATTACGAGAGTGGTGTAGGGTATTATATAGTCGGCCCCGCCCGACTTTCTGTCTTTCCTTACTTGTTTTATATATTCACTGAGTTAGCTCGAGTTTAATTTAATAATTGATTTTATATTTTTAATTTTTTTTATATTATTTGACACTGAAAACTTCTAAACAATGTATCAAATATTTAATAGATATATTTAAGGAAAATTTAAATTTTTTTTAAATTTATTTCCCATTTCTTTTCTTTTTGCTTTGTTCAGATACACAATATCTGCTAAAAAGGCGTTGGCATTGAATTGATGCCAAGACGATAAGGTATTAGAACAAAACAATTTTCTAATTAAATTTACGACAATACAGTTAGTTATGGAATATCTTTTCAGTGGATTTTTTTGCATCTCTTTGTTTTATTGTAGAAATAAATTATATTTGTTTTTTTTTTTGTATTTTTTCTTACCAATGAGGAAGAAAGTAATCAAAAGTGATACGAAAGCTTCTCCAAGGGGATCCTTATAAGACAGTTGTGCATAAAATTGACCAATCATGGCGAGTACGCAAACCACTATCATAAGGGCGTTAACGTAAACATAAATTGACATCAGTTTTAGATGGACCTAAAAGAAACAAAAAAAAAGGCAGAAAAAAATTGAAAGATAAATAAATAGTTGGGAATTTTTTCTTTATTTTTTATAATCTCGGCCTCATTTTAGGGATATATTAAATCTTCTCAATTTTCTGTACCACCTAACCGAATCCTCCCATAGCTAGAAATGGCAACAAATGTTGAACATATTTATTTCACGTACAAACAGTTATTAAAACAATTATGAAATTCCTTTTTTTTATGTTTTTCTGGCACGAAAGTAGAAAATCGAAAACAAATATCCCAAAAAATTATTTTATTCAATATTTTTTTGGGACCAGAATTCTAAAAAAATGCCAACTAGAAATCTATGGATAAATATCAATATTGTAACCCTGGTAAAATTAAGAGAATTTCAATCATGTTTTATACCCACTCTATTGCCACTATCATTTAATACCCTATAGTACTATATTTGGCGAAAATCCGTTTTGTGCCATTTGAATTCGTTTGAGCAATGTCCGTCCGTCCATCTGGCTGGTATGCACGATCAATCTACAAATTTATGGTTCTATCTGAAATGATGTTCGCAGATGGCCCATATTGGTCCAAGTTGTTTACATTTAGTGAAATATGGAATCTTTAGTAACTTATAACTTCTTAGTGGAATCTTCCGCAATTCCACACATAGGATTCGTTTGTTCGTCGCCTTGAGGAAAATAGGCGAAGTTAAGTACCACTCCCGATTTGGTACCACCAACACAGAGGGGTCATTTTGCACGAAAAGTTAAAGGCTATTATCTTTGATTCTTGTAATGCTTTTATACACGGGGCAAAATCGCCTTTTATGATATGTTTGAATAGAAAGAAAATATATCTGGAACACTAATTTTTATACCCTACACCACACTGTGGTACAGGGTATTATAATTTTGTTTCACGGCAGATGTTTGTAACACCTGAAAATAAAACTGCTAGACCCACCTTAAAGTAAACCGATCGACTCAGAAACACTAGCTGAGTCGATTTAACGATGTCTGTCCGTCCGTCCGTCCGTCTGTCCATGTAAAGTTGTTCGTCGACTACAGGTCGCAATTTCACTCCGATCGTTCTGAAATTTTGCAGTTTAGAGTATTTCGCGGCTCAGATGTAGATATAGCTCCCATATATATCTTTCGTCCGATTTGGCCCTTTAGTCCTATAGAAGCTGCATTTTACATCCGATCGTTTTGAAACTTAGAATGGTAGAGTTTCTTGATCCATGAACCAACATTGCCGAATTTGAAGAAAATCGGTTAAGATTTAGCTATAGCTCCCATATATATGTTTCGTCCGATTTGGACCTTTAGTCCTATAGAAGCTGTATTTTACATCCGATCGTTTTGAAATTTAGAATGGTAGAGTTTCTTGATCCATGAACCAACATTGCCGAATTTGAAGAAAATCGGTTAAGATTTAGCTATAGCTCCCATATATATGTTTCGTCCGATTTGGCCCTTTAGTTCTATAGAAGCTGTATTTTACATCCAATCGTTTTGAAATTTAGAATGGTGGAGTTTCTTGATCCATGAACCAACATTGCCGAATTTGAAGAAAATCGGTTTAGATTTAGCTATAGCTCCCATATATATGTTTCGTCCGATTTTGCTCTTTAGTCCTGTAGGAGCTGTATTTTACAACGAATCATTTTGAAATTTAGAATGGTAGAGTTTCTTGATCCATGAACCAACACTACCGAATTTGAAGAAAATCGGTTAAGATTTAGCTATAGCTCCCATATATATCTTTCGTCCGATTTGGCCCTTTAGTCCTATAGAAGCTGTATTTTACATCCAATCGTTTTGAAATTTAGAATATTAGAGTTTCTTGATCCATGAACCAACATTGCCGAATTTCAAGAAAATCGGTTAAGATTTAGCTATAGCTCCCATATATATGTTTCGTCCGATTTTGCTCTTTAGTCCTGTAGAAGCTGTATTTTACAACCAATCGTTTTGAAATTTAGAATATTAGAGTTTCTTGATCCATGAACCAACATTGCCGAATTTGAAGAAAATCGGTTAAGATTTAGCTACAGCTCCCATATATACGTTTCGTCCGATTTGGCCCTTTAGTCCTATAAAAGCTGTATTTTACATCCAATCGTTTTGAAATTTAGAATGGTAGAGTTTCTTGATCCATGAACCAACATTGCCGAATTTGAAGAAAATCGGTTAAGATTTAGCTATAGCTCCCCATATATATATATATATGTTTCGTCCGATTTGGCCCTTTAGATCTATAGAAGCTGTATTTTACATCCAATCGTTTTGAAATTTAGAATGGTAGAGTTTCTTGATCCATGAACCAACATTGCCGAATTTGAAGAAAATCGGTTAAGATTTAGCTATAGCTCCCATATATATGTTTCGTCCGATTTGGCCCTTTAGTCCTATAGAAACTGTATTTTACATCCGATCGTTTTGAAATTTAGAATGGTAGAGTTTCTTGATCCATGAACCAACATTGCCGAATTTGAAGAAAATCGGTTAAGATTTAGCTATAGCTCCCATATATATGTTTCGTTCGATTTGGCCCTTTAGTCCTATAAAAGCTGTATTTTACATCCAATCGTTTTGAAATTTAGAGTGGTAGAGTTTCTTGATCCGTGAACCAACATTGCCGAATTTGAAGAAAATCGGTTAAGATTTAGCTGTAGCTCCCCATATATATGTTTCGTCCGATTTGGCCATTTAGTTCTATAGAAGCTGTATTTTACATCCGATCGTTTTGAAATTTAGAATGGTAGAGTTTCTTGATCCATGAACCAACATTGCCGAATTTGAAGAAAATCGGTTAAGATTTAGCTATAGCTCCCCATATTGGATGTAAAATACAGCTTCTATAGATCTAAAGGGCCAAATCGGACGAAACATATATATATATATATGTTTCGCCAAATCGGACGAAACATATATATATATATATGTTTCGTCCGATTTGGCCCTTTAGATCTATAGAAGCTGTATTTTACATCCAATCGTTTTGAAATTTAGAATAAACAATTTATACATGAACTACAAAATTTATATTTCAGAGTTATTCAATATTACGAGAGTGGTGTAGGGTATTATATAGTCGGCCCCGCCCGACTTTAGCCTTTGCTTTCTGGTTTTGTTTTTTTTTGTTTGAACCTCCCAGTTATGATACCAAATGCAGCAATATCTTATGTTTTAAACCAATCATTTAATATTTCTGAGTATTCCAAGCCATTATTGGTTGTCAATCCTCCAAGTATATATTTCGATCCAAAATTATATGATTTCAATTATTATTATTTTTTATATTTAAGACGTTAAAATTTTTGAAAAAATTAACTTTGAATTACTGAAAAATTTAACAAAATTTGGATATTTTCTGAATACTTAAATGAAAGTAAATATTTGTTTCGGAAAAAATAGTCCAAAATAAACTCATTGGGATGTAAACAAAGATTTGTTTAGAACAACATCTTCCCAAATATATAATTTTTGTGTGTACCAAATATTATATGTTTAGAGTGTATCCTAAAGATATATATGTTTCAAGCCGAATATGTTTGGGACAATATACTACAGAAGCGATTTTTTTCAATTTAGTATTTTAAAGTTTTTTTTTAATATTCTTTTGCCCACACGTTCTGATAACTCTCATACAAAATGCCTATATTTCTCTGAGGGTGAGGGTATTCTTCTGTCTGTTAACTTAATTCTAAAATATTCTTGTACTTATAATTTGTTTGTTGTGAATTTTCACTTACCTTATGTATGGCCACAATAACAAATATGTTCATGATAAAGCTGATGCCGAAAATTACACAAGCAAAGATGAAGGCGCCCATAAAATAATTCAATTTTGCGTCTAATTTAATCAAAAAAGAAGAAAAATTATAGTAGTAATAAATGGCTGAAACCCGAGAAAATGTCTTTGCATATAGAAAATATGCCCCAAAAAATATTAAAATGTTCTATATAGATAAATGTCTCAAAAATGGAAAATATGTCCCAAAATGGGAATAGTTTCTTTGTAGAAAATATACCTAGAGGTTGGAAAATTTTCTGTATCGACAATGTGTCTTAAAAATATGGTCAATATGGAAAATATATGTATCTCAAATTGGGAAAATGTTCAATATAAAAAATATGCTTCAAACAATTTTAAATTTTCTGTATACATAGATAATAATTCCCAAAAATCCAATAAATTGAAACATTTATATTTTATGTACATATGTATATAGAAAAATGTCACAAATGTTAATAAATTTCAATGTAGAAAAATATTCAGTTATTCCGGTGTCCCAAAATGTTAAAGTATAAGAACATTTTCTACAAAAAATTTTTATAAAAAATGAGAAAAATATGTCTTTAAGTTGGAAAATTTTCTGTATCAACAATATGTCTCAACCATTTTTAAATTGTATATACATATATATAAAATATGTCACAAACTGGAAAAATGTTCAGTATTTACATTTATATTACAAAAATCAAAAATACATGTCCTAAAAAACGGAAATTTTCTTTACAGGAATTATGTGCCAAATATTTTAAAATGTTCCATGTAGAAAATATATCACAAAAATAAGAAAGTTTTCTTTGTAGATAATATGTTAAAAATATTAAAAATGTTTCAATGTAGAAAATGTAACAAAAATTTGAAAAATTGTATATGCTCGTATGAGGGATTTCATGTCAAGTGAGTGAATTTTTAAAGCCGATGTCTTTTCTCGGTAAGAAACTTGCAGCATATTTAGTCCTATTAGATAGTAACGGGTTTTCCAACAAGAGGTGTTATTTTGAATCACACGGTATTTCGGTAGCTGTCATTTTTGAAGATTTTCTTCTTTGACATTTGATAAGTAGAAACTACGCCATTACTAAAAATGGAACGATAGACGATGCAACAACGCATTGAAATTATTAAAATTCACTACAAAAATGGTGAAAATCTTGCAGGTCCATCGAAAAATCATTTTGACTGATGAGGCCCATTTTCACCTCGGTGGCTACGTCAACGAGCAAAATTGTCGCATCTGGGGCTCGGAAAACCCAAGAGATATTGTTGAGAAGCCTCTCCATCCTCAACGTGCGACTGTTTGGTGCGGTTTATGGTCCGGTGGGGTCATTGAAACTTACTTTTTCGAAAATGAGGTTGGATCAACAGTTACGGTGAATGGCTACGCTATCGAGAGATGATTAATGATTTTTTATGGTCAGAGTTGGATGGTATTGATCTGGACAACGTTTACATTCAACAAGGCGGCGCTACGTGCCACACAAGCAACGAAACCATTGCTCTGTTGCGGGAAAAGTTTCCGGACCGTGTTATCTCTCGAAGATTTGATCACAATTGGCCACCGAGATCTTGTGATTTAACACCTTGCGACTTCTTCCTTTGGGGCCACGTGAAAGATAAGGTCTTGGCCATCAGCCCAGCGTCGATTCAAGGCCTAAAAGATAGAATTCGTGAGGCTATCGAGGACATAGGGCAGCCACTTTGCGATTTGGTAATGGAAAATTTCATGTTTTTCGTTATTAACGGCATACCTTCCTCTTTATTATGAAATAAACATCCGATCATTTATCTAAAAAAATGGCATTTTTCTTGAATACAAAAATAAAACATCTTGTTGGAAACCCCTTTAGTTATGACACAAAATTTCAACGAGATCCATTAAGGACTGTACAAGTTGGTGGGTTTTGAGTTTTGACATTTTGGTCAGACGTTTAGGTATAGGTTTAGGTTTAGCTTTTTTTACAGCCGTATTTTTTTACAAGCTCACATAAACCAGTTTAGGTCCCTAGTGTTACCACGGGCTGAAATGCCCCTCATCGAAACCAACCTGTTTGATATATAAATTTATCGATAGTACGAATATCAGTACTGGAAAGATCTGTTAGGCTGCTTAAAAAGGCCGACCCCAGTATGTCCAGTCGTCGTTTACTCAAAGCGGGACAGTCGCAAAGCAGGTGCTCAATGCCCTCCACTTCTTCCTCATCTCCACAGCTTCGGCAGAAGTCATTGGAGTCAATACCCAATCTTTTGGCGTGTTCGCCAATCAAGCAGTGTCCCGTTAGAACTGACACTAACGTAGAAAATCGTTGCCTCTCTAGTGCGAGGAGATATTTTGATCTTCTCAGGTCATACCTTGGCCAGATTTGTCTAACTACCCTGCAGGTGCCGATTTCTGTCCATCTTTCGTTGGACTGCCTGATTGCCTCTTGCCTAAGCCAAAGCTTGCACGTGGATAGTGGCGCACCAATATATGCAAATTCTTCGAGAATTTGTAATGTCGTCCCTTTCCTAGCAAGATCATCGGCTTCCCCGGGATATCCCTATGTCCAGGCACCCATATGAGGTGTATATTAAACTGCTCAGCCATCTCGTTAAGAGATCTGCGGCGGTCGAGGGCTGTTTGTGAATTTAGGGATGTTGCCTCCAGAGAATTGATGGCAGCCTGGCTGTCCGAGTAAATGACAACGCCAGTGTTGGTTACTATGTTGCGACTTAGCCACTTGGCTACTTCCCATATTGCCATTATTTCGGCTTGATTGACACTGCCATTATCTGGTAGTCTGTGAGCTATATCCAATCTAAGCTCTGCACAGTGTACTCCGAAGCCAACCTTTTCATCAAGCTTCGAACCATCCGTGTAAAAGTGGAGATGGTTTCTATTACCTGGTATTCTGCCGACCCATTTATCTCTGGCGGGAATCATAGTGATGTAATTTCTCTCGTAGGTGTACACAGTTGGTATATAGTCCACTCGGTCGGTTACCATAGCACTACACTTTGATATCCTCATGTGACTGTAGTTCTTGTACCTCCACATTGATAGGCAGTTTAATCTTATTGCCGCTTTGGTTACAAATTCTCTCGCCACAATATTAATCGGCAGTATATGGAGTAGGGCTTGTAGAGACTCGGTCGCTGTAGTCCTTAAGGCTCCGCTTATGCTCTGGCAGGCAGTTCTCTGAACCTTTGTTGTTATACACAATACCGTATAACAGTATTGGACGAACTACTGCTATATATATCCAGTGGACGATTTTAGGAGAGAGTCCAAACCGCGACCCTGCAGCCTTTTTGCTGGAATATAAGGCGACGTTGGCCTTCCTTACACGTTCCAATACGTTAAGTCTAAATAACATTTTCCTATCTAGAATTATTCCTAAAAATTTTGCACTTTCAGAAAAGACTAGATCTGTTCCATTTATCCGAGGTGGAGGGTCCACATGTGGGACATTATTCATCCTAGTAAAAAGAACGAATTCTGTCTTGTTGGGGTCAACGCCCAAACCGCTGCTTCTGGCCCACCTAGCCATCTTGTTCAGAGCCACCTGTAGGATGTCTCTGAGGACGTTTACGAATTTGCCACTCACTGCGATTGCCACGTCGTCCGCATATGCCACGACATTGCAGCCACAACGTTCTAGATCTAGCAGGATTTCATTCACCGCTAGGTTCCAAAATAGTGGAGACAGTACTCCTCCTTGTGGGGTCCTTCTGTTTACAAACCTTGTTAGAGTTGTGGACCCAAGACATGCTGTTATGAGTCTTCTGTTGAGCAGACTTTGAATTAGTCTAATAAAACTAGAGTTAACTTTTAGATGTGACAGTGCCGAAATTACTGCATCTGAGTGAATGTTGTTAAAAGCCCCTTCTATGTCAAGAAATGCCACCATGGTGAATTCCTTGAAATGCAGGGACGATTCGATAGTGCTCACAAGTTCGTGCAGGGCTGATTCTGTAGACTTGCCCTTATCGTAAGCATGTTGGTTCCCCGACAGGAGTTTTGTATCCAGGTTTTCCCTAATGAAATGATCTAAAAGTCTTTCCAGACCTTTCAATAGGAAGGAGGATAGGCTAATTGGTCTGAAGTCTGTTGGCCTAGTGTGTGATATCTTTCCCGCTTTAGGTATGAATACCACTTTGGTATCCCTCCATCGATTCGGGACGTATGAAAGCCTGATACAGCCTACATAAATTTTCTGCAGCCAGGGGATAATGTACTTTAACATTTTCTGCATTTCTGCTGGAGTGATGCCATCTGGTCCAGGTGACTTGAAGGGCTCAAAGCTATTAATAGCCCAGCTTATTCTGGATCTCTCAGTCAAGAAGCTAGCGACGCTCGCAGTCCACTAGCACCCTTGTTGGTCCTGCTGATCCTCGGGTTCTGTTACAGAGTTCCCCGGGAAATGTGTGTCGAGCAGTACATTGAGCGACTGCTCGCTGTTTTTGGTCCAGTTATTTGCCTCATCCTGTAAATATCCCACTGTACAGGGTGAAGCAGATAATATCTTCCTCAGCCTAGCGGCGTCGGAGATCTTTTCCACTTCACCACAGAAGGTATACCAAGAGCGCCTTTGCGCCTTTCTAAGCTCCTTCATATAGATCTTGAGTTGCTCTTTATAGGCATCCCAATCATTAGCGACCCCAGTAGATTTAGCCTTATTGAATAGTTGCAGGTCTTTTTCATAGCCGTTAGCTCAGAAGTCCACCATTGGGGTTTGGTTTTACCCTTGTACCTTGTTTTTGGACAGGCTTCTTCAAGGGATCTATTGAATGATATGGTGATATGATCGACCAGATTATCCAGACCGGCTTTGTCATTCGGTTCGTACAGAAGTTTAGAGTTGAGGACTTTCTTGAAATTATTCTCATACAGGTGCCACTTTGTCTTCCTTACATTTCTGTGGACGGCAGGTTTAGGTGCTTTTTCCGCGAGTTTGAACTCAATATAATGGTGATCTGAGAATGAGTGGTCGTCCAGTACATTCCACCCAATAATTTTGTCTGACAGCCGGTCAGTAGCAAACGTTACGCCGAGTACTTCTTGTCTGTCTTTAGTTGTGAAAGTCGGTTTATTACCTATGTTACAAATACTTAGGTTGGTAATTAGAATAAAGTCAAGAAGCGAATCACCCCTATTGTTTATATATATATCCGTACTACCCCAGATAGTATGATGAGCGTTCGTGTCTGCGCCAATAACACTGTACAACAATTTTAAACTTTTTTCAAAATAACAGGGTTCTGTCAGTGGATTCTGGTAGAGGAGACCAAAAAAATATATACGTGTATCGGCGTTTTGAAAGATCACATCGGAATTTTATTTTAGGGGGGCTTGTTCGTGCAGAATATCGGTATATAAAACTATGTGTTCTGTTCATCTGAGGTGTAGGGTATCTTCAGCAAATTTGTAGCAAATGTTAAGGCCTATATTTTTGTGGAATATATTAACCCTCTAGCTTCCCCCCATAACGGTGATTTTTGCCTATATTTTAACAAATCGCAAAAAACTCCCCTAAAAGCGGGGTTGAAATGTTCTACAAAAATGTCGGCCATAAAATTTTACTATATGTGTCAGAACACACCAAAGCCCAAAACTTAACACAAACTCCAAAAAACGCCCAAATTTAAGATAGCCTGTTAAGGGTTAATTTGTTATTCCTCGCATATGTAGGTTCTCCCAGCTCTGAAGAGAAGGTTGTTATTCAACAACTACCAAGAGTACTTTTGTTCTTCTTCATTATTTCTGTCATTATATTTTTGTCACTCAAAGTTACCATAATGGAACTTTTGAGTGGCACGTTACTTATGAACGTTAACGTTTGACATCGTGGGTCAGCCGGTTAATCTTTTTATTTTCTTACAATATTCTACAAGGGAATTTGTAAGAATAATAATGACTGACTCTTTGGGAAAACCTGACTGGTTTTGCTACGTCTGTGGAACATAGGGTTTCATTTTTTACGAGCAAAGTTGAGGATATATATTAAATTTATTTTGAACTGGAAGTTTTTCCAACTGAGCCATGGATGCCAAAACATATATGCCGAAATTGCTATATCGGTTTGATGCTGTGGTCTAAAGGTAATACACGTTTTTATTTATATTTGATTATACATATATATGTATATTTTGATTTTCATTTTTCAACTGAAACTGATGAGCATGGCGAACGGTTCCATCAGATATGTCTTCCTATTGAAAAACTCTATAAAGGCAAGAGCATTTTGTCTCTTATAACAGATTTGTGTTGGACATTGTTTGATAATGGCGTCGAATTGCCAAGAGTGAAAAGAAAGTGAATTAAAAATAAATTAACATATGTATTTAATGAGTATTTCTTCTTGTATATGCGTTATTAAAAGATTTTTTGTTTATAGTCCTGAAGTATAATTTAATATAAAATAAATATTATTTAATTGTAAAATAAAATGATTATTTTTTTTTGCATCTCTCACATCAACCCCGAAAATCCAATTTTTAAAGACCTTTTTGGTACTAACACTATATATTATCTAAATTAACCCTTAACAGGCAATCTTGAATTTGGCCGGTTTTTTTGTGTTTGTGTAAGTTTTGGGCTTTGGTGTGTTCTGACGTATATAGTAAAATTTTATGGCCATCATTTTTGTAGAACATTTCAACCCCGCCCCACCCATTTTTAGGGGAGTTTTTTACGATTTTTTAAAATATAGGCAAAAATCACCGTTATGGGAGGAAGCTAGAGGGTTAATATAGGCCTTAACATTTGCTACAAAGTTGCTGAAGATACCCTACACCTCAGATGACAGAACACATAGTTTTATATACCGATATTCTGCACGAACTAGCAAAGGGGGGGGGGGAAATTTTAACCCCCCCTAAAATAAAATTCCGATGTGATCTTTCAAAACGCCGATATACGTATATATTTTTTTGGTCTCCTCTACCATAATCCATTGACAGAACCCTGTTATTTTTTTTTGTGTTGTACTGTGTAATCAGCTCGAGCTTGTCAGACGTTGCTTCTTCTACTACTTCCCTGAATAGAGCAGTTTATTGATATGTATAGAAAATTTTATATTTGGGTACTTATTTACATTGAATATATAAAAAAAATAAACTTTCCAATTTTGGATTTTTGTCAATCAATACCAAAATCTCTATAAGCTAGACGCACCATGTGAGGAATATTACTCATATTTTTGTTAGTGCATTTATAATTCTGATTTCTTGGAAATATTCCAAAATTTTCTGATACCTTCAGAAAATGAATTTTGTTTTCAATTTTATCTCCACATCACAATGTTATATCAGATCTTTTTTACATTTCATTTTTATTATCGAAGACTTGACAGACAATTTGAAAATAAAATCAGCATATCAATTTTAGAAGATTTTTGAATATTTGCACACAGTTTTCTATTTTATAGACAATTCGTTTAAGACAATTCCCACTAGTTAGTCCCACCATATTTATGATTGTCTTTCTTGTATAAAATTATTCTTTTAATATGTAAATTTTCACAATATTTCAAATAAAAATAAGTGATTTTTTTCTATTTACCACTCTCTAGTGGCTCATCGAAATTATCTGGATCAATGAAATTGAAACTGAGAACTCCCACACAGATCACAAAACCCAATAGAGCAAGAGCTACATGTATCCAGGCTGAGATCAAACTCATGACTTTGAGGCTACAACAACCCATTGTGCTTTAGTTGAACTCCTTTCGTTGGACTATTGATTTCGGAAAAACGCGCGCGATTTTTCTAAGAGACTTGCGAAGTGTTGAATTTTCGTTGGCAGACTGAATTCTGTGTTGGTCTAGCATTGCCATTCAACAGATTGTCAAGGCCCTGCCAAAGAAATTGGCGGCATAAATTAAAACGTTAGCATCAGAAATGGATATATATGTTTCGCATCACACACACACCGCATGTATTAAATGAAATCACGCGCGAGAGTAATAGAGAGAAAAGGGAATTATGATTTTTTTTTGAAACAAAATGTCCAACCACAACTGTGTGTGGAAAAACTAATGTTTAAAACAGAAGAACGCCCAAAATTTATGACGCTGTCCATTTAATTGGTTTATAGTATATGAGTGTTACAAATACAATTTGCCGGGCAGATGTTGGATTCCGTTGTTTCCCAAAAATGGGTGCTTTTCCTTCTTATAAATAATACATGAGTTATTTCGCATTCACGCATTACTATGACTTCACTGATTAGTCTCTTTGCAAATTGTTGCGATAGTTTTCTCCTAGAGCCGACGAATAACATAAGTACTTTTAAGCAATTTTTTTGCGAAATCTATTTCAACTACACAGGGGAAGTTTGATTTGTGATTTAATTTTCTCAAATAAAATATACCTACGGGAATTTGACCAATACAATACCAACAGCGTGAAGGGTCTATTAAGGATAGAGTTAGGTCCGCAGATTGTCGCAGATGTATGAGAACGACCGGTATTTCTATCAGGTCTTTGTCATTGAAGGTGGTGAATTGCCACCTTGTGGTATATCCAAATACCGGTCTAAAAGAATACGTACACTGTCCTCCTAAGAAAGGAAGTCCCATCTCCATTCTAGTAGTTTTGAGATATTTAGCTTTTAAATTTTTAAAATTTCTCGCCTGTAAGTTATTGTGTTACCAGCTCACATATACCAATGTAAGTCCCTGACCTAAAAATAAAGCGCGCGAAAGTTTAAAATCGTAAAAGCTAAATATCCCAAAACTACTAAAATAGAGATGTGATTTTCTTTCTTCGGAGGGTACTACAGCAGCTGCCCTTTCAACTTAAGGGTGCTTTCCGAGTCGGCGTCTAAAGCCCAGCGGAGCAGAACCCACAGAAAGGTGCTTCCAGAGTGGGTGCTCAAAGCCCAGCGGAGCGGAGCCGAGATTAAAGCTGATCAATACGAGAAGCAATGTGATAAAACTGAATGTATACAAATTAGTACAAATGCGACTGTGTATGGTATAGTCAGAGCCGAGCGGAGCGGAGAGCAGAGCAGAATGAATGCGAGAAAACAGTTTCAAAACGTTTTTCGAGCTGAATTACATTGCTGATGTGAATTTTTTAGTGTACATTCGTGTTTTTCGGAAGTAAATTTTGATTGATGGAAATAATAAATGCTATATATAAATATATTTAAATAATAACATAATAAATAATAATAAATACATAATAAAAAATAATAATTTATGTACATATAAATATGAAATTTATATTTACATATAAATATGAAATTCTCTTCATCAGATGAATCCAAGAAATTTTGAACTGCATTTTATAAACACAAATGAACAAAAGACTGAATTTATGGATACATAAATACAAAACACGAACAGAATTTCAGCGCTTCTTCTCGCACTCACTCGACACTCCTAATTTTTCTTCTCGCACGAAAAAACTTTGTTGTGCGCTCGATCCGTTCCGCTCGGTCTTGAGCGCCCACTCTGGAAGCACCCTAAGACAACGTAACATTTGACAACAATTAAATGTTTTGCTATTTAAGCTTTAAACAAATGTTCCTCTAGTAAGGAGTATATAAGACCGTCTGCTATGTCGTCGATAACTTCGTCAGCTATGGCGTCGATAACCTCTTCAGCTATGGCGTCGATAACCCAACTGGTCGTCTACAGAGCAGCAGATACCAACTGGCATTCTACTAAATAGTATATAACCCAACTGGTCCTCTACTATATAACCGAAATGGTTCTCCATTCGGGTGTAGAAAGCTCAACTTGTCGTAGAATCTCTGCCCAGATAACCTAACTCGTCGTCTATTAAGGCGTAGATAACCGAACTGACCGCGCGCTAACTAGCAGATAACCCAAAATGTCCTTCTTAAAAGAGTAGATAACCCAAAAGGTCCTCCATAATTGATTTTAAACCCCAACTCGCCCCCACTAAGCAGTATATAACCCAACTAGTCGTGTAGTAAGGAGTAGATACTCCAAATTGTCTTCTACTAAGGAGTAGATTACCCAACTGGTCGTCTACTAAGTAGTAGATATCAAACTGACCGCTTGCTAAGAAATAAATAACCCAACTGGGCCTCTACTAATGACTATATTACCCAAGTCATCCTCTAATAGGGTGTAGATACCCAATTGGTCGTCTACTAAGGAGTAGATAACCCAAAAGGCCCTCCATTAAGGAGCAGATAAACCTACTCGTCCTCTACTAAGCAGTCGATAACCGAATTGGCCGCCTACTAAGCAGTAGATAACCCAAAAAGCCCTCCATAAAGGATTAGATAACCCAACTCGTGCTCTACAAAACAGTAGATAACCCAATTAGCCGTCACCTAAGGATACGATAACCGAAGTAATAACCCAACTGGTCGTCTAGTAGGGAGTAGGTAATCAAACAGACCGACTTCTAAGAAATAAACAACCCAACTGGACATCTACTAAGGACTTGATAACCCATCTTGTCCTCTACTCGGTTATAGATAACCCAATTTATCGTCTACTACGGCGTAGAAAACCCAACCGAACGTGAGTTGGTAACCCTCTAGTACGGATTAGATAACCCAACTCGTCCTCTACTAATTAGTAGATAACCCCTTGGTCGTGTGCTAATGAGCACATAACCAAACTGACCGCCTGCTTAAGAGTAGATAACCCAAAAGGCCCTTTATAATGGAGGAGATAACCCAACTGCTCGTCCTCTGACGAGTATATTACCAAACTGACCGTCTCCTTAGGAGTAGATAACCAAAGGACTAGATAACCCAACTCGTCTTCTACTAGGTTGCAGATAACCCAACTGGTTGTCTAGTAAGCAGTAGATAACCCAACTGCACGTCTTCTAAGGAGTTGAGAACCCAAAAGGCCCGTCATAAAGGAGTAGATAAGACAACTCGTCCACTACTAAGGAGTAGATAACCCAATATATCGCTTACCAAGGAGCAGACCACCAAAGCGACCGCGTGCTAAGAAGTAGATAACGTAGAGGAGTAGAAAACCCAACTTGTAGTCTACTAAGGAGTAAATAACCAAACTGGTCGCCGCATAGAAAATATGTAACCCAACTAGTCGCGTACTAAGGAGTAGACAACCCAACTAGTCGCGTACTAAGGAGTAGACAACCCAACTGTCCGCCTACTTAAGAGTAGAAAACCCAACTTGTAGTCTACTAAGGAGTAAATAACCAAACTGGTCGCCGCATAGAAAATATGTAACCCAACTAGTCGCGTACTAAGGAGTAGACAACCCAACTAGTCGCGTACTAAGGAGTAGACAACCCAACTGTCCGCCTACTTAGGAGTAGATAACCAACTGGTCGTCTACTACGGAGTAGATAACCGAACTGACAGCCTACTAAGCAATAAATAACCCAACTGGCACTCTACTACAGACCAGATAACTCAACTCGTTCTCTACTAAGGAGTAGAGAACCCAACTGGTCGTCTGCTAACGAGTAACCAAACTGACCGCCTGCTTAGGAGTAGATAACCCAAAAGGTCCCATAAAAAGCAGTAGATAACCCAACCCAACTGGTTGTCCGGTGACGAGTAGATTACCAAACTGACCGCCTCCTTAGGAGTAGATAACCAAAGCAATAAGCAACGCAATAACCCAACTATTCGTCTGCTAAGGAGCAAATAACACACTATAGATAAATAACCCAACAGGGCATCTACTAAGGACTATATAATCCAACTCGTCCTCTACAGATAAACCAACTGGTTGTGTACTAAGGAGTAGATAACCCAACTGCACGTCTGCTAACGAGTTGAGAACCCAAAAGGCCCGCCATAAAGGAGTAGATAAGTCCAACTAGTCGCGTACTGGCGTAACAAAAACACTGGCTGCCAACTAAGGAGTAGATTAGCCAACTTGTCGTCTACTAGGGAGTAGATAACGAAACTGACCGCGTACTACGGAATAAATAACCGAACTGGCCCTCTACTACAGACTAGATAACCCAACTCGTCCTCTACTAACGAGTAGACAACCCACCTGGTCGTCTGCTTACGAGAAGATAACCAAACTGACAGCCATGCTTAGAAGTAGATAACCCAAAAGGCCCTCCATAAAGCAAATGAATAACCCACATGGCCCTCTACTACGGACTAGACAACCCAACTGGTCGTCTACTAAGGAATATATAACCAATCTGACTGCCTGATTACGAGTAAATAACTCAACGGAACGTCTACAAAGTAGTAGATAAACAAAACGTCCTGCACAAAGGAATATATAACCCAACTGGCCTTCAACTAAAGACTAGATAACCCAACTCGCCCTCTACTAAAGTGTAGATAACCCATCTTGCAGGCTAGAAAGGAGTGTATAACCCAACTGGACATCTACTAAACAGTAGAAAACCCAGGAGATCTTCCACAAAGGAGCAGATAACCCAACTCTTCCTCTACTAAGGAGTATACGAGTGCAACAGTACTGGTCCTCTACTAAGGAGTATATAACTCAAGTTGTCGTATACTAAGGAGTAGATAACCCAACTGCACGTCTACTAACGACTATATTTCTTTGATGCAGTAGTCACATCCAGCAATATTGTTTGCTGCATTTAATGTTAATTAAAAAAACAAGTAAACTCGTTAAGTTCGGCCATACCGAATCTTATATACCCTCCGCCATTGACCGCACGTGAATGATTACGGGTACTAATAAACTCATTATACCAAATTTCAACCCAATTCGTTGAAATTTGAGGTTTTTGTGGCGTTAAGAAGTCAAATCTAGAGGGACCTTTGTATGGGGGCTATATCAAAACATGGACCTGTGAGTACCGTTGCTCGTGTGAAGGATACCGGGAATAAATAAACCCAAGTTACCAACTTTTAGCCCGACCAGTTGACATTTGTGGTCTCTATGACGTTAAGAAGTCAAATCGGGGAGATGCCATATATGGGGACCATATCCAAAATTCGACCGATACTGCCCATTTGCAAATTTCAACCACCTAGCTCAAGTATTATAGATTGTAGCGTGATTACAACAGACGGACGGGCATGGCTAAATAGTCTTAGAATTTTACGACGATTTATAATATATGTATATACTTTATGGGGCATTATTCAATATTTAGTGGTGTTACAAACGGAGTGACAAAATGAATATACCCTCATCCTATGGTGGAGGGTATAATATAGAGTGATCAAAACCGGTTTAAAATAAACCGGCCCACCGGTTTTTTGCTTCCACCGTCCTCGGTTTTTCACAAAATCATGAATTTCGAACAACCGGTGCAACCGGTTTTTTTCGTTTGTTTCCACCGGTTTTCCGGTTTTTTTATTATCACTAAAATATTAAAAATTATTTACAACTTTATATACAAAATATCACAAATTAAGATAATAATATGAAAGATCTCCTTATATGGCCTAAAAAGACTCGGCAACTTTGCTAGAATCCGAAGCCATTCACCAATTTCTATACAAATTACAAAAATTTAAAGAAAATAAATGATTCATACGCGCAGGAGTTATGTGAAAAGTAAACGCATTCTCCCACTTCCAAACCGAAAGAAAAACAAGTAAGAAAATTTCATTTGGGTAATACTCTTATATATTTATATGTATACTCGTATATACCCACCTGCACTAAAGTGTGTATATAAAATATATATGTATACAGATTTAATACCTCTATTAAATATTCTATTTAATATCCCGAAATATTAATATTTTCTTGACTGAACTACATAAGGGGAATTTCATGTCAAGTGAGTTAATTTTTAAAAGGGATGTCTTCTGTCGGGATGAAATTTGCACCCAGTAGCCCTATCAGATAGTAGTTATGAGACACAATTCCAACGAAATCGGTTAAGGACTTTCCGAGTTGGAGGGTGTCAAATATTGACATTTTTGTCAAACGGTTGTTTTTCCCATCTGAAATGCTAAAATGTTTGGTTGAACGTTAATTTTTTTCAGAGGTTTATATTTATTTTGATAGATCAACAGGTCCCATCCCAATAATAGATCACAAAGCTTTTAAAGGAAATTATCTAAGCTTTCTTTTGAGCAAAAAAATCAAAAATTAAAACATAGGTTTTTACCAAAATTTCAAAAAAGTTTAATTTTGCAAAAAAAGTAATGAAAATATATTTGCTAATTTTTTTAAAAGGTTGAAAAAAAAAACAATCGATAACACTTTTGGAAAATGTTTCTAAATACAATAGCTAATTAGTTATAAGTATGATATAAAAGGACCGTTTGACTCAAATGACAATATTCATCACAATCCAACTCATAACTACTATCCAACAGGACTAAATTTGGTGCAAGATTCCTAATCAGAAGACATCGCTTTTAAAAATTTAATATTAAAAAATCGCCTTTTTTGTTATTAAAAAGGAAAATGTTTTTCAAGCGGAAATTTTCATACTGTTTTGTTATGCAGAAAAAAACCGGTTCTACCGGTTTCCCCGGTTTTCTTCGAGGAAAAAAACCGTCCACCGGTTTTTTTATAACTTAAATAAACCGTCCACCGGTTTTTTATTTTTTCAAAAAAACCGGTTTTTTGATCACTCTAGTATAATAGTCTATTTTGTGCTTTTTTTTAACGACTTAAACTTTGTATAAATCGGTACAGCCGTTCAAGAGCAATTGCAAATTTCGTAAAACCTAAAATGTTTTTTTTTTAATTTTTTTTTAAATTTCATATCCAATAAATAACACTGTCGAACAGCATTTTTGGAATAGAATAGCGACCCTATAATTATGAAAGAACATGTTAAGTAGATCATTTTTGTAGAATAAACTTATGGTCCAGCTGGTCTGAGTATTTTTTTTTTACAGTGGGTAAAAGTTTTCATTTTTTGGGAGCATTTATTTATGCTAAATGAAAAAAAAATGCTGTAAGTTAATGTTTGAGAGGTTTCTTATTGTCAGAGCTCTATAGAGGAATTTAATGAGGATCATTTTTTGGAAGATCTTAACCTTCTAACTCCGCTCTTAATTGGTCAATTTGGTCCTTTCAGAATAATTTTATGAGGATCTTTTTTGGTTCTTTCAGAATTATAGGGTTCCAATCAAAAAGTCTTAATTTGTTGGACAGTGTAATTATAAAGCCATTGTTTTATTATTTACCATTTTGCTACATTTTATAAACTTTTTAGGCAAATAAAAATAAATTCATAATAAAAACAAGTAAAAGCGTTAAGGTCGGCCATGCCGAATTTTATATACCCTCCACCATGGATAGCATGTGACCTCACGAAATAACTCAAACCTAAAGAAAATAACACCGAAAACACAAAAAATATAGTACAGTAGGAGAACAGTAGGAATCACAACAAGTAAGATGCTATATATGGGAGCTATATGTAAATATGGACCGATATGGCCCATTTGCAATCCCATACAACCTGCAACTATAAGAAGTATTTGTACCAAATTTGATCAACCTAGCTCTATTATTGCGGACTGTAGCGTGATTACCACAGACGGACGGACGGACAGACGGACATGGCTAAATCGTCTTAGAATTTTACGACGATTAATAATATATCTCAGATCAATATTTAGAGGTGTTACAAACGGAGTGACAAAATGAATATACCCACCATCCTATGGTGGAGGGTATAATAAACTAAGTTTATTTTTATACCCTACACCACACTGTGGTACAGGGTATTATAAGTTTGTTTCACGGCAGATGTTTGTAACACCTGAAAATAACACAGCTAGACCCACCTTAAAGTATACCGATCGACTCAGAATCACTAGCTGAGTCGATTTGTCCGTCCGTCCGTCTGTCCGTGTAAAGTTGTTCGTCGACTACAGGTCGCAATTTCACTCCGATCGTTCTGAAATTTTGCAGTTTAGAGTATTTCGTGGCTGTTAAGATCGCTATTGAATTTGGTTGAAATCGGTTCAGATTTAGATATAGCTCCCATATATATCTTTCGTCCGATTTGGCCCTTTAGACCTATAGAAGCTGTATTTTATCCTATCGTTTTGAAATTTAGAATGGTAGAGTTTCTTGATCCATGAACCAACACTACCGAATTTAAAGAAAATCGGTTAAAATTTAGCTATAGCTCCCATATATATGTTTCGTCCGATTTGGCCCTTTAGTCCTGTCGAAGCTGTATTTTACATCCAATCATTTTGAAATTTAGAATGGTAGAGTTTCTTGATCCATGAACCAACACTGCAGAATTTGAAGAAAATCGGTTAAGATTTAGCTATAGCTCCCATATATATGGTTCGTCCGAAAATCGGTTAAGATTTAGCTATAGCTCCCATATATATGGTTCGTCCGATTTGGCCCTTTAGTCCTATAAAAGCTGTATTTTACATCCAATCCTTTTGAAATTTAGAATGCTAGAGTTTCTTGATCCATGAACCAACATTGCCGAATTTGAAGAAAATCGGTTAAGATTTAGCTATAGCTCCCGTATATATGTTTTGTCCGATTTTGCTCTTTAGTCCTGTAGAAGCTGTATTTTACATCCAATCATTTTGAAATTTAGAATGGTAGTTCATGGTGTTCATGAACCAACATTGCCGAATTTTAAGAAAATCGGTAAAGATTTAGCTATAGCTCCCATATATATGTTTCATCCGATTTGGCTCTTTAGATCCAATCGTTTTTATACCCTACACCACACTGTGGTACAGGGTATTATTTATGTATAAAATGTCTCAAAAGTAAATTTATGTAAACAATTTATACATGAATTACAAAATTTATATATCAGAGTTATTCAATATTACGAGAGTGGTGTAGGGTATTATATAGTCGGCACCGCCCGACTTTAGCCTTTCCTTACTGGTTTTAATATGCATTTTGGAATTTTAATGATGTCTTTACGAGGTAATTAAGAGGTTTTTGACTAGTTGTTGCAATATACTTAATTTCTGTGAATTTTTTCCGGCAATATAATAGATTAGTGAGACAACAATGTTGTTTGGAGTCAAAGTTCCTAATTTTATTTCTAGAGGTTGCGTGTTAATGTACAATAAATGCCTTTGTTTTTTTATACCATCCACCATAGGATGGGGGGTATATTAATTTTGTCACTCCGTTTGTAACACCTCTAAATATTGATCTGAGACCCCATAAAGTATATATATTCTTAATCGTCGTAAAATTCTAAGACGATTTAGCCATGTCCGTCTTTCCGTCCGTCCGTCTGTGGTAATCACGCTACAGTTCACAATAATAGAGCTAGGTTGAGCAAATTTGGTACAAATACTACTTATAGTTGCAGGTTGTTTGGGATTGCAAATGGGCCATATCGGTCCATATTTAGATATAGCTCCCATATATAGCATCTAACTTCTTGTTATTCCTACTTTTCTCATCTACTATGTTTTTTTGTGTGTTTTCGGTGTTATTTTCTTTAGGTTTGAGTTATTTTGTGAGGTCACATGCTATCCATGATGGAGGGTATATAAGATTCGGCATGGCCGAACTTAAAGCTTTTACTTGTTTTAATTTGTATCAGTTTAGTAGTATAACAGTTTTGATTTCTCTATAAGATGTGAATATACTATTGTTTTGTTACTTTTCTGGGTTTTGTTTTTATTCTGCAAATTTGTTTTAGGGCAATATAAGAGTTTAGTGAGACAAAATGTTTAGTAGTATAATCCAAGTAATTGCCAATATATGTCTCAGTTCGTTGCTTAAATTCAACGCTGTATCAGTCACAAACACTCAAACTACTAGATGGTCCTTCGCTCCCTTAAGCAAATTTCTCGAGTTACGAACGATTAAATTTTTGACATTAGTAGTTAAGAGAAGAAAGAGCACAAATTTGTTTTTATTTTTTATACATATTTTTGGCATTTTTCCTCAAACATTTCACTTTACAATCACAATTGGAGCAAACACAATTGATTTTCAAAATAAAATTGCAAAAAACACATCTTTAAATCAGCAAATTAAATCTCGAGAGTTAACAAGAGAATGCCAAAATAACTCGAAGAGAGCAAAACAAATGTCAAAAATTTAATCGTTCGTAACTGTCACTTTTTAAAGAGTACGACGGACCATCTATTACTTTGATTGTTTATGGTATCAGTTAAGTAGTATAACAGTCCTTCTCTTGCTCTCTCTCTGTATGTTTTTGATCAATCGATTGCGACATTGCTGTTCAGCAAATTTCCTCTCCCACTATATAACACTTAATTGAAACCAAAGTTGTCTATAGTTAAAGAGTATTTATTTCTATAGATAACTGAATGCGTTTGCAAATTAATTTACAATAAATGCCTCTGTATTGCTGTTCTCTTTTATGAACTCTGCATCGAACTTATAACATAACATATGTATGACTAATTCCAATTTTGTGATAAGTTTCAAGTTCGTCTTACATACGACCGCCATACATAGGCTTATTGACGGGTTCATTGTTACTCAAGCTGTGATGTTCGGGTAGAATGGGTCCCTTTCTCAGTTTCAAGAACATCATTAAGATGGGAGTGAAAAATAGTACTTCCAGACCTATATAATGGGAAGAAGGAAGAAAAGAAAATTATAAAAATATTATAATATGTGGGCATATAAAAAAACCATTCATTAAAATAAAGAGCGAAACTACTGAGACAAATAAATGTTTCCAAGATTTTCGGTCAAAAAATACTTTTTTTATTCCAAAAAAATGTTTTATGATTTTTAGGTAATTTTTCTTTGGAATTAAGACTTATTTCTTTGTCTGAAAAATTAATGAATTTTTTGTTGTTGTAGTCATTCTTTACCATTTCCTGTATAACCTTTTTTGCAGATCTTAATTATATCTATAATTATTTTTTACTTTTTTCTTACCAATGAGTACGAAAGTAATCAATAGTGATATGAAAGCATCTCCAAGGGGCTCCTTCTCCGACAGTTGTTCATAAAATTGAGCAATCATGGCGAGTACACAGACAACTATCATAACGGCGTTAGCGTAAACGAAAATTGACATCAGTTTTGCATGGGCCTATAAGAAGAAGCAAACAAAATAGCAGACAAAAATTGCAAAATAATTAAAATGGTTTGGTATTTTTCTTTATTTTTTTTATAATTTTAGCCTCAATTTGGAGATATGTTAAATCTTTTCTAATTCCCGGTACCACCTAACCGAATCCTTCAATGATAGTAGTGTCAGTTACATCACCCCTAATTTGTGACTTACCTTGTGAATGGTCACAATTGCATAGATGTTCAAGATAAAGCTGATGCCGAATATTACACAAGCAAAAATTAAGGCGCCCATCATATAGTTCATTTTCGCGTCTAATTTTATGAAGGAGAAAAAAAGGTAAAACAAAATATATAGATAAATATTAAATCAAAATAAAATAAGAACAAGTAAAAGCGTTATGTTCGGCCATGCCGAATCTTATATACCCTCCACCATGGATTGCATTTAATTCTATTACTGGATAAATCTTTGGATATGGAGCAAATCATGAAACGATCCTTTTTGTTTAAGCAAATTATTAAAAAAAAAGTAGTATTTATGGCTTAAATTAGCATATTTGAGAACTAGATCTACACGGGTACTACAACAATATAAAAACTCATTTAATATATGTTATAAATTTTATTGAGATGAATTCTTGCCAAAATAGAATACTAACAGCAAATTTTCTGCTAAATTTATTAGAAAATGTGGTGTTTATGGCTTAAATAAACATTTTTGGGAGCGACATCTATAGGTGGACTATAAGTAAAGACTAAAGTAAGAACTGATTTAAAAAATGTTTGCTGCGATGAATTCTTGTCTTAATTAAATACACACATATGCTTACAAAATGTGGAATTTATGGCTTAAATACGTATATTTTGCGGCGAATATACCCTCCACCATAGGATGGGGGGTATATTCATTTTGTCACTTTGTTTGTTACACCTCTAAATATTGATCTGAGACCCCATAAAGTATATATATTCTTAATCGTCGTAAAATTCAAAGACGATTTAGCCATGTCCGTCTGTTGTAATCACGCTACAATCTATTATACTTGAGCTAGGGGGTTGAAATTTGGTATAGATACTTCTTATAGCTGCAGGTAACTTGGGATTGAAAATGGGCGATATCGGTCCATATTTAGATATAGCTCCCATATATAGAATCTAACTTGTTGTTATTCCTACTGTTCTCATCTACTATGTTTTTTTGTGTTTTTCGGTGTTATTTTCTTTAGGTTTCTTTAGGAGTTATTTTGTGAGGTCACATCCTATCCATGGTGGAGGGTATATAAGATTCGGCATGGCCGAACTGAACGCTTTTACCTGTTTTTCATTGTATTCAGTAGTGTTTGCAATTTCATCATGGAGAGATATACGCAAGAACAACGTTTAGAAATTATTCAGTTTTATTATCAAAATAATCGTTCTTCAATTTGCAACTTATCAAGCGCTAAACACATTTTTTTAAAATCCAAAAATCCCCTTTCCAGTCGACCTTGACACACTTGTGCAATATTTTAGCTCTGGTTAAAAGCTATCTTTTTGCCATTGACCGATTCCCGATCCGACGTACCGTTAAGGAGCTGGAGCCAAAATAAACGTTCCGTTCAAATTTGAAAATTATGCTAAGTCCATTTTTTTAAAATCCAAAAAAAAACACTTTACAGTTACCTACGACCTTGACACCGGTGAGAAATATTTTAGCACTCGTTAAGGGCTATATTTTTGCCATTTACAATTATACAGTTTTATTATCAAAATAATCGTTCTTCAATTTGCAACTTATCAAGCGCTAAACACATTTTTTTTAAAATCGAAAAATCCCCTTTCCAGTCGACCTTGACACACTTATGCAATATTTTAGCTCTGGTTAAAAGCTATCTTTTTGCCATTGACCGATTCCCGATCCGACGTACCGTTAAGGAGCTGGAGCCAAAATAAACGTTCCGTTCAAATTTGAAAATTATGCTAAGTCCATTTTTTTAAAATCCAAAAAAAAAACACTTTACAGTTACCTACGACCTTGACACCGGTGAGAAATATTTTAGCACTCGTTAAGGGCTATATTTTTGCCATTGACCGATTCCCGATCCGACGTACCGTTAAGGAGCTGGAACAAAAATAAACTTTCCGTTCAAATTTGAAAATTATGCTAAGTCCATTTATTTTAATCAAAAAAAAAACTGTTTCCAGGCGACCTACGACCTTGACTCCCATGAGCAATATTTTAGCTCTCGTTAAGAGCTATCTTTTTGCCATTGACTGATTGTGGCTACGTGTCACACAGCAAATGAAGCAATTGAATTGTTGCGAGAAAAGTTTGGAGATTCGATTATTTCAAGAAAATGTGATATTGAATGGCCTCCAAAAAGTTGTGACCATTAGACTTTTTCTTGGTCTTTCGAAATAAACCAGACTCTCATCAAGCTTTACAAGTCAATATTGAACGTGCAATTCATAACATACCACTTGATTTAGTGGAAAAAATGCTCGAATTCGTTCCTGCAGAAGAAGTCGTGGAGGCCATTTGAATGACGTTTTATTTAGAACTTAATTGTATCGATTATACTTCACATTAAAAAAAAAACTTTTGAAATTTCTTAACAATAAGTGTTTTTTTTTTCAAAGAAATCATATCACTCGTGTTGGAAAACCCTGTATAATATTAAAAATTCTGATCCATATATAAACTATTTCTTAAAATCGAAAAACTTTATTTATGGAAAATATTTCCCAAAAACCACAAAATTTCTTTATAAAAACTGTGTCACAAAAATGGGAAAATTTTTTGATATAGAAAATATATAAAAAAAAGAAAATTTGTTTAACCAGTAAGGAAAGGGGTACGATTTTACCCGAATTTGGCGGTGTTCATTCATGCAATAGGAAAACTCTGCCTAATTTCGTACTGATCGGACATAAAAAACGGTTTCTATAGCGCTTACATATCAAATCGGGTGTAACATATATATGGGGACTATATCTAAATCTGAACCGATTTTCCCCGAATTTGGCAGGGTTCATTCATGTAATAAGAAAACCCTCTCTGCCAAATTTCATACTGATCTGATATAAAATACAGTTTCTACAGCGCTTACATGTCAAATTCGGGGGTAACATATATATGGGGGCTATATCTAAATCTGAAACGAGTTTGACTAATTTCAATAGGGATCGTCCTTGGGCCAAAAAAGAGCACTGTGCTAAATTTCATCACAATCGGACCATAAATACGAGTACGACCTGCACTTTGATTACAATGATACATTTACAAATGGATGGACAGACGGACGGACGGACGGACGGACAGACGGACGGACAGACGGACGGACAGACAAACGGACATGGTTAAATCGACTCAGGAAGTAATTCCATGTCGATCGGTATAATAAACGATGGGTCTATCTATTATCCTTCTGGGTGTTACAAACAAATGCAGAAACTCATAATACCCTGGACCACAGTGTGGTGTAGGGTATAAATATATCGCTCACTCACTTCAAGAGTGATTTTTAGGATTTTTGTAAGTCAACCTCAAAAATTTTAAATTTTGAATTATGTCACTCTTGAAGTGAGTGGGCGATATGTTCACAATTTTCAACATTTTAAAATATTAATAACGGGCCTTTTTTTAAAATTTTTTACAAAAATTTGGATGGTTTGTTGGCGACACCTTATATAATAATAATTCACTGTGTGAACTGTGGGAACTGGAGTACATTATTTGATGAATATTATTTATATTTTGTATAATATTTATATTTTTGTTAGTGCATTTCTAATCAAATTTCTTTTTTAAACATTGCAAGATTTTCTAATTCGTTCAGATAAAAATATTTTTTAAATTAATCTTCATATCAAAATTTCGTAGCAATATTTTTTAATCCATTTTTATGTTTGAAGACAAAATTGGATCATGATATCACTTAAAAACAATTGAAAATTTAAACACAGTTTTTATATTTGTTCGCTTATTCACACCATATTTATGATTGCGTTTCTTTTGTATAGTTATTATTTTAAAAATTAAAATGTTCACATTATTTACAAATAACGGAATGGTTTTCTTCATTTACCAGTCCATTCTGGATGGCTGAAATCGGGCTCACTGATACTGATAACTCCCACACAGACCACAAAACCCAATAGAGTAACCACTACATGGAACCAGGCCGAGATTAAACTCAGGACTTTAAGGCTACAACAACCCATTGTGATTTAGTTGAACTCCTTTCGTTAGACTTTGGGCTTTGGAAGAAAAACGCGCGCGATTGCTTTAAGAGACTTGCGAAGGGTTGGATCTTTTTTGGCAGACTGAATTTTGAATTGGTCTAGCATTGGCATTCAACAAATTGCCAAATCCCCTAAAACAAAATTGGCGGAATACATCAACATTTTGGCATATTAAATACATATACGCATACATATATGTCTCGCAACACACACAACGAGTGAGTTAAGCAAATTCACGCACTTGAGAGAGGAGAGTTATTGGAATTTTGTTTTTTTTTTACAAAAAACATTGCCACACAACCGTAGATGGGGAAACTAGTTATTGTTTAAAAAAGAAGAACGCCCAAAATATATGACGTTGTATATTTAATTGGTTAGTATGTAGAGTGTAAGAGCTTTAGACATTTGCTGGCCGGTCTGTTGGTCAAATGTTAGATTAGATGAAACATACGGTATTTCGCATTCACACATTGCGATGACTTCAGTGATTAGTCTCATTTGAAATTCTTGCTTTATTTTTCTCCCACAGCCGGATAATAATATATGAGGAAGTACACGACAAATCGACGGTTTCAAAAAAATGTCGCTTTTGATTTTTCCCATTTTTATACCCTCACTTTAGTGTGACGAGGGTATATATCATTTGCTACGAAAAAAAGTGTAACACATCGAAGGAGTGATCTAAGACCCTAAGTATGTTCGGCGGATATTCGTTTTGGGTCATTTTAAGTCGAATGAGCAATGTCCGTCCGTCTGTCTGTCTGTCTGTCTATCTGTCTGTCTGTCTGTCTGTCTGTCTGCTGGCTGGTGCGCACGATAACTCTCGAAAGGAGTAACCGATTGACTTCAAATTTGGTACGTGGTAATATTTTTTTCTATCTCCGGCTAAGTTCGAAGATGGGCCATATTGGTCCACTCCTTCTAGTACCTCCCCCACAAAGTGTTAAATTGTTGTGAAATATTGAATCTTTAATAACTGCTATACTACGTATTCGAATCTTCTGAAATTACACACATAGAATTCGTTTATTAGTCGCTATCAACTCGAGAAAAATGGGCGAAGTCGCCACGTCCCTTTTGGTACCTCCCACACAAATGCACCAGTTTGCACCAAAAGTTAACAGCTTATAACATTAATAACAGTGTATAAAAATACTTGAAATTGTGTACAGTATTATGCTTTTATATTGCCTACAGTCCAGGGAAAAATGGGTGTTGTTGTCACGCCCCTTTTGGTACCTCCCACACAAAGGTACCTTTTTGCACCAAAAGTTAACAGCTTATAACATTAAACCAGTGTATAAAAATACTTGAAATTTTGTACAGTGTAATGTTCTTATAGTGTCTATAGCCCTGTGAAAAATGGGCGTTATTTCCACGCCCCTCTTTGTACCTCCCACACAAAATGCCCAAATCATACCACAATTTAATGTCTCATACCGTTTATACCAGTGCACATAAATGCTTATAAGTCGGCACAGTGCAATGAATTTAAAGTATCTAATGTTCAGCAAAAAAAGGTGTATTTGATAAACCCCTTCAGGTACCTCCCACACAAATTGACAGAATAATTCGAGTAATATTCAATATTACATTACTCACAAAGTGAGGGTATACCTTAGTCGGTTTACCCGACTGAAACTTTCTTACTTGTTTTTTATATTTTTTAGTACCCCCGCAGAAATGCTTTGTGGAATTTTTTGAGATTTTTCCGATAACTCGTTCAGAAGTTATCGATATCAAAAAAAATCGTAAAGATATCACTCCGTGTAACTGATTTTTGGTCATAACTTCTTAAGTTATGGTCCGATTTGAAAAATCTTTTTTTGAAACGTGGGTATTTTTCGGTACAGAAAAAAATTTAGAAAAAATATTAAACAAATTTTTGTGTGCGATTTTTATGTTTTACATATAAATGTCATTTTAAAATTTTTTGTTCTCTCCGATTTTTGCAAATTTTTTATATTGTAAATTTAGATACAGTCCCATATATATGTTATTCCCGATTTAACATGTAAGCGCTGTATAAACCGTATTTTACACCCGATTTGTTCGAAATTCAGCAGAGAGAGTTTTCTTATAACGTGAATGAACACTACAAAATTCGCAGAAAATCCGTTCAGATTTAGATATAGCCCCCTTATATGGGTTTTCCAACAAGAGGTGTTATTTCGAATAACCCGGTATTTCGGTAGCTGTCACTTTTGAAGCTTTTATTCTTTGACATTTGACAAGTAGAAACTACGCCATTACTAAAAATGGAACGATAAACGATTCAACAACGCATTGAAATTATTCAGATTCGAAAAATATAAAATCATCGAAAAATCATCTTGACTGAAGAGGCCCATTTCCACCTCGGTGGCTACGTCAACAAACAAAATTGTTGTATCTGGGGCTCGGAAAACCCAAGAGTTATTGTTGAGAAGCCTCTGCATCCTCAACGTGTGACTGTTTGGTGCGGTTTATGGTCCGGCGGGGTCATTGGACCTTACTTTTTCGAAAATGATGTTGGATCTCCAGTTACGGTGAATGGATTGCGCTATCGAGAAATGATTAATGATTTTTTATGGTCGGAGTTGGATGATATTGATCTAGACAACGTTTACTTTCAACAAGACGGCGCTACGTGCCACACAAGCAACGAAACCATTGCTCTGTTACGGGAAAAGTTTCCGGACCGTGTTATTTCTCGAAGAGGTGATCACAATTGGCCACCGAGATCTTGTGATTTAACACCTTGCGACTTCTTCCTTTGTGGCCACGTGAAGGATAAGGTCTACGCCAACAGCCCAGCGCCGATTCAAGACCTCGAAGATAGAATTCGTGAAGCTATCGAGGACATAGGGCAGCCACTTTGCGATTTGGTTACGGAAAATTTCATGAAAAGGATATGGTCCTGTAAGCGTGGTCGTGGTGGCCATTTGGCTGATGTTGTTTTTCATTATTAACGGCATACCTTCCTCTTTATTATGAAATAAACATCCGATCATTTATCTCACAGAATGGCAATTTTCTTTGAATACCAAAATAACACCTCTTGTTGGAAAACCCTTTATATGGTTCACCCGATTTGACATGTAAGCGCTGTAGAAACCGTGTTTTATATCCGATCAGTACAAAATTTAACAGAGAGAGTATTCCTGTAACATGTATGAACACTGCCAAATTGGGAGAAAATCTTTTCAGATTTACAGGGTGGCTGATATGTATTGCAACCAACTTCAGGTTGCTATCATTTCTAAACCGCTTGTCTGATAGCTGACAGATTTATTTCAGTGACAGTTCATTTTATTGTTTACAAGCTTACAAAAGCATTTTGATCTTCAGATTCAGAAAAAAAGTTATTCGTGATGGAATTCAAGCGTGATAGTGTGATTGCTTTATATTTGGGTGGAAAAACACAAGTGGCTATGTCCTAAAGACAGTATTGAAGCCCTGGGCAGACAAACATTTCGGCCGCAGACCATGGACATTCCAACAGAACTCAGCACCATCGCACTCAGCACGCGTCAACCAAGAATGGCTTAAAAAGGAGGTTCCTCGCTTCATTTCTACCGCACAATGGCCACCAAGATCTCCGGATCTCAATCCGTTGGACTTTTGCGCCTGGGGCATTTTAGAGAGTATGGTTCGAACTAAAAAATACCAAAGTATCGATCATCTCAAGACGGCGCTTCACCGGGAATGGGCCAAAATACCGAAGGGCCACTTTCGTGCAGCGTGTGATGGCATTGTCTGCCGTTTGAAGGCCATAATCCGTGCCAAAGGTGGCCAATTCGAACAAATCTAAACTGTTTCTAAAATTGTATGTTATTTCCGACATTTTTTGCTTTTGAACAATAAAATTTAAAAAAAATATGGCGCTTTACTTTGTTGCATTACATATTAGCCACCCTGTAGATATAGTCCCCATATATGTACAGGGTGGGCCTAAATAAACGAAGGGGTGTAAAAGTTTAATAACTTTTTCGTTTATTAATTTTTTTTTATTTTTTCTTTCAGATTATATAGACAACAAATTTTAGACAAATTTTAGACAAATTATATGGACAACAAATATAGACAATAAATTTCATGAGTTGGCCAGACATGAAATCAGCTTTATTAAAAATTTGATTATGAGTGATGAAGCTCATTTTCATTTGAATGACTTTGTTAATAAGCAGAACTGTAGGTTCTGGGGTTCTCAAAATCCAAGAGCCATTCATCAACGCCAATTGCACCCCATCAGGTGTACAGTATGGTGTGGGATCACATCTGAAAATGTCATTGGGCCTTACTTCTTCGAGAATGAAGATGGAAGTGCTGTAACCGTAAATGGAGAGCGGTATCGGTTTATGATAGAAAATTTTTTACGTCCTGCTCTTGAAAACAGACCTGGTATGTGGTTTCAGCAGGACGGAGCCACTGCCCATACTGCCCGAGACACAATGGCACTTTTAAGTCAAATTTTTGGAGAGCGAGAAATTCGGAAATTATTTGGCCAGCACGATCGCCAGATTTGACAGCACCCGACTATTTTCTTTGGGGTTATTTGAAGAAGCGAGTGTATGTGAACAAGCCAGAGACAATCCTAGAACTCAAGGCAAACATTGTTGCAGAAATTCGAACGTTACAGCCACAAGTTTTGAAAGGTGTTATGGAAAATGCTCTAAAAAGAGCCCATCAGTGCGAAGCTGAAAACGGTGGTCATTTAAGAGACATTATTTTTCATACTTAGTGTAAAAAAATTTGCCTTTTGTATATTATATAATCTGGAAGAAAAAATAAAAAAAAAATTAATAAACGAAAAAGTTATTAAATTTTTACACCCCTTGGTTTCTTTAGGCCCACCCTGTATATGTTACACCCATTTTGACATGTAAGCGCTGTAGAAACTGTATTTTATATTCGATCAGTACGAAATTCAACAGAGAGAGCTTTCTTATTATATGTATGAACACAGCCAAATTCGGGAAAAATCTGTTCAGATTTAGATATAGTCCCCCCATATATATGTTACCCCCGATTTGACATGTAAGCGCTGTAGAAACCGTGCTTTATATCCGATCAGTGCGAAATTCGGCAAAGAGAGTTGTCTTATTACATGAATGAACACTGCCAAATTCGAGAAAAATCGATTTATGTAGATATAGCCCCATGTATATGTTTCGCCCGATTTGATATGTAAGCGCTGTAGAAACCGTGTTTTTTAGCCGATCAGTGCGGCAGAGAGAGATTCCTTATTACATGAATGAATACTGCCAAGTTCTTATCGCAATGCCCATTTTCGCATTGTTTGGGAGGTGTAGGGTATTATATAGTGGACCCCGCCCGACTTTCTGTCTTTCCTTACTGGTTTAAATTCAATCTGTATCTCACTCTCTCTAAAGGCTTTTGGTCAATCAATTGTGACATTGCTTTTCTGTAATTCTCCCCAAACCACAACAATTGAAGTAAAATTAAACAAAAGTGTTCTATATTATAAGAGTATTTATTTCTATACTTAATTTGTTGCGTTTGCAAATTAGTTTACAATAAATGCCTCTGTTTTGCTGTTCTCTTTTTTTTTGAACTGTCCATCGAACTTATAACATTTTGTGATGAGTTTCCGATTTTGTGATGAGTTTCAAATTCTTCGTCTTATATATGACCGCCATACATAGGCTTGTTGACGGGTTCGTTGTTACTCAAGCCGTGATGTTCGGGTAGAATGGGACCATTTCTCAGTCTCCTATACATCAAGAAGATGGGAGAGAAAAAGAGTACTTCCAAACCTATAGAATGGGAAGAAATTGAAGAAAAAAAAAAGAAAATTATAATAAATATTAAAAAAATATGTGCACAAAAAAAAGAAATGTATTCATTGAAATAAAAAGCGAAAACACGTTTTCGTTTGAAAGAGAACATAAGGGACCATTTTTTTATTGATTTTTTTTCAAATTTTGTAATTTTTTTTCGATTTTTTAACATTGATTTAAAAATTATTAAAATCTTTGATTTTTAATTATCAAATTATTTTGATAAAAAAATTTGTAAACATTTTTTTTCGGAAGTTTTTTTTAAAACTTTAATTAAAACAAGTAACACTCTTAATGAATTTTATTTTTGCCTAAAAACTTTATAAAAAGTTGCTAAATGGAAAAAGAAAACATCGCTTAAATTTATTTTTCAAATAAAATGTTTGTATAGAATTTTATGAGGATTTAAAATTTAAAAAAAAATTTAGAAAAATTTAGTTTTGGTTTTTACGAAATTTTCAATTGCTCTCAATGGCCGAACCGATTTTTCCAAGTAAACGTCTTTTGAAAGGAAACAAGGGACATTTTTTGTGGAATTATATTTTTTAAATATTTCTAATTTTTGTTTTTAATTTTTTTTGAAAAACTTTAATTTAAAAAAATCGCTACCCATCGATTTTTCGATCGATCTCAGATTATGCACCAGACTCCCACAAATCAAAAGCAGTAATTGGATACTTGTGAAAGTTATGGACGAAATAATAATAGAAATTTTAGAAAATTGAGAAAAATTAAGTTTTAGAATTATACATATAATTAAACTTATAAAAAGTTGCTAAATGGAAAAAATATTGTAGAAAATTTTATGAGGATTTAAAATTTTAAAATAATTAGAAAAGTGTATTTTTGGTTTTTACGAAATTTTCAATTGCAACGGCTGAACCGATTTTTCCAAGTTAACAGACATTTCTATAGAATTGTTTTTTAAAAAAATTTCCATTTTTTTTTAATTTTTATGAACGTTAATATAAAAAGTTGCTTCCCCTTTGAATTTTTCCAAATTTACACAGTTTATGCTCTCTTACAAATCCAAAACAATAGTTGGATTTTTAGGATCGCAATATTTGTAAAAGTTATGGACGAAATAAAAAATGTTTAATTATTTTTAAAAAAATTAATTCTATAAAATATGGCCCCTTATGTTCTCTTTCATCCGACGTTATCTTGGGAAAATTGTTTGAGCCGTTCAAGAGCAATTGAACATTTCGTAAAACACAAAATTAAATTTTTCTCAATTTTTTTAAATTTCAAAACACCATTAAATTTTGTATAAACATATTTTTCAAAAATACACGTAAATGAAAGCGATGTCTTTTTTTCATTTATAAACTTTTTATAAAGTTTTTAGGCAAAAATAAATTTCATATTTTTTTTTAAAAATAATACCATAAAAATTGGGCCTTTACATATTCTCTTTTAAACGCTTGAAAGAAAAAAATTTCCAAAAAAGTTAAATTAACTTTTTTTAAAAAAATTAAAAAAAAAATAGAAATTAATTTAAAAAATAATTCCATAATTTCTTTCAAACGACGTTAACTTGGAAAAATCACTTCAGCCGTGCAAGAGCAATTGAAAATTTCGTAAAACCCAAAAATACAGTTTTCTCAAGTTTTTTAAAATTTCAAATCGCCATAAAATTTTGTGCAAAAATTTTTTCAAAAAGTAAATGAAATCGATGTTTCCTTTTAGCAAATTTTTATAAAGTTGTTAGGCAAAAATAAATTTTATATATTTTTTTAAAAATAATACCATAAAAAAATTGCCCTTTATGTTATCTTTTAATTGCAAATTTCGTAAAAACCAAAAATGAAAATTTCTCAAAATTTGAAAATTTCAAATCAACAGAAAGTTTTAAAAAGTTAGGGAGGAATTGATGGGGTAGCATTTTTTAACTAAAAATTATAAAAAAAAATTTTAAAATTCAATTTACTGCTTCCATAAGTATTTCAGCTGATTTAAGTTAAAGACATACACTATTGCTACTGAATTCTGAAGATGATAGAGTGGTGTCTATCGAAACTGCAGTCAATTCTACCAAGCAATTAAAACTCTCTACCAATTTTTGTATTTGTTTCCGTTACTTTTTTGCAATTAACAGAAAGTAAATGAAACATATGGCTCAAACCAAAACAAATTCTGAAGGATTTTAAAATTTAAAAAAAAAAATAATTTTAAAAAAATTGAAGTGGTTGCAATTTTTTTTTAAATTAAAGATTTAAAAAAATCGTTTATTTTAAGAAGTAATTCTGTTATAACTGGCCATTTATGTTCCCTTTCAAGCGACGTTAACTTTGTAAGAATCGGCTCAACCGCTCAAGAGCAATTGAAAATTTCGTAAAAACCAAAAATTTTTTTCTATTTTTATACCCTACACCACACTATGGTACAGGGTTTTATAAGTTTGTTTCATGGCAGATGTTTGTAACACCTGAAAATAACACAGCTAGACCCACCTTAAAGTATACCGATCGACTCAGAATCACTAGCTGAGTCGATTTAAGCATGTCTGCCCGTCCGTCCGTCTGTCCATGTAAAGTTGTTCCTCGACTACAGGTCGCAATTTCACTCCGATCGTTTTGAAATTTTGCAGTTTAGAGTATTTCGCAGCTGTTAAGATCGCTATTGAATTTGGTTGAAATCGGTTCAGATTTAGATATAGCTCCCATACATATCTTTCGTCCGATTTGGCCCTTTAGTCCTATAGAAGCTGTATTTTACATCCAATCGTTTTGAAATTTAGAATGGTAGAGTTTCTTGATACATGAACCAACATTGCCGAATTTGAAGAAAATCGGTTAAGATTTAACTATAGCTCCCATATATATGTTTCGTCCGATTTGGCCCTTTAGTTCTATAGAAGCTATATTTTACATACAATCGTTTTGAAATTTAGAATGGTAGAGTTCCTTGATCCATGAACCAACAATACCGAATTTGAAGAAAATCGGTTAAGATTTAGCTATAGCTCCCATATATATGTTTCGTCCGATTTGGCCCTTTAGTTCTATAGAAGCTGTACTTTACATCCAATCGTTTTGAAATTTAGAATGGTAGAGTTTCTTGATACATGAACCAACATTGCCGAATTTGAAGAAAATCGGTTAAGATTTAACTATAGCTCCCATATATATGTTTCATCCGATTTGGCACTTTAGATCCAATCGTTTTTATACCCTACACCACACTATGGTACAGCGTATTATTTAAGTATAAAATGTCCCAAAAGTAAATTTATGTAAATAATTTATACATGAATTACAAAATTTAGATATCAGAGTTATTCCATATTACGAGAGTGGTGTAGGGTATTATATAGTCGGCACCGCCCGACTTTAGCCTTTCCTTGCTGGTTGTATTTGTTTCTGTTACTTGTTTGCAATAGACAGAAAGTAACTGAAACATATGGTCTCAAACCAAAATAAATTCTGACTGAATTTTAAAATTAAAAAAAAAAAAATAATTTAAAAAAAATTGAAGTGGTAGGAATTTTTTTTAGAATTAAAGATAAAAAATCGTATATTTTTAAGAAGTTGGTCCATTAAAAATGGCCATTTATGTTCCCTTTCAAGCGACGTTAACTTTGTAAAAATTACTTCAACCGCTCAAGAGCAATTAAAAATTTCGTAAAAACCAAAATTTTTTTTCTATTTTTTTTTTTAATTTTAAATCCCCCTAAATTCTAATATTTTTTTTTTTTCAAAAAATAAACTATGGCATTGCCTTATTTTTCTTTTTATACAATTTTTAGGCAAAAATAAATTTCATAAATTTTTTTAAAAATAATACCAAAAAATTGCAAAAACCGTTCAAGAGCAATTGCAAATTTCGTAAAAACCAAAAATTCAATTTTCTCAAAATTTGAAAATTTCAAATCAACAGAAAGATTTAAAAAGTTAGGGAGGGGTTCATGTTACAGAATTTTTTTAAAATTAAATTTCTTTAAAAAAAATTAAAATTTTTTTTAAAAAAATAATTTAAAAAAAAATCGAGGAGATATCAATCGTTTTAAATTAAAAATTAAAAAAAACGGAAATAATCATATATTTTTCAAAAAGTAATTCCATAAAATATGACCATTTATGTTCTCTTTCAAACGACGTTAACTTTGTAAAAATCGGTTCAACTGCTCAGGAGCAATTGAAAATTTCTTAAAAATTATTTTTTTCAATTTTTTCAATTGAAAAAATTAAGTTGATTTAAATCCACCTAAAATTTTATATTTTTTTTTTCAAAAAATAAACTATGGCGTTGCCTTATTTTGCAATTTAGCAACTTTTCATAAAGTTTTTAGGCAAAAAAATGCATAAGTTAATAATTAAAATTTTGGCCCTACTTAAATTGAAAACAATATACCCATTATTAAGAAACTTTACGAGTAAGTCTTATTTAAAATATTGTTTTAATTGTATGACATGTAGCTGATTTAAATATTATTTGTCTTTGGCTCGAAATCATTGCCACTCACTCTCTTTAAACTTAGTAAAAAATTTTCTCTCTACAACAAACATGTTTCTCACTTCTTTCCTTGATAATAACTTATGCTACAAAATATACAAATTGAAAAAGCGTTGACCTTGAATTATCGCCAAAGACAATTAGACATTCGGATAAAACCATTGTATACTTAAATTTCAGTAATTTCAGATTAATATAGAATGTCTTTATCTTTGTATTTTATTGTCTTTGGTGCCAAACTAATGACATTTCCATTTTCTTTTTCGCAGTGTATTTTTTTTTTTTTGATAAACCCTATAACCTTTTATTGCAAATTTTTATAATATTGAAAGTTTTTATTATAATTTTTTTTCTTACCAATTACAACGAAATTACACAAAAGATTGATGAAAACATCCCCCAGTGGTTCCTTACGCACCAGTTGTGAAATAAATTGACCAATCATAGCGATTACGCATACAATTATCATTACAATGTTAACATAAATAAAAGCTGCCATCAGGTTTGGACGACTCTGTAAGAAGCAAACAAAAATAATAGAAAAAAAAAAGAGTTGAGAGATAAACAACAAACAGTTTGGATTGGTTTTTTTGTATTTTGTATAGCCTCGCCCTCAGGGATATATTAAATATTCTCAATTTGCTGTATTACCGATATCCGGTAAAATCTAGTTAGTTATTCCTAAGGAATCACATTTGAAATACTTTAAATTTTGCCTGCGTTTTTTTGTCAATTGTAAAATTCTTATTCAGCGCTAACGAAATAAATATAAACGCTTTGTAAATTTTTTGATTTTTTTTAAAAAACCGTTGAATTTTCATATAAGTGTATTGTTTTTTACGAGGTCTCTTTTTCTCAAACACTTCACCTAAAAAATCCTTCGATTTCAACAACTTTTGATATATAGTTATTTTTGTAGGGAGATTATCAGAGGTAAGACGATCAGCTGGGTTGGCGGGTGTTTTGGAAGAAATACTTCCTGAAGTGTCTCCTCTATTTTGTTCTTTGAGCTGGAACATCTATTCCCAAGCCTTCAAGCCACAAGCACAGTGGCTAGCAGCGACATTTTTTTTAAATTTTAAAAAATAAAACAGAATTATAAATATTTTTAGGCCTACTTCCATCCAAAGGTTATATGTTAGAGAATTAACAGAAGTTTATATTCGCGAAAATTGGGGAGTACAAAACATTTAAATTTCAGAACGTAAAAGCCACAAGCACAGTGGCTAGCAGCGACAAATAAAAAAGAATTATAACCATCCAAAGGTTATATGTTAGAGAATTAACAGAAGTTTAAAATAAATGCAATTCGCGAAAATCGGGGAGTACAAAACATTTAAAAACATTTAAATTTCAAAACGTTAAAATTGCAAATAAAACATTTTTATATATTTTTTTAAATTTTTTCCTGAAAGTTACCGAAAAATACAAAAATTTAAAAAAAAAAATTTCAAATCAAATTACTTAAAAAGTTATGACCAAAAACCCAATACACCGAGTGATATCTTAACGTTTTTTTTTTTAATTTCAATAACTTCTAAACCAGTTATGGGAAAAATCTCAAAAAAATCCTCAAATCGTTTCTTTAGGTGCACTAAAAAATATAAAAAATGGGAAAAATCAAAATCGAAATTTTTTTTAACCCTTCGAATTTACCATATATGTATTTCTCTGAGGATGAGGCTATTCTTCAATCGCTTAAATCCACTGAGATTTTGTTGTAGTATTTGTTCTTCCTTTTTTTTTGCACTTTTACTATTGTGCATTTTTTACTTACCTTATGAATGCCCACAATTAGCAATACGTTTATGATGAAGCTGATGGCCAATATAACACAAGCAAAAACAAAGGCGCCAAAAACATAGTTCATTTTCGCATCTAATTTAAGAAGAAGAGAAGGAAATGTTAAAGAAAATCTATAACATATAAATATGAAATCAAATGTGAAAAAATACAAAAATAGTAAATCGGTTGAATTACTAGAAAAATTGTTATTCATTCGAAAACTAAATACATAACTACCAACACGTTGTGAATGTTATGTGTCAGCAATGTAATGACAAGGGTCATCATGACATTTGCCGGGGCTACGACTCGTAATTTCTGGGCTGTGCTCTATATATTTATACCCTACATCACACTGTGGTACAGGGTATTATAAGTTTGTTTCACGGCAGATGTTTGTAACACCTGAAAATAACACAGCTAGACCCACCTTAAAGTATACCGATCGACTCAGAATCACTAGCTGAGTCGATTTGCAGTTTACAGTATTTCGCAGCTGTTAAGATCGCTATTGAATTTGGTTGAAATCGGTTCAGATTTAGATATAGCTCCCATATATATCTTTCGTCCGATTTGGCCCTTTAGGCCTATAGAAGCTGTACCAACCAATATTAAAACCGAGCTAGCTTCTTCTTATGGGGACTCCCCTTGCTCCTTAGTTGACAACTATAAAATATTGGGTGGCAGAGTTTAAACGGGGACGTACGAGCTGCCACGACAAACACCGTAATGGCCGACCAATTGAGTTGCCCACGCCAGAAATGGTTAGAAAAAATCCACAAAATATTGTTAGATGACCGTCGATTGAAGGTTCGTGAGCCAGCTGAAGTCGTAGGCATTTAAAAAAGTGCTATACATCGCATTTGTTCGGAAAATTTGATGATTAAAAAGCTGTGCGCAAGATGGGTGCCACGTTTGCTCATAATCAAGACAATGAACAAGTTCACATATCCATTGTTGCGATGGACAAAATTAATGAAATAAAGTTGGAATTGCTTTGGCACGCAGCTTATTCGCCAGATTTAGCTCCCTCGGAGTACTTTTTGTTTCAAAACTATAAGAAAAAGATTTGCCAGCAATGAAGAGGTTTATGTTGCAGTTGCGGGTGATGGCTATTTTCAGGAGCAAGATAGTTCTTAGTATAAACAGGGTAGCGAAGCTATTGAAGCTGGAAAACATGTATCGAGCTAAAAAGAGATTATGTTGAGAAATAATCAAAAATGTTCCCAAATTTGTTGTGTTTTCTTTGTAGATTGGCAAATTTGGGGCCGCCCTCGTAATTTAAGGCGATTTGTTTTGATGGAGTAAATTTATAAAACTGATGTTTTCTGATCGCAATGAAACTTGCTCAAAATGTTCTTTTTGCATAATTCGCATTACTCACTCAATTAATTTTCGATTGTTCTAAAATCACACTTAATTGAGAATAAACACACTTTCAGAATAATATGTAAAATTACACCTAGGAAAATAATTGGTTGGAATTCGATTGTAGCAATAAAAAAATAGTACTAGCAATAAAATGTATATTGCCAACACCGTGTGTCGGTTGTATTTATATACAAATAGTTGAAACAACCATAATAACATGGATACGATTAAATAAAAATGCCTGCAACTAACTCGATGGTTGTATCAATAGAATTAAGATTGTTTTTTTTCATTGAAACTCGGTTAGTTGTGGTAACCAATTTTAAACTTCATTGTATTACCATATGATCGATTTTGGGTTGTGACAACCAATGTTTTATTCTTCACAACAGAAATTGTATCAATAGACCAAAGATTATTATTGCAACGAATAATTGGTTACCACAACTAAAAACATATTAATAAATAATCGTTTTTTGGTTATCCCATTAATTTCCCAAATTTAGAATAATTAAATGTATTTTGGGAAATAGAACCGAAATATTGGTTGCTGTTCTTTTGCTGATACATGACAAACAAAAAATAAAGTTACGCGACATAAATAAATCTTCAAAATTTTTTTCAAGAACGGTATACATATGTAGTCAAAATTAATCTCGTGTGGATAATAATGTGTGGAATGCAGAATATTTTGTGCAAAATGCTTTACATAAATAAAAAATAAAAGCAACAATCATGAAATTGAAAGCACACGTTTAAGCGATATTTGCAAAAACGTTTTTTGTTTTTTTTTGTGTACTAAAATTTCTGTCAAATATTTCCACATCTCATAATTGTGATGCATTTGAAATAGGGGATTTTTAATTTTGTTATGTTCAATAAATAAAATAAAAATTAATGAAACTGTTTTTAATTAATTGTCGGTAGTATATGACTGACAAATTGTCAGTACAACCATTTTTTTAAAACAGTTGGTTGTGGCAACATACAACAGATACTTTTAGCCACCATTTTCGTAGTTGGCTCAACCAAATATGATTGTTGTCAACATGGAAGCAGAAGTATACCACAACCTAAATGTTGGTTGTCCTGATGGAATCGCATAGTAGTAGACAGAACTACCAAAATTCGGTTGGCAATTAATTCGTTTGAGGCAACCAAACTGTATTCTGTGTGTAGTACCCTTGGTAATAAAGTATTGCAATGCGTCTCGATTTAAGTAGAAAAATTGAGAAAATTAAAAGAAAATCCAAGTCATTATACCCTACACCAGATTGTGGTTATAACTTTGTGCATTTGTTTGTAACACCCAAAAGGAGAAAAAAATAGACCAATTGTTTATTATACCTATCGACTCAGAATAACTTTCTGAGGTGAAGAAGCTATGTCCGTCTGTCTGTCTGTCCGTCTGTCTGTGCATGTATTCTTGTAATCAAAGTACAGGTGTTATTATGATCCGATCTCAACGAAACTTTGCACATACAGGGTTGCCCATATTCGACGGACCCATCTGGCAACGCCATAACTTTTGACAGAGATGTCAGATCGCTTAATGACATACCGCGTTTGAAGCGTCAGTCCAAGCAGATTTTTACCATGGAACAATACACGCCAAGCGAGCGCTCTGAAATAGTTGAAATTTACATTCCACAGAAGAAGTCAATTGTGAAAACTCAAAAAACAAAATTATCATGTCCGATGAAGCCCATTTCACATTGAATGGGACCGTAAATAAGCAAAATTGCCGTATTTACGCCACTGAAAATCCTCAGGAGATTCAAGAATTGCCTCTTCATGACGAAAAAGTCACAGTTTGGTGCGGCGTTAGTGCGAAAACGGTCATTGGGCCGTTTTTCTTCCAAAACGAAAATGGCCATGCTGTTACCATCAACCAGGAGCGTTATCGCGACATGATGACCAATTTTGTGATGCCAATTATTCGTCGAAAGCGTATGAGGCAGTTCTGGTTTCAACAAGACAGCGCTCCACCGCACACAAGTCGGATAACAATCGATTTTCTGAAGAATTTGTTTCCGGGCCGTTTGATGTCGAAAAGTGGTGATTTGGACTGGCCACCGCGTTCGCCCGATTTGACGCCGCCTGACTTCTTCTTGTGGGGATATTTGAAGTCAAAGGTTTACGTTAACAAGCCAAGGACCGTAGAAGAGCTCAAGGACAACATTCGTGAAGAAATAGCCGCTATTCCGGCCGAAATGTTGGCGAAAACGATGGAAAATGCTGCAAAAAGGGCACAATACGCCATCAACGCCAGAGGCGGCCATTTGAGAGATATCATATTCAAAAATTGATGTAAACAAATCTACTTGGAACAAATTAAATGATTAAGATTGCCAACCGCCAAATTTTTATTTTTTTCTTTGATTTTTTTTAAAAAAACATGGGTCCGTCGAATATGGGCAACCCTGTATATTTATTTTGGCACAGGGACGATCCCTGTTGAATTTGGTTGAAATCGCTTCAGATTTACATATATATAGCTCCCATATAACGGGTTTTCCAATAGGGATGATATGATTTTGACTTGACGTTTCGGCCATTTGTAGTATGTCATTATCTGTCATTTGTTTTTCATTGTATTTAGTAGGGTTTACAATTTCATCATGGAGAGATATACGCAAGAACAACGTTTACAAATTATTCAGTTTTATTATCAAAATAATCGTTCTCCAATTGCAACCCTTTCCAGTCGACCTACGACCTTGACACCCATGAGCAATATTTTAGCTCTCGTTATGGGCTATCTTTAACCCATTAACCGATTCCCAATCCGTCTTACGGTTAAGGAGCTAGAGCAAAAATAAACTTTCCGTTCACATTTGAAAATTATGCTAAGTCCATTTCTTTTTAAAATCCAAAAAAAAAACACTTTCCAGTCGGCCTACGACCTTGAAAGCCATGAGCAATATTTTAGATCTCATTAAGAGCTATCTTTTTGCCATTGACCGATTGTGGCTATGTGCCACCCAGCAAATGAAACAATTGAATTGTTGCAAGAAATGTTTGGAGATTCGATTATTGTGAAAAATTGTGATATTGAATGGCCTCCAAGAAGTTGCGATTTTTTGTTGTGGTTTCATAAAATAGTAACCTCAATCTATACAAAAAATTGTAGCTCTCGAACACAAAAAAAAATGTGTTGCCTAGTATTATCTAATGACTTATATACTATCTATTCGAATCCACTTAATTCCACGATTATTAGTAGTTTATCTGTCGCTGTCGCTGTCACTTTGAGAAAAATGAGCGAAATGGTCCCGCCCCTTTGGGTACCTGATACCTAAAGGAACCATTTTGTACAAGAAGTTAATTGCTTATAGCTTTATTACCAGTGCATATAGATTCTTGAAATTTTATTTATTTAGTGCAAATTTCTTACTTGTTTTTAGTGCATTTATAATTCAGTTTTTTTTTTGGAAATATTCCAACATTTTCTCATAATTTCAGAGAAAACATTTTTTAATTTAATTTCCACATCAAAATGTCACACCAAATTTTTATATTTAATTTCTGTTATTGAAAACATGAAGTTATTTTGAAAATAAAATCAAGACATCTCTTATAAAAAAATGGAAAATTTAAACACAGTTTTTATATTTTTTTCCACGATGTTTTTAAGACGAGCCCCACTAGTTAGTCACACCATATTTATGATTGATTTATGTGTGATTAATTTCTTTTGTATAATTATTATTTGAAAATGCAAATATTCAAAAGTTATTTTAAAATAACTGAATGGTTTTCTTTAGTTACCCGTCCATTCTGGATGACCGAAATCCGGTTCACTGAAACTGAGAACTCCCACACAGAGCACAAAACCCAATAGAGTAAAGACTACATGGAACCAGGCTGAGATCAAACTCAGAACTTTAAGGCTACAACAACCCATTGTGCGCTAGTTGAACTCCTTTCGTTAGACTTTTGATTTTGGAAAAACCGCGCGCGATTTCTCTAAGAGACTTGCGTAGTGTTCGATCTTCGTTGGCAGACTGAATTTAGAATTGGTCTAGCATTGGCATTCAACAAATTGCCAAATCCCCTAAAAAAAATTGTGGAATACATCAACATTTTGTCATAAAAAAATTCATATATATATATGTCTCGCAACACACACACTGCGTGAGTTAAACGAATTCACGCCGGCGAGAAGCAGAGAGGGAATAGGGAATTTGGCTTTTTTTAAACATTGACATTAACAACAAATGTTTAAAAAAGAAGAACGCCCAAAAATTTATGACGTTGTCCATTTAATTGGTTAGCTTCAAACATTGTTGTCTGTTTGTCGGACAAATGCGCTGGTTTCCGTGTTGTTGTTCTATTTCCATCTTATAATAACTTATAAAACATACGGTATTTCGCATTCACGCATTGCGATGACTTCACTGATTGTTCTTTTTGCAAAATTGTTGCGTTATTTTTCTCCTACAGCCGGAGAATAATATAATAAAAATAATATAAAATTTTGCCAACTCAGTTTGTAACTGCACTGTAAAAAATTAACGACAATTTTGCCAAATCAATTTGTAACTACACTGTAAAAAAATCGAAAAAAAATCATTCTTGATAATATATTTGAAAATAAATTTTTTATATAAGGGGAATTCCACGACAAATCAGTTTCAAAAAAATTTCGGTTTTGATTTTTCCCGTTTTTTATATTTTTTAGTACACCTGAAGAAACGCTTTGTTGAATTTTTTGAGATTTTTCCGATAACTCGTTCGGAAGTTATCTATATTTAAAACAGTAAGGAAAGGCTAAAGTCGGGCGGGGCCGACTATATAATACCCTACACCACACTCGTAATATTGAATAACTCTGATATATAAATTTTGTAATTCATGTATAAATTGTTTACATAAATTTAATTTTGGGACATTTTATACTTAAATAATACCCTGTACCACAGTGTGGTGTAGGGTATAAAAACGATTGGATCTAAAGAGCCAAATCGGATGAAACATATATATGGGAGCTATAGCTAAATCCTTACCGATTTTCTTCAAATTCGGCAATGTTGGTTCATGGATCAAGAAACTCTACCATTCTAAATTTCAAAATTATTGAATGTAAAATACAGCTTTTATAGGACTAAAGGGCCAAATCGGACGAAACATATATATAGGAGCTATAGCTAAATCTTAACCGATTTTCTTCAAATTCAGTAGTGTTGGTTCATGGATCAAGAAACTCTACCATTCTAAATTTCAAAATGATTGGATGTAAAATGCAGCTTCTACAGGACTAAAGAGCAAAATCGGACGAAACATATATATGGGAGCTATAGCTAAATCTTAACCGATTTTCTTCAAATTCGGCAATGTTGGTTCATGGATCAAGAAACTCTACCGTTCTAAATTTCAAAACGATTGGATGTAAAATACAGCTTCTGTAGGACTAAAGGGCCAAATCGGACGAAAGATATATATGGGAGCTATATCTAAAGCTGAACCGATTTCAACCAAATTCAATAGCGATCTTAACAGCCGCGAAATACTCTAAACTGCAAAATTTCAGAACGATCGGAGTGAAATTGCGACCTGTAGTCGACGAACAACTTTACATGGACAGACGGACGGACGGACATCGTTAAATCGACTCAGCTAGTGATTCTGAGTCGATCGGTATACTTTAAGGTGGGTCTAGCTGTGTTATTTTCAGGTGTTACAAACATCTGCCGTGAAACAAACTTATAATACCCTGTACCACAGTGTGGTGTAGGGTATAAAAACTGATACACAGAGTGATATCTTTAGGATTTCTTGAAATATATATATATGAAAATATATATATGAAATATATCGATAACTTCTGAACGAGTTATCGGAAAAATCTAAAAAAATTTCACAATGCGTTTCTGGGCTGGTATTAACAAATATAAAACAAATAAGAAAGTTCAGTCGGGAAAACCGACTTATGAATCCCCTCACCTTGAGTCCCAGCAAAATATTCGTAAATTTATTTATTTTTTGTTTTAATTAATTCATCAATTTAAATTGTATTTAATAACTTTAAAGTATGTACTGCTATTAAAATTAAATGCTGTTTACATTTGGTACAAAATGGTCCACTTGTGTGGCAGGAACCAAAGGCGGCGTGGCAATGAGGGCCACTTTTCTCTTGACTCTAGGTACTATAAAAGCATTATACTGTACAAAATTTCAAGCATTTGTACGCACTGGTTTAGAAGTTAAAAGCTGTCAACTTTTGGTACAAAAAGGTCAATTATTGTGGGAGGTACAAAAAGCGGCGGGCCCATAACGCCCATTTTTTGCTGGACTCTAGGGTACTATAAAAGCATTACACTGTACGAAATTTCAAGTATTTGTATGCACTGGTTTAAAAGTTAAAAGATGTCAACTTTTGGTACAAAAAGGTCCATTTGTGTGGGAGGTACCAAGAGGGGCGTGTCAATAACGCCCATTTTTCTCTGGGAGTGGCCACTTCCACATTTTTCCTGATGTGTTAGCGACTAACAAACTAATACTATGTGTGAAATTTTAGAAGATTCGAGTAAGTAGTATAGAAGGTATAAAAGAATCAATATTTCACTAAAAGTTAACCCTTTGTGGGGGAGGATTAGAAAGAGTGGACCAATATGGACTATCTTTGAACTTAGCCGGAGATGGAGCAAACATATATTACCGCATACCAAATTTGAAGTCAATCGGTTACTCCTTTCGAGAGTTATTGTGCGCACCAGCCAGCTGACGGACGGACGGATGGATATTGCTCAAATGACTTTAAATGACCCAAAACGGATTTCCGCCGAACATACTTATGGTCTTATGTCACTCCTTCGATGTGTTACACTTTTGACTCGTAGTAAATGATATAAAGGTGAGGGGATGCAAATGGGAAATATCCAAACCGAAATTTATTTGAAACCGTCAATTTGTCGTGGAATTCCCCATATATTTATTCAAATAAATTCCATTTGTAAATCAATAAAATTTATTTGAAATGCATATGTTAATATCCCTACCGGAATATGAAGCCAACAGAGACCGGTACACAGATTGTCCATGTTAAAGGTGGATAAATTGTAAGGGCCGATGTTGAATGTGCACCACACCTAAACGTCAAGTTTTTTCAGCATTTCATCTGACATTTCTCAATTTCAGACTAACTCACCATTTGAACCATGAAAAGATACACAATCGACGCGTTAAAGTTTTTTAAGCCTTTTACGAAAATGGGTGTTCAAATCAAAATGCATTTCGGGCACTTCGGCGACGTCATCGGGCCATACTTCTTCGAAATGAGGCCGGTCAGGCAGTTACTGTGAATGGTGTTTGCTATCGTGAGATGATAACGAACTTTTTTGTGGCCCGAACTGGAAGATATGGATGTGGACAATATGTGGTTTCAACAGGACGTTGCCACTTGACACACAGCTAACGAAACAATGGCTCTTTTGCGCAGCAAATTCAATGGCCGTGTTATCTCACGTCGTGGCGATGTCAATTGGCCGCCCAGATCATGTGATTTGACACCGTTGGACTTCTTGCTTTGGGGTTATTTGAAAGAAAAGGTGTACGTCGATAAGCCAGCAACAATTCAAGAGCTAAAGCATGAGATAATTCGGCACATTAACGGCATAGAACCTCAATTATGCCTCAGCGTCACCGAAAATTTGGACCATAGGATGGAGGCCAATATTTTGTTCCATACATAATTGAACCATACCAATATTATCATAATAAAATGATGACAATAATTTCTTAAATAATTTGTGTTTTATTCAAAATCAACATCGGCCCTTAAAATTGAACCACCCTTTATATGAAAACAGCTGGTAACTTTAACATGTCATTGGAGGTGGTGAACTGCCAACGTGCCACCTGTCCTGGTAGATAACCCAAATGTACTATGGCCTATGTAAACCGTAGTCTACTAAATAGTAGATAACCCAACTAACCGCCTACTAGGTAGTATAGATATAACTCATCTGGCCGTCTGCAAAAAAAAATATATATCGTCGCTTGGATGACTAACGGACGGAACTAACATTTTCAAAATTGTTTACGAAAGCTAATTTTCTGTTGCTGAGACAATGTTGCTTCTTCTCCACGGCGTAATATTTATCATACAACTAGCTGAGCCCGGTGCGCTTCGCTGCCCATGTCAAAATTCGCGCTGTAGAAACTGTATTTTATATCCGATCAGTACGAAATTCGGCAGAAAGAGGTTTGTTATTACATGAAGGTATACTGCCAAATTCGGAGAAAATCGGTTCAGATTTAGATATAGTCCCCATATATATGTTACCCCCGATTTGAAATTCAAGCGCTGTAGAAACTGTATTTTATATCCGATCAGTAAGAAATTCGGCAGAAAGAGGTTTCTTATTACATGAAGGAATGCCGCAAAATTCGGAGAAAATCAGTTCAGATTTAGATATAGCCCCCATATATATATGTTACCCCCAATTTGACATGTAAGCGCTGTAGAGACTGTGTTTTATATCCGATCAGTACGAAATTCGACAGAAACAGGTTTCTATTTTACATGAATGAGTATTCTAGGAAAATCGATTCAGATTTATATATAACCTCCATATATATGTTCCTCCAGATTTGGTTACAAAGCGCTATAGAAGTTGTACTTTACTTCCGATCATTACAAAGTTCTCCAGAAAGATTTTTCTCAATTTAGGAACGAATATTGCTTAATTTTGCGATTATCGGTTCAAAATACATTTACCAATTATTCCAAATTATTATCGCAATGACCCTTATCGCATTGTTAGGGAGGTGTAGGGTATTATATAGTCGGCCCCGCCCGACTTTCTGCCTTTCCTTACTGGTATTAGTAATAAATTCACTGAATGAAAAAATACCGAATTCAGTGGAAAGTCCAGAAAATAGAAATGTATACTTATAAAATTTCCAAATTCTTGTTTCATTGATATTGCATCACATTATCATATTGCGATTGTATTGGAGTGAGCAGCTGTAATTATCGCATACCGAGCATTTTTGTTCATGTATTGCCTATATAATACTTGCAAGATATATCAAAATATGGGCTGGGCCACGCCCACTGGTCCTATTCCGCCCATTTGAAAGCCAATCACGTAGACTGCTACCAGATACATATACGCAAAATTTCAACACTCTCGCTAACAAAATGAGCGAGATAATTCAATTTCAAAATTTGGCTTATATGGGCGGTGGCCCGCCCATTGGTCAGATCCCGCCAATTTTTGGACCAATCACGTGGACTGTCACCAGATACATATCTACAACATGACAGCACTCTAGATAAAAAATTGTGCAAGTTATATCAATTTCAAAATTTGGCTTATAAGGGCGGGGCCACGCCCATTGGTCCGATCCCGCCCATTTTCTGACCAATTACGTAGAATGCCACCAGATACATATACACAACATTGCAGCACTCCCGATAGCAAATTGTGCAAGATATAAAAATTTCAAAATTTCGTCATTGTGGGCGGGGCCACGCCTATTGGTCCGAACCCGCCCATTTTTGGACCAATCACGTAAATCGCCAACGGATATATATACACAAAATTCCAGGTCTCTCGCTAACAAATTGTGCAAGATATCACATTTTTTAAATTTGGATTATATGGGCGGTGCCACGCCCATTGGTTCGATCCCGCCCGTTTTTGGATCAATCACGTAGACTGCCACCGTTTACATATACACAAAATTCCAGCACTCTCGCTAACAAATTGTGCAAAATATCTCAATTTCAAAATTTGGCTTATATGGGCGGGGCCACGCCCATTGGTCCGGTCCCGCCCATTTTTTCACCAATTACGTAGAATGCCACCAGATACATATACGCAACATTGCAGCACTCCCGCTAGCAAATTGTGCAAGATATCAAAATTTTGTCTATGTGGGCGGGGCCACGCCCATTGGTCCGATCCCGCCCATTTTTGGACCAATCACGTAGACTGCCACCGTTTACATATACACAAAATTCCAGCACTCTCGCTAACAAATTGTGCAAAATATCTCAATTTCAAAATTTGGCTTATATGGGCGGGGCCACGCCCATTGGTCCGATTCCGCCCATTTTTGGAAAATTCACATAATCTGCCATTAAATGCATACAAACAAAATTTCAGCACTATACCTATAATAGGAGCAGAAATATCGGATTTTTAACCTGCGATTTGTATGGGAGGTACCACGCCCCTTTGTCCAATTAATTTTTTTTTTCTATATAAACCATCTCGTGAAAATTTAGAATCGAATAAAAAAAAAATCATCCAAATCGCTCCAGCCGTTCTGACGTGATGCCATTACACAGATGGACCGTTTCATTTTTATATATATAGATTTCCTGTTTCTTTTTCTTCTTATGTACAAAAATTCCTATTTCTCAATATTCTTGAAAAAAAGGAAAAAAAGTTAATTTCTGAAGAAATGCAATTTAATGTGACATATTGCCAGATACTTCGAAAATGTTCTACCGTTTTTGGAGATAACGGTAACACTATGCAACAACATTTCTGTCGAAGGGCTGCGCATAACATTTTCTGGTGTTATATGAAGTCCTTAACACCGAAAAAATTGTTATGGTAAAATTTTTTTCTTTAAAATTTTTGGTTTAGAATCTTTAATATCGACCAATTTAGTTTATTTTTGGCTAAAATTTTTATAAGCAGTTACAAATAGGTAAAATAAGATCTCGCTATAATTTTTTTTAAAAAAAAAATTTGTGGGCATTTTGATTTTTGAAAAAAATTTAATAATAACTGTTTTTGTTTTTTAAGAAATTTGTAATTGCTCTCGATCGGCTGAACCGATATTTGCAAAGTTTACTTTGTTTTAAAGAGGACACAATGCGGCATTTTTTGTAAACAATTTTTTATGAACCTCTTTTTTTTTGAAAAACCATTGTAGAAAAAATTGCTCCCCCTCGATTTTCTTCATGTTTTCACACGATAAAAAATTGGTTAGATATACCCAATAGTACAAAAGTTATGACCAGTTGAAATTATATTTATTTATAATTTTTTCCTTAAAAAATTGACAAAAATCGGATTTTTTTTTTGAAAACTTCAAGTGGTCATAACTTTTGTATTTTTGGGTAGATCGAACCAATTTTGTTTCTAATATAGGAAATTTTATTGCCCATCCAGATATGTTGATACGGATGAAATCGGTTCATATTGTGCTCCGATATTTACAAAATACTAGCACACGGTGTAAAAAGTTTTTTGTAGACCTCAGTTAGTAGAACACACACAGAAATAAATTTTATAAATCGGAATAGAAACACAAGTTACACGCGATTATACATTTTCTTCACCCGATGTTGTCTACTTTGAGGCCCTGTAGCTCCGCCCTGCCTGACATAGGGCGCCCAAATATAAAACTTAACTTCTCTAACACCTATTCATCTACCATGTCAAGTTTGGTCGCAATCGGTGGTTTGGTTAAGAAACGGTCGATTTAATTCCCCTTTTTAAACTCTACACCACACTGTGGTACAGGGTATTATAACTTTGTGCATTTGTTTGTAACACCCAAAAGGAGAAGAAATAGACCCATCGTTTATTATACCGATCGACTCAGAATCACTTTCTGAGTCGATTTAGCTATGTCCGTATGTCTGTCTGTCCGTCTGTCCGTCTGTGCATGTATTCTTGTAATCAAAGTACAGGTCGCAATTATGGTCCGATCTCGACGAAACTTTACACATATCTTTTTTTTGGTCCAAGGACGATCCCTATTAAATTTGGTTAAAATCGGTTCAGATTTAGATATAGCCCCCATATATACGTTACCCCCGATTTGACATGTAAGCGCTGTAAAAACTTTATTTTATATCCGATCAGTATGAAATTAGGCAGAAAGAGGTTTCTTATTATATGGATAAACACTATTACATTTTGAAGAAATCCGTTCAGATTTAGATATAGCCCCCATACATACGTTACCCCCGATTTGACACGTAAGCGCTGTAAAAACTTTATTTTATATCCGATCAGTATGAAATTCGGTAGAAAGAGGTTTCTTATTATATGGATGAGAACACTATTAAATTTGGAAGAAATCGGTTCAGATTTATATATAGCCCCCATATATATGTTACCCCCGATTTGACCTGTAAGCGTTGTAAAAACTGTATTTTATATCCGATCAGCGCGAAATTCGGCAGAAAGAGGTTTCTTATTACATGAAGGAATACTGCCAAATTTGGAGAAAATCGGTTCAGATTTAGATATAGCTCCCATATATATGTTACCCCCGATTTGACATGTAAGCGCTGTAGAGACTGTATTTTATATCCGATCAGTACGAAATTCGACAGAAGGAGGTCTTTTTACATGAATAAGTATTCAGGGAAGATCGGTTCAGATTTATATTAAAGCTCCATATATATGTTCCTCCTGATTTGGTATCAAACCGCTATAGAAGTTGTATTTTACTTCCGATCATTAAAATTTTCCAGAAAGATGTTTCTCACTTTAGGAACGAATATTGCTTAATTTAGCGATTATCGTTTCAGAATTAGATAATACGTTTCTACCCATTTACCAATTATTCCAAATTATTATGGCAATGACCCTTATCGCATTGTTAGGGAGGTGTAGGGTATTATATAGTCGGCCCCGCCCGACTTTCTGCCTTTCCTTACTGATTTAATTTGTACCACTGTGCAGTGTTTTGAAAAAACAGACGAAAATTGTCCGGCCAGTCTTAGTATTTCCTCCATAACTTTTACAAGTATTGAGTCTCACAATACTGTTCTGGATTTGTGAGAGTGCGACAAATATTCTGTGAAAATTTGAAGAAAATCAAGGGGGGGGGTCAAATTTTTTCTACAAAGGTATTTTCCAAAAAAATTAATTCGCAAAAAACTTTTTTAAAAATTTTCAAAAAAAAATGTTTTACAAAAAATGACCCATTGTGTCCTCTTTAAAACAAAGTAAACTTTGCTACAATCGTTTCAGCCGATCGAGAGCAATTATAAGTTTCGTAAAACACAAAAACTCATTATACCCTCACTTTAGTGTGACGAGGGTATATATCATTTGCTACGGAAAAAAGTGTAACACATCGAAGGAGTGACCTAAGACCCCATGTATGTTCGGAGGAAACCCGTTTTGGGCCATTTTAAGTCGATTGAGCAATGTCCGTCCGTCTGTCTGTCTGTCTGCTGGCTGGTGCGCACGATAACTCTCGAAAGGAGTAACCGATTGACTTCAAATTTGGTATGTGGTAATATTTTTTTCTATCTCCGGCTAAGTTCGAAGATGGGCCATATTGGTCCACTCCTTCTAGTACCTCCCCCACAATGGGTTAAAATGTTGTGAAAAATTGATTCTTTAATAACTGCTATACTACTTATTCGAATCTTCTGAAATTCCACACATAGTATTAGCTTATTAGTCGCTATCAACTCGAGAAAAATGGGCGAAGTTGCCACGTCCCTTTTGGTATCTCCCACACAAATGCACCGTATTGCACCAAAAGTTAACAGCTTATAACATTAATAACAGTGTATAAAACAAGTAAGAAAGTTTCAGTCGGGTAAACCGACTAAGGTATACCCTCACTTTGTGAGTAATGTAATATTGAATATTACTCGAATTATTCTGTCAATTTGTGTGGGAGGTACCAGAAGGGGTTTATCAAATACACCTTTTTTTTTCGCTGAACATTAGATACTTTAAATTCATTGCACAGTGCCGACTTATAAGCATTTATGTGCACTGGTATAAACGTTATGAGACATTAAATTGTGGTATGATTTGGGCATTTTGTGTGGGAGGTGCAAAAAGGGGCGTGGCAAAAACGCCAATTTTTTTCACAGGGCTATAGACACTATAAAAACATTACACTGTACAAAATTTCAAGTATTTTTATACACTGGTTTTAATGTTATAAGCTGTTAAGTTTTGGTGCAAAAAGGTACCTTTGTGTGGGAGGTACCAAAAGGGGCGTGGCAACAACACCCATTTTTCCCTGGACTGTAGGCAATATAAAAGTATAATACTGTACAAAATTTCAAGTATTTTTATACACTGTTATTAATGTTATAAGCTGTTAACTTTTGGTGCAATATGGTGCATTTGTGTGGGAGGTACCAAAAGGGACGTGGCGACTTCGCCCATTTTTCTCGAGATGATAGCGACTAATAAGCTAATACTATGTGTAGCATTTCGAAAGATTCGAATAAGTAGTATAGCAGTTATTAAAGAATCAATATTTCACAACATTTTAACCCTTTGTGGGAGAGGTACTAGAAGGAGTGGACCAATATGGCCCATCTTCGAACTTAGCCGGAGATAGAAAAAAATATTTCCACATACCAAATTTGAGGTCAATCGGTTACTCCTTTCGAGAGTTATCGTGCGCACCAGCCAGCAGACAGACAGACAGACAGACAGACAGACAGACAGACGGACGGACATTGCTCATTCGACTTAAAATTACCCAAAACGGATTTCCTCCGAACATACTTGGGGTCTTAGGTCACTCCTTCGACGTGTTACACTTTTTTCCGTAGCAAATGATATATACCCTCGTCACACTAAAGTGAGGGTATAAAAATTAGCGCGAGATTTTATTTTACCTAGTTGTAACAGCTTATAAACATTTTAGCCAAAATTAAACTACATAGGTCGATATTAAATATTCTGACCCAATTGTCAGAAAATAGACAGAGTTGCCAATAAAATGTTTCTCTGACAATGGCACCATTGTAACATGCAAAACCTTCGGACATCTGACAATCAGAAGTGTATGTTCACACGGCTGTAAGTTCACAGAATTGCATTTTTCCGCCATTTTCCTGTCAATAGTGTTAGATCTGACAATCGTGCCTACATAGCTTTAGCATGTCCTACAACGAATTTCCGTCTAACGTTCTTGGTGTTACTCCATCTATGTGTTACTCGATTGGCCCTTAGAAAATTATATATGCCCTCCTCCACTAAAGTGAGGTAATGCTTAAACATATACAACTCATGGGAGCACCCTTTAGATAATGAAACACGCTGAAATTATCTCCAATGTCCCATACAGTTGTAACATAAGTACACTCTACTAAATACACGAACAGAGAGAACAAGAGTAATAACTCCCGGCACATACAACAACTATTTGAGAGTGAGGCTGCGTGTCTGCCTATGTAGTTGTAAATTTTGTCGGTTAATTCCTTTAAAATTATCTCGCCTGACATATTCCTTGTGACGTGCGCTAAATGAGTTCATAGGCGTACTACGTACACACCCATTGACCTAGTCACACATACCTAGTACAGACGACATACACAAATACTCGTACGTATGCACTCTTACAAAGTAAGGTGTGTAATTAGCTATGTGCGAGTATGTAGTTTGCGAATAGTTGTGTGTTTTGATTGGAGCGAAAATAAGTATTTACTCTTTGGTGTCATGTCATTACGGTTGTATCATAATTAATTAACCTCTCGCTCTTAGTTTCAACACTTTGTACTTTCACCTTTGAGAGTGAGAGAATGTAGGATTCGTGTTAAAAGAGCTTAGATAAAACTGAGGAGAAATTGATAACGTGACGTCGAACTGACATGAGTTTTTCAGGTTTGCCATGCAAAGAGGTGAGATATCAAATTAGTTGAAAACTCATTCGTTTGTGAATTGGAGTTTTCTATTTCTTCCTTTGGATTTAGAAAATTACCACTGTCGTATTTAAGGCATATGATTTGATTACCTTTTATATTAATATTAGTAATTAATTAAAGAATTCTTATACAGAAATGGACAATAGTATAAGCACAGCAAATGGACAGTGGTATAAGCACAAAAAATCCACATAGTGCGCACCAGGCAGACAGACGGGGCCGGAGGGACGGCCATTGCTCAAATGAGTGTAAATGACCCAAAACAAATTTCCGCCAAAAATGCTCGAGAATTTAGGTCACTCCATCGATGTGTTATACTTTTGGCCCGTAGCAAATGCTATAAGCCCTCGTTCACAATAGTGAAGGTACAAAAACATTATGTTTTTAAATTCTCTTACTTCTACCAAAATTGTTATAATTTCCACATTTATCCATAGATTTTTTCAAGTTGGCATTGTTTTCTTCGCTATTATGGATATATTAAGAAACAAGTAAGAAAGTTTCAGTCGGGTAAACCGACTAAGGTATGCCCTCACTTTGTGAGTAATGTAATATTGAATATTACACAAATTATTCTGTCAATTTTTGTAGGAGGTACCAGAAGGGGTTTAAGAAATACACCTATATTTCGCTGAACAGTAGATACTTTAAATACATTGCACTGTGCCGAATTGTAACCGTTTATATGGACTGGTATATTAACGTTCAGATATTAAATTGTGGTATAATTTGGTCATTTTGTGTGGGAGGTACCAAAAGGGGCGCGGCGATAACGCCCATTTTTCAATGGACTGTAGGCACTATAAAAGCATTACACTGTACAAAATTTCAACAATTTCTAAACACTGGTATTAATGTTATAAGCTGTTAACTTTTGGTGCAAAATGGTGCATTAGTGTGGGAGGTACCAAAAGGGGCGCGGCAATAAAGCCCATTTTTCACTGGACTGTAGGCACTATAAAAGCATTACACTGTACAAAGTTTCAAGTATTTCTAAACACTGGTATTAATGTTATAAGCTTTTAACTTTTAGTGCAAAATGGTGCATTTGTGTGGGAGGTACCAAAAGGGGCGCGGCAATAACGCCCATTTTTCACTGGACTGTAGGCACTATAAAATCATTACACTGTACAAAGTTTCAAGTATTTCTAAACACTGGTATTAATGTTATAAGCTTTTAACTTTTAGTGCAAAATGGTGCATTTGTGTGGGAGGTACCAAAAGGGGTGTGGCAATTTCGCCCATTTTCCTCGAGTTGATAGCGACTAATAAGCTAATACTATGTGTGGAATTTCAGAAGATTCGAATACGTATAATAGCAGTTATTAAAGAATCAATATTTCACAACATGTTAACCCTTTGTGGGGGAGGTACCAGAAGGAGTGGACCAATATGGCCCATCTTCGAACTTAGCCGGAGATAGAAAAAAATATTACCACATACGAAATTTGAAGTCAATCGGTTATTCCTTTCGAGAGTTATCGTGTGCACCAGCCAGCAGACAGACAGACAGACACCTGTTAAACGACTGTTACTAAACCAGTGTTTCTACACGCTGAAAAAAAAACGCTTCTGTAGTATATTGTCCCAAACATATTCGGCTTGAAACATATATATGTTAAAGGTACACTCTAAACATTTAATATTTCGTACACACAAAAATTTATATATTTAGGAAGATGTTGTTCTAAACAAATCTTTGTTTACATCCCAATATGTTTTTATTTGGAACTATTATTTCCGAAACAAATATTTGTTAGCAATTATTATTCAGAAAAACCTAAATTGTGTAATGCACTAAAATTTTCTATATTTGAAGGATAAAACGTCTAAATGTAATATTGGTTCCAATCGGATGAAAAATATGCAAAAATCGGAGGTCTATATATACCGGTCATTTTTAGTTATTCTACATATAGTTTGTACTTATAATGCGTGATCCATTTCGAGGTTCCCTACTTTTTAAAGAAAAAAAAACCCAGAAAATTTAAATTGAATGGGGAATGTTTATTATCATTTAAAAGAACATTCTTTGGCATTTCTTTTTTGAAGATTATGTCTATCAAATGTTGGCCGCGGCTACGTCTCAGATGTTCCATCCGTAGAGTCAAATTTTCGATGACTAGTTCGAGCATTTCGACTGGTTACTGGCGAATGACACGCGTGATGTTTTGCTCCAAGGCCTGAATCGAAGCGAGGTTGTCCGCATAAACTTTAGACTTTACATATCCCCACACGAAAAAGTCTAACGGTGTGATATCACACGATCTTGGTGGCCAATCGACCGGCCCAAAACGTGAAATTATCTGCTCACCGAAGTGTTCTCTCAATAAATCCATTGATTGATGCGATGTGTGGGAAGTGGCGCCGTCATGTTGAAACCAAATGTCGCCGAGATCACGAGCTTCAATTTCAGGCATCAAATAGTCGGTTATCATGACACAATAACGGTCGCCATTGACGGTTACGTTCTCACCGGCATCTTTTTTGAAGAAATATGGAGCGATGATTCCGCCGGCCCACAAACCACACCAAACCGTTGTTTTTTTCTGGATGAAGTGGCAGCTCTTGAATCTCTTCAGGTTTGCTCTTCTTCCCAAATGCGGGAATTTTGCTTGTTTACATACCCATTGAGCCAGAAATGGGCCTCATCGCTGAACAAAATTTGGCTCAAAAACGTCGGATCTCCTTGGAACTTTTCAAGAGCCCATAGAGCGAAGCGATGTCGCTGGGGAAGGTTGGGCGGCTTCAGTTCTTGCACAAGCTGTATTTTGTATGCTTTCAATTTAAGATCTCGACGTAAAATGCGCCAAGTCGTTCCATACGTCAGTCCGAGTTGCTGCGAACGGCGCCGAATCGACTCTCCACGGTCTTCGTGTACACTCTCAGCTACGGTCGCTACATTTTCTTCACTGCGTGCTGGACGTAGACCACGTTCGGTCGAATATTATCCAATAATGAATGCTGGGTCTCAAGATGGGTGATGGTGTTGTGAATAGTACGCTCAGTAGGCCGATTATGTTGACCATAAGTTGAGCGAAGTAAACGTTGTTCAGGAGTAAGTCTTTCCATGATGAAATGCCAAACAATACTTCACAAAAATAACATGACAGCATGACACGACTCACACGTGATCTGTCAAAAAAGGGCTATTGAAAAAAGTATCTCTACTTGGATCACCCGTTATATTTTATTAAAGTTGTTAACCGAATTGAAGTTTATTTTGAATTGAACAATAAATATTACAAAACATGTTATATATACATATGAATTCCAAATGTATCTATGATTAAATAAACAAATTATAATACCAAAGTATTTATGTGCGAACTATTAAATAACATCCTCAATACTTTCCCTTGTTAGTTTTAGATTCGCACCTTCAAGACCAAGAAGTGTACATAGAAGTTTGAGTCGAACAGGCTGAAGTGGTTTTGTCATAATGTCTGCGATCTGTTCGGAAGTAGGAATTTGCTTAACTTCAAGTTCGTGTTCTAATACCTTTTCTCTAACAAAAAAGTGTTTTATAGCAATATGTTTCGTTCTTCTGTGAAACTCGGGATTTTGTGCCAGGCGCACAGCTGCCGTATTATCAACTTGAAGAATTGGAATACTTGAAAAATTTGCAGTTTCTGAAAGTAAATTTCTGAACCAAATAACATGTTTTGTTGCTTCAGATGCTGCCACTATTTCAGCTTCAGTTGTTGATGTTGCTACCATTTTTTGGCGCTGACTAATCCATGATACCGCTCCTCCACAATATTTAACTACGACTCCTGTAGTCGATCTTCCAGTTTTTAAACATCCTCCAAAATCGGCATCACTAAAGCATTCCAATTTAGATTGATCCTTCTTTTTGTATGATATGCTGTAATCTAGTGTACCAGCAATATATCGGAAAACTCTTTTCAATTTTATAATATCTTCCGAAGATGGATTTTCTAGTGATCGCGACAGAATTCCAACGCTGTATGCAAGATCGGGTCGAGTACCAAGCATTAAATACATTAATGCTCCCACGGCTTGTCTATAAGGGAAATTGACTGGCATTTCTTCATTCGAACTTAACTTTCCCTGATGTGTGGATTTGAGAATTGGTGAATTAACTTTTCTGCAATTTTCAAAGCTGAACCTCTCCAGAATTTTGTATGCATATAATTGTTGACTAATTTCAATTTTCGAAGATTCTTTCTTAATTTTGATTCCTAGGAAATAATCAGCTTCCTTTGAAATAATCTTGAATTCTGATTTAAGGTCACATAAAAATTCTTCTAAATCTTCTGAATCGCTTGAAGCTATTAGTCCATCATCTACATATAGCACCAACAATATTTTTTTATTATTTCTTTCTCTGATGTAGAAACAAGGATCTGCTTCGCAGGCAGTGAATCCATGAGTTATTAAAAAATCCACAAATCGTCTGTTCCAACATCTGGGTGCTTGTTTTAACCCATACAAACTCCTCTTGAGCCAACAAACCCTTTGAGTTCCATCCTCGAAACCTGGAGGCTGCTTCATATATATGTCCTCTTCTAACTCACCGTAGAGAAATGCTGTGGACACATCAAACTGTGATAGCTCAAGCCCTTCACTTGCTGCGATACTTAGTAAGGCACGAATTGTATCCATTCTTGCTACTGGGCTAAATGTTTCATTATAGTCTATACCAGCACGTTGATTGAAACCTTTTATTACTAATCGTGCTTTATATTTATCTATGTCACCATTTGCCGTGGTTTTTATACGAAAGACCCATCTGCATGGTAAAGCTTTGGCATTCATTGGTAAATCTACTAATTTCCATGTTTGATTTTCTTGAAGTGATGCAAGCTCTGAATTCATAGCTGCCAGCCATTGCTCTCTTTCTTTGCTACACCTTGCTTCTTCTATTGTAGACGGCGTCACAATATCACTGATGAAATCTGAAGTGGCCATTACATAATCATCATACCAACTGTTCTTAACCAATGTTCTGTCTCTGAGGCGCTTTGAAATCGGGGAGTTTTCTCTTGATTCTATTTCCATTCTTGGCTCATTTTCACACTCCACGTAGTCTTCTGTATGACTTTCTTCACTGTTGTCTTCTTCCGTATAATTTTCATTTTCTTCCACTTCGATTTGTACATTTCCTTCCTTATTTGTTTCATTTTCTTCCACTTCGATTTGTACATTTCCTTCCTTATTTGTTTCATTCAAAGGTGCTTCATTTGTTTCATCATGCGAATTATATTTAAAAGGTAAATGAACTTCAGTAATATCGTTTCTATTATCCATTGGAATAGAATCAAATTCTTTCCCTGATAAATTTGATTTCTGTTCATATGAATTTTCTTGATTATCTACAAGTTCTTCTTTAAATATAACGTCCCTTGACAGTTGAACCGTGTGATCATCTAGACAAAAAATTCTGTACCGTTCGTCACCATCATATCCAATTAAATATCCTTTGGTCGCCTTCTTTTGCATTTTTGTTCTTTTTATTTTGGGAATATGAAAGTAACATTTCGATCCAATTATTTTTAAATGGTTTATTCGTGGTTTTTTGTTAAGCCATAGTTCATAAGGGCTTAAATCTGATACAGAAGATTTTCCAGTTCTGTTAAGAATATATATTGCAGTATTTACAAATTCTGCCCATAATGCATCTGGAAACTCAACAGCAGAATTTGAGTACTTTAAAGTTCTTGCCATTTCAATTATTGTTCGGTTTTCTCTTTCAGTATTTCCGTTCTGCTCGGGCGTATATGGTGCTGTTAATCTTTAAAATATACCATTGGCATCTAATATAATTTTTACTTCACGGTTAACGAATTCTGTTCCATTATCACTTAGAATTTCCTTGATTATATGACCTTGGCTTTTTGAATGTGCTATCATTGTCTTCAGGGTATCCTTAACTTCTGACTTGTGTTCAATAAAATATCCGTACCGAAATTTGGTGAACTGATCTTTGTAAACTACCAAGTATCTTTTTCCTCCAAAAGAATATGGAAAAGGTCCACAAACATCGGTTGATATAAGTTCCCCTGGAGCAGTCGCACAGCTTCTTGATCCAAAAGGCAATCGATGTGTCTTTCCATAAACACAAGGTTCACAGAATTCATTGTTGTCAATTAGACTTATTCCTAATTCTTTTCTCACTCGATTTTTGACATGTCTTCTATCCTGGTGGCCCCATCTTTCATGATAAGCTTGAAGCGACAATTTGTTTTGTGATGCAGAATACACAGTTTCTGGTCGAATAGGAAATAAGTCGGCTTTGTACAAAGTGCCTTCCTTTATCCTGTGACCACATACCACAATTTGATCGTTTACCTCCAGAGAACATTCTGACACAGTTGATCTAAATATACTATTTTCATTTTTGTCATGGCATGCCAATACGGAGAACAAATTCTTTGATATTCCAGGGACAAACCAGACATCACGTAGTTCTAGGTTTACATTCCTATTGTCAACTTTGGAAACAATCTTAATAACACCCTTACCGATTGCTTTTAAAGATTCCGAACCAGCAGCCTTTATTATATTTGGTGTTTTAAAGTCTTCATACTCAATAAACATTTCCGCAGAATGAGTGACATGTTTTGTAGCTCCATTGTCAATCCACCAACTACTATTGTGGACAACCTCATTTATTTCGTCACACACTGAATGCAAAACAACGTTCGAAATGTCTTCTTTATTTTTTGGTGGGCGGCCGTCTGCAATCCATTTTCTACAGTCTCGGATCCAATGGCCTCTCTTATGACAGTAGTTACAACTTCCATCCCGTTCATTATTTTCTCTTCTAATTTGTTTTTCAAATTTTTTGCTATTTTTGGCTACAAGGGCTTCATGCTCATTTCTGTCGTTGTTTTTACTAAAATTTCGTTCATACATGCACAATTGGTTATACATTTCCTCGAAGGTTCTATCCTCTTTCTTTGTAAGTAACATCCAACTACTCTTGAAATGCATGAATTTTTCTGGTAAAATTTGCATAATTTTGCACACTAGTAAGAGCTCTGGTAAAACATTTTCCTTTCTGTTTTTGAGGGCATTGTTTAAGTCAGTCCATAACGCTTTTAACTGGGCTATGTGCATAGAAACGTCTTGGTCCAAAGACCAATTATATGAAAAGAATTCCATGCATATTTTAAATACCTGATCCTTTGAGGATGCCTCGTATAAATTTTTCAATGCATTCCACGTCTCAATGGCGGTTTTTGCTTCCATTATTTTTTGATATACATTATCCGAAACAGCGCTGGTAATCATGGATTTCGCGTAGCTGTTGGCTTTTCTATATCTTTCACATTCGTCTTTATGAGCCTTTGCTTCACTTTCAGTTGCATTACTGGACAACGGTTGTGGCTTTGTGAAGGTACCATCAATGACATCGAGCGCTCCATCGTGATAATCCAAAAAATCACGTATTTTCCTCTTCCATACTGGCCAATCATTTTCCTCGTTTAATGGCTTTATATGCTTGAATAAATCCATGTTAAAAAAAAATATTCTCGTACGTTTCTTTCTTTCCTTTTTTTTATGTATGTATTTGCTTTATTTTATTTTACAATGGGTGCCTGGGCCCATAACCTATTAAAGTTGTTAACCGAATTGAAGTTTATTTTGAATTGAACAATAAATATTACAAAACATGTTATATATACATATGAATTCCAAATGTATCTATGATTAAATAAACAAAGTATAATACCAAAGTATTTATGTGCGAACTATTAAATAACATCCTCAATATATTTCCATTTGAAATTGAATTTATATTTTTTGTTTACAATTTACAAAACTAATTCTATTGTTTTATTTATATGTCATTCTGTGTGATAAGTATGTATTTCAATTAATATTTTTCAACAGCTTTAATTCGTTTTGCATGTGATCTATGCTTGTAATGTATTTTGGGTGGAGCCAGTTGGTCTTCAAATTTGGTTGGAGGACACGAATGCCACCTCCTATATAACATATAGACTGGCCAGAAAATGGCAGCTTGAATGGCTGTGGGTTAAAAAAATATATAAATTTTAATTATAAAAACAAACATTATTAAAGATCATTAACTTTATTTCTAAGACTTACCAACACACAACAGATTTATGATTAACGTTACAAAAAGTTTACCCAGTGGTCCTTTGTACCAAAGGCCCGAAATAAAGTGACGAAATGCTAAAAGTCCATAGATCCAAGTGCCACCATAAACCAGATACACAAAGGGAACCATTAATTGAGGTCTTCTCTGAGAGTAGAAAAAGAAGAAAGGATATTTAAATGTTCATTAGAGAGACAACTAACGAATCTAAAATGTCATTAGCACCTCAACTTTTTCAAAACGAAATTATTTCGTCATTCCTTTGATTCAAGTTAGTAAATAGTAGTAGAAATTGGAAATAAAACCAGTAAGGAAAGGCAAAAAGTCGGGCGGGGCCGACTATATAATACCCTACACCTCCCTAACAATGCGATAAGGGTCATTGCGATAATAATTTGGAATAATTGGTAAATGGGTTGGAACATATTATCTAATTCTGAACCGATAATCGCTAAATTAAGCAATATTCGTTCCTAAATTGAGAAACATATTTCTGGAAAATTTTAATGATCGGAAGTAAAGTACAGCTTCTATAGCGCTTTGATACCAAATCAGGAGGAACATATATACGCATGTTATACAGGGTTGCCCATATTCGACGGACCCACGGACTCGCTGGGCCCATTCCAATCGTCGAGGCTTGTCCGCAGGCAACAATCTTTGCGTCAATTGAATTTTGTACGGGAACAAAACAAATGCAGTTATGGCGTTGCCAGATGGGTCCGTCGAATATGGGAGACCCTGTATATAAATCTGAACCGATTTTCCCTGAATACTCATACATGTAGAAATACATCTTTCTGTCGAATTTCGTACTGATCGGATGTAAAATACAGTCTCTACAGCGCTTACATGTCAAATCGGGGGTAACGTTTATATGGAGGCTATATCTAAATCTGAACCGATTTCTTCCTAATAAAATTTAACAGTGTTCATTCAAATAATAGGAAACCTCATTCTGCCGAATTTCATACTGATTGGATATAAAATACAGTTTTTACAGTGCTTACATGTCAAATCGAGGGTAACGTATATATGGGGGCTATACCTAAATCTGAACCGATTTCTTCCAAATTCAACAGTGTTCATTCATATAACAAGAAACCTCTTTCTGCCGAATTTCAAACCGATCGGTTATAAAATAACATTTCTACAGCGCTTACACTTCAAATCGGGGGTAACGTATATATGGGGGCTATATCTAAATCTGAACCGATTTCCTCCAAATTTAACAGTGTTTATTCATATAATAAGAAACCTTTTTCTGCCGAATTTCAGACTGATCGGATATAAAATAAAGTTTTTACAGCGCTTACATATCAAATCTGGGGTAACATGTATATGGGGGCTATATCTAAATATGAACCGATTTTAACCAAATTCAATAGAGATCGTCCTTGGGCCAAATAAAATACATGTGTAAAGTTTCGTCGAGATCGGACCATAATTGCGACCTGTACTTTATTACAAGAATACATTCACAGACAGACGGACATAGCTAAATCAACTCAGAAAGTGATTCTAAGTCGATCGGTATAATAAACGATGGGTCTATTTCTTCTCCTTTTGGGTGTTACAAACAAATGCACAAAGTTATAATACCCTGTACCACAAATTTAACAGTGTTCATTCATATAATAAGAAACTTCTTTCTGCCGAATTTTAAACTGATCGGATATAAAATAAAGTTTTTACAGCGCTTACATGTCAAATCGGGGGTAACGTGTATATGGGGGGCTATATCTAAATCTGAACCGATTTCTTCCAAATTTAACAGTGTTCATTCATATAATAAGAAACCCCTTTCTGCCGAATTTCATACTGATCGGATATAAAATAACATTTTTACAGCGCTTACAAATCACATCGGGGGTAACGTATATATGGGGGCTATATCTAAATCTGAACCGATTTTCTCCGAATTTAGCAGTATTCCTTCATGTAATAAGAAACCTCTTTCTGCCAAATTTTGCACTGATCGGATATAAAATACAGTTTTTACAGCGCTTACATGTCAAATCGGGGGTAACATATATATGGGGTCTATATCTGAATCTGAACCGATTTTCTCCGAATTTAGCAGTATTCCTTCATGTAATAAGAAACCTCTCTTTGCCGAATTTCGCACTGATCGGATATAAAGTAACATTTTTACAGCGCTTATATGTCAAATCGGGGGTAATGTATATATGGGGGCTATATCTAAATCTGAACCGATTTCCTCCAAATTTAACAGTGTTTATTCATATAATAAGAAACCTTTTTCTGCCGAATTTCAGACTGATCGGATATAAAATAAAGTTTTTACAGCGCTTACATGTCAAATCTGGGGTAACATGTATATGGGGGCTATATCTTAATATGAACCGATTTTAACCATCCGATTTTCTTGGGCCAAATAAAATAAATGTGTAAAGTTTCGTCGAGATCGGACCATAATTGCGACCTGTACTTTGATTACAAGAATACATGCACAGACAGACGGACAGACGTACATAGCTAAATCAACTCAGAAAGTGATTCTAAGTCGATCGGTATAATAAACGATGGGTCTATTTCTTCTCCTTTTGGGTGTTACAAACAAATGCACAAAGTTATAATACCCTGTACCACAGTGTGGTGTAGGGTATAAATACTGGTTATGGGACGTAGGATTATTCAATTTATACTTATCTACATTGGAAATCATACGCAACGGTGTCCAGTCTCACCTTCAGAGGGTGCAACTTTTTCCTATCCAACAAATCTGGAACCAAAAGAGTTAATAGAGGAGAATAAAGTCTTACTAAAGGACCTTTCTTTAAGCGCTTTCTGGCTTTAAATTTAAATAAAACAAAGTGTGTGTGACATTTCATCGAGCTTTATACATTTCGTTTGAAAGATTACACTATGCAACAAATGAACACTTTTGGAAAAAAACACGGACTTGACAGTATATGTTCGATTCTACTACCAAAGGTATACTCGTATGCACTATACTCGGTTTGTCGAAATTGGTGACCAATTTTTTATGGGCCTCCAAAGTTTCTGAAAATCAGTGGGCCCCTCGAAAAAGGTGTCATCAGCTTTTGCCCAACAACTAACTCAGACTTGGTGATACCGTTTAACTACATTTGGCAATAACGTAGCTAAGAATATGCTGAACAAAGTTCCATATAATTTTATGCGAAAAAAAATTTTTCCGTTTGGCAAAATTGTAGCTAACGTAAATCTGAACAACTTTTGTGAACATATCAATACGATCTGAACGTGTCTAGTTATACCCTACACCACACTGTGGTACAGGGTATTATAAGTTTGTTTCACGGCAGATGTTTGTAACACCTGAAAATAACACAGCTAGACCCACCTTAAAGTATACCGATCGACTCAGAATCACTAGCTGAGCATGTCCGTCCGTCCGTCTGTCCATGTAAAGTTGTTCGTCGACTACAGGTCGCAATTTCACTCCGATCGTTCTGAAAATTTGCAGTTTAGAGTATTTCGCAGCTGTTAAGATCGCTATTGAATTTGGTTGAAATCGGTTCAGATTTAGATATAGCTCCCATATATATCTTTCGTCCGATTTGGCCCTTTAGTCCTATAGAAGCTGTATTTTACATCCAATCATTTTGCAATTTAGAATGGTAGAGTTTCTTGATCCATGAACCAACACTACCGAATTTGAAGGAAATCGGTTAAGATTTAGCTATAGCTCCCATATATATGTTTCGTCCGATTTGGCCCTTTAGTCCTATAAAATATGTATTTTACATCCAATCGTTTTGATATTTAGAATGGTAGAGTTTCTTGATCCATGAACCAACATTGCCAAATTTGAAGAAAATCGGTTAAGATTTAGCTATAGCTCCCATATAATTGTTTCGTCCGATTTGGCCTTTTAGTTCTATAGAAGCTGTATTTTACATCCAATCGTTTTGAAATTTAGAATAAACAATTTATACATGAACTACAAAATTTATATTTCAGAGTTATTCAATATTACGAGAGTGGTGTAGGGTATTATATAGTCGGCCCCGCCCGACTTTAGCCTTTCCTTACTGGTTTTAAGCTTTGGTTTGTTCTGACATATATAGTAACATTTTATGCCCAACATTTTTGTAGAACATTTCATCTCCGCCCTCCCCATTTTAAGGGGTCTTTTCTGCGATTTGTTAAAATGGGACCAAAAATTACAGTTATGTAGAGGACCTACGGGGTTAATATGTTCCACAAAAATATTGGCCTTAATATTTTCTATAAAATTGCTGAACATACATTATACCAAAAAAACTTTGTTGTTGTTACATAATAGTGAAATACTAACATTTTTGAGATACAATGTGGTTTTTTGAGCTATTTAGGGTACCTAGATACGTGCAGATTGTATTGATATGTTTACAAAAGTTGTTCAAATTTACGTTGGCTACAATTTTGCCAAACATTGTTAGGGAAAAAAAACTTTGGAGGCCCATAAACAAAATTGGTCACCAATTTCGCCAAACCGAGTATAGGGTTATAGGGTACCCTTTCATAGTAGAATCGAACCTATACTGTCATATCCGTGTATTTTTGACTGTTGTACAGTGTCATCGATGCCTTTACGTCGTATGGAATATAAGCTAGTGCAAATGTCCGTCACGGTTTCGCTGGATGGTGAGCATGCGCGTTGTCGTTTCCATGGCTCTGACCCATACATCAGCCTGGATCGGCTCGATGGCTCGATGGTAATGTTGGCTTTAAGAGCCGCTGTGATTTGTGGCTTATTGATATAGACCTGCGCCTTAAGAAAATCCCACCAGGAAAAGTTTATCGAGTTTAAATTGCACAAAGTTCACATCACTTTCACGTGTAATGACCATACCCTCAAATCGATCGTGCAGAACATTAAATGTGGCATGAGCTGTGTGCCAGGTAGTGCCGTCCTGCTTGAAACCACTTGTCACTGGTGTACATATCATCCAATTCAGGCCAAAATAAATCAGTAATCATCAACCTATAGCGCTAGCCTTTGATGCTGATGGCCTGGTCACCGTCGTTTTCAAAGAAATATGGACCAAAGAAGTTGCCAGACCAAAATCTATACCAAACAATGCATTTTTCAGGATGAATGGATCTCATGTGGATTGCATAATTCCCTATTCCCCAATTATGATTGTTGACGTACACACTCATCAAGAAATTGGCCAATCGCTGAAGATGATTTTTCGACGAAAATTAGGTTCTGCTTCCAACTGATATCTATAGTCGTTTACCTTCAGCTCCTGGCTTAGTTGAATTTTGTAAAAGTGCAGGCCCAAGTCACGACACAACATTTTGCAAGCTGTGGTCTTCGAAAAGACGTGTTTTTGTGAGCGACGCAGAATCGAACGCTTCAGATTCTCCCGCACACTATTACGGGCTGCGGCTATATTTTCCTCGATGTATGGGTGTTGGTCCCCGGTGATATCCTGTCCCAGAGCTGAAATAACTATGACACTCTAAGATTTCCAAAAGTCTCTCTGAGATGACCAAATAATGAACGAAATTCATACATTTCGGGAGAATAAGGGCTTAAAGGCACCATTTCGCGAAGCAGAACTCCCCACACATTTTGTGAAAATGTTTACATATAAAATATAATAGATACTAAAGTTATCCCGTATGTTACGCCCTTCCACAAATTAACTAATACTAGCTCTTCGAAATTAGGGATATGAAAGGACGCTTATAAAATGTTTTAAAAATCCCTACTTTTTGCACGGGGCGAAATCGCCTTTTTTGATATGTTTGAATCGAAAGAAAATATATTTGGAACAGAAATTTTTACATATTATATATTTCTGAGCAAATAAATTTTAATTGAAAATCAATAAAATATATTTGGAACTCGTATATTAATATGTTACAGCATATAATATTTGCAAACTAAATTTCTCAAATAAAACATGTATTTCAATACAAATAAAATTATTTTTTAGGAATTTCTCCAAATATATTTTATTTAACATTTTTTTTCGAAATTTTTGTTGAATTTTTTGTTGAATTTTTCGAATTTAAGTTTTAGTTTTTTTACGTTTGAACCCCCCATTTATGATACAAAATGCAGCATTAACTTATGTTTTAAATCAATCATTTAAAATTTTTTAGTATTCCAAGCCATCATTAGTTGTCAATCCTCCAAGTATATATTTCGATCCAAGATTATATGATTTCAATTATTATTATTTATTATATTTACGACGAGAATTTTTTTTAAAAAATTAATTTTGAATTACTGAAAAATTTAACACAATTTAGGTATTTTCCGAATACTTAAATGCAAGTGAATATTTGTTTCGGAAAAAATAGTCCAAAATAAACACCTAGTAGGATGTAAACTCAGATTTGTTTAGAACAACATCTTCCCAAATATATAATTTTTGTGTGTACCAAATATTATATGTTTAGAGTGTACCCTACAGATATACATGTTTCAAGCAGAATATGTTTGGGACAATATACTACAGAAGCGATTTGTTTTTCAGCGTATTGTATTAGAATGGGACCAAAGGATTCCAAAATTGTGCCATCTCCGTGGTCTTAACATTTGAAAATGATGCTAAGTCCATTCTTTTTTTAAATCCAAAAAAAGACACTTTCAAGTCGACCTACGTCCTTGACACCCATGAGCAATATTTTAGCTCTCGTTAAGTGCTATCCTTTTGCCATTGACCGATTCCCGATCCGACGGAGCTAGAGCAAAAATAAACTTTCCGTTCACATTTTAAAATGATGCTAAGTCCATTCTTTTTTTAAATCCAAAAAAAAAACACTTTCCAATCGACCTACGTCCTTGACACTTATGAGCAATATTTTAGCTCTCGTTACGAGCTATCTCTTTGCCATTGACCGATTGTAGCTACATGCCACACAGCAAATGAAACAATTGAATTGTTGCCAAAAAATGTTTGGAGATTCGATTATTTCAAGAAATTGTGATATTGAATGGCCTCTAAGAATTTGTGATTTAACACCATTAGACTATTTCTTGTGGGGTTTTTTAAAGTCATTTGTCTTTCGAAATAAACCAGACTCTCTTCAAGCTTTACAAGTCAATATTGAACGTGCCATTCATGACATACGACTTGATTTAGTGTAAAAACTGCTCAAAAATTGGGTTCATCGAATTCTTTCCTGCAGAAGAAGTCGTGGAGGCCATGTGAATGACGTTTTAGTCAGAACTTAATTGTATCGATTGTACTTCACATTAAATAAAAAACTTTTGAATTTCCTTAACAATAAGTGTGTTTTTTATATATTTCAAAGATGTAGACGCTTTCTCTAAGTTTAGCTAATAATATATTTTCCAGATATGTATTTTTTGGGATTAAATTGAGACCAGGGCAGTCGTAATAAAGAGTGTTTTTTAGGACGTGTGGTTTAAAAAAAAAAATAAAACGCATATAACTTAACGTTATGGCCAAAAATTTAGCTTTATAATAAAGATAAGAGTTTGCCATTATGTTTTAAAAATGAGTGGCCGCCTCGGCTGGCTCGGATAAATTCCAGCCGAGAGGCCCAATTTTCGACCACTTTTTGCAGCATTTGGGGCCTTATGTCAGCAATAACGCGCCGAACATTCTCTTCCAAGGCGTCAATCGTGTCGGACTTATCTGCGTAGACAAGCGACTTCACATAACCCATTTTGTTGGAACCAAAGGTCGTCCACATCAACATTCTCCAAAGTCATTAATCATGACTTTATAGCGTTCCCCAATGACTGTAACATTATGGCCGGCTTCATTTTTGAAGAAATATGGACCAATGATTCCCTCTGCCCATAGAGCCCACCAAACAGTGACTTTTTGTGGATGTAACGGCGTCTGAACAATGGCTTGTGGATTATCATTACTCCAAATGCAAACATTTTGTTTATTAGTCCAAAAGTTAGCTTCATCGCTGAACAAAATTTTCTTATGAAAATCGGAATCGGTAGCCATCTCGTTTTGGGCCAATTCACCGAACGTGCGACGCGCTTCAATTAGGCTTCAATTCTTGCATGAGTTGGAGCATAAGTTTTGTAAGCCCGCAAACCAAGATCCTTTCGCAAAATCTTCCAAAAAGTGAATGGGCACAGCTCCAATAGTAGCGCGAGGTGGCGGATGGACTCTTTCGGGTTTCCTTCGATATTCTGCTCCATAGCTGCAATAACGCCTTCGTTGCGTATTATACGGCGTCTCTGAGGATGCGCATTAGAGTAAACGTGTTGCGAAACGGATCCTTGGTTGGTCCAATTTACGACTCTGTTGGGCGATTATGTCGCCGAAAATATTGGACGCAGCCCGCGATGCGTCGCGCGAACCGAACCATTATTTTGGTAATAAATTTGCACAAATGTTGTTCCGGAGTAAGTCTATTCATTATGAAATAACAAACCAAAGTGACCATACATCAAGTGACAGCTGTCAAAAAGACTATCTCCGAAAAAAGTAATGCCAGATTGAAAACCACACGTTTTTAAAAACACACTGTTTATACCCTGTCCGTGGTTTGGACCAAAGGAATCGTAATATGTCTCTCACTGTGGTTTTGACTATATATGGGTCAGAGTATTTACAATCGACCTATGTAGTTTATTTTTGGCTAAAATTAGGTACAATAAGATATCGCCATCATTTTTTTTTACAACAATTTTTTTGAAAAAAAAATTTATTGGCAATTTAATTTTTTGAAAAAATTAAAAAATGAGTTTTTGTGTTTTACGAAATTTGTAATTGTTCTCGAACGGCTGAACCGATATTGGCAAAGTTTGCTTTGTTTTAGAGAGGACACAATGCGCCATTCCATGTACAATTTTTTATACCCTATACCACACTGTGGTACTTTCTGAGTTGATTTAGCTATGTCCGTCTGTCTGTTTGTCCGTCTGTCTGTGCATGTATTCTTGTAATCAAAGTACAGGTCGCAATTATGGTCCGATGCCGACGAAACTTTACACATATCTATATTTTTTTGGCCCAAGGACGATCCCTATTGAATTTGGTTAAAATCGGTTCAGATTTAGATATAGACCCCATATATATGTTAGCCCCGATTTGACATGTAAGCGCTGTAAAAATGTTATTTTATATCCGATCAGTGCGAAATTCGGCAAAACGAGGTTTCTTATTACATGAAGGAATAATGCTAAATTCGGAGAAAATCGGTTCAGATTAAGATATGGCCCTCATATATATATTACCCCCGATTTGACATCTAAGCGCTTTAGAGACTGTATTTTATATCCGATCAGTACGAAATTCGACAGATATATATATACATACATATAGGTTCCTCTTGATTTGGTTACAAAGCGCTATGGAAGTTGTACTTTACTTCCGATCATTACAAAAGTCTCCAGAAAGATGTTTCTCAATTTAGGAACGAATATTGATTAATTTAGCGATTATCGGTTCAGAATTAGGTATATCCACATATATATGTTCTTACCCATTTACCGATTATTCCAAATTATTATCGCAATCACCCTTATCGCATTGTTAGGGAGGTGTAGGGTATTATATAGTCGGCCCCGCCCGACTTTCTGCCTTTCCTTACTTGTTTTTTAATAGTTTAAAAAAAAATTTACGACGTTTTTTATACCCTACACCACACTGTGGTACAGGGTATTATAAGTTTGTTTAACGGCAGATGTTTGTTACACCTGAAAATAACACATCGAGACCCACCTTAAAGTATACCGATCGACTCAGAATCACTAACTGAGTCGATTTAACGATGTCCGTCCGTCCGTCCGTCCGTCCGTCTGTCCATGTAAAGTTGTTCGTCGACTACAGGTCGCAATTTCACTCCGATCGTTCTTAAATTTTGCAGTTTAGAGTATTTCGCGGCTGTTGAGATCGCTATTAAATTTGGTTGAAATCGGTTCAGATTTAGATATAGCTCACATAGATATCTTTCGTCCGATTTGGCCCTTTAGTCCTATAGAAGCTGTATTTTACATCCAATCGTTTTGAAATTTAGAATTGTAGAGTTTCTTGATCCATGAACCAACACTACCGAATTTGAAGAAAATCGGTTAAGATTTAGCTATAGCTCCCATATATATGTTTCGTCCGATTTGGCCCTTTAGTTCTATAGAAGCTGTATTTTACATCCAATCGTTTTGAAATTTAGAATGGTAGAGTTTATTGTTCCACGAACCAACACTACCGAATTTGAAGAAAATCGGTTAAGATTTAGCTATAGCTCCCATATATATGTTTCGTCCGATTTGGCCCTTTAGTTCTATAGAAGCTATATTTTACATCCAATCCTTTTGAAATTTAGAATGGTAGAGTTTCTTGATTCATGAACCAACATTGCCGAATTTGAAGAAAATCTTTAAAGATTTAGCTATAGCTCCCATATATATGTTTCATCCGATTTGGCTCTTTAGATCCAATCGTTTTTATACCCTACGCCACACTGTGGTTCAAGGTATTATTTAAGTATAAAATGTCCCAAAAGTAAATTTATGTAAACAATTTATACATGAATTACAAAATTTATATATCAGAGTTATTCAATATTACGAGAGTGGTGTAGGGTATTATATAGTCGGCACCGCCCGACTTTAGCCTTTCCTTACTGTTTTTTTTTAAAAAACTTTTGAAGAAAAAATTTTAGATATCTCGCTAACTATAGGAGATAATTCTAAGGTGTAAAAAGTCTTTTTGTAGACCTCAGTTAGTAGACACACAGAAATGTTATATATCTGAAAAGAAACACGAGCATTTTTTTTAAATATGATAGCGAGATCTTATTTTACCCATTTTCAACTGCTTATATACATTTTAACCAAAAATAAACTACACATGTCGTTATTAAATATTCTGACCCATATTGTTTTTCGAAATTTGTACTTTATGGCATGAAAGCTAATTGACTAATAATATATTTTCGGAATATACACTATAATGAATTAATAATGCATTTTCAAAATTGTTATTTTTGTTTTTTTTTTAATAAAAACCTGCCCAATATATCTCAGATGAACTAATATATCAGATGAACCATATACTTTAAACATTTTTTACTTTTTGCCTTTAATAGAGGACGAAATCCTCTACGAGAGATGGATGAACTGAAAATGTTTCCCACTGTGGATCCTGAAAATCTAACGTATAATTATTGCTATTTTGCGTGACAATTGTCCTTTCTTTGCTTGAATATTCGAGGTTTCAAAATATGTTTATGCTAATTAAACGGAAACTAGTGACAAGAAAAGAGCAAAACTAATTAATTAAAAACAAAATGAAGAAGTAAATTTCAAAGCACCATTGTTCACTTTGCAATTTATGATTTCATTTCGTCTTCGCAACACTGCAACCACTCACCTTGCCAATGCCAACAATCAAAACAATTGAAAATGCCACCATAAGTAAGAAATACACCAATAAGGCCACAAAATAGCAACGCATGATGACATCGCTGTCTTCTAAATGAAAATTATGCATTAATAATACGAGTAACACCATACAATTTTCTCTCAATAGTTACCATAATCCCTGATGGGTTCCTTATCCCGTATACTGACCATAGCCAACAAGGTGAAGAACACTACACTGCCTATAACTCCTAGAGCCACATGGAAATATGTGGATATTACAGATAATCTCTGAATTCGTTCCACTATCATTTCTCTGCTATTCTTTTCCGTTTCCGGGCTATTTTCTCTCACTCACAACAGTAAATCTTTTTTTGTAGCCAATTATGACCTTTTAGGTCAGACTTATGACATAGACTAAACGAATTCGTGCAACAAATACATGAAAAGGCGACAACGTTTGGCGCATGGCCGACAATCACGGTTTATTAATTCATATTTGCTTTGTGCTCTGCTGGACTCTTAATGTTGTTAACAGGGAAATTTAAATGCGAACACATATTCATTAGTTTATCTTAATAAATCTGGACGAGCCCAAGCTTTGAGGCACAGAATTCTAAATACAAAAGGATAGAATTAGTTCTGAGCAGAGAATATTAAATGCTATACAGAAGTAAAATCTCATTTGGGACCTTAGGGTCTTCCTCTATACTAGAGTCGACCACTGTGGTATCTTGCTCTATACGAGAGTCGACCACTGTGGTAACTTCCTCTATACTAGAGTCGAACACTGTGGTCTTCCTCTATCTAGAGTCGACCACTGTGGTCTTCCTCTATACTAGGGTCGACCACTGTGGTCTTCCTGTATACTAGAGTCGACCACTGTGGTCTTCCTCTATACTACAGTCGACCACTGTGGTCTTCCTCTATACTAGAGTCGACCACTGTGGTCTTCGTGTGGTCTTCCTCTATACTAGAGTCGACCACTGTGGTCTTCCTGTGGTCTTCCTCTATACTAGAGTCGACCACTGTGGTCTTCTTCCTCTATACTAGAGTCGACCACTGCGGTCTTCCTGTGGTCTTCCTCTATACTGGAGTCCACCAATGTGGTCTTCTTCCTCTATACTAGAGTCGACCACTGTGGTCTTCTTCTATACTAGAGTCGACCACTGTGGTCTTCCTCTATAGTAGAGTCGACCACTGTGGTCTTCCTGTGGTCTTCCTCTATACTAGAGTCGACCACTGTGGTCTTCCTGTGGTCTTCCTCTATACTAGAGTCGACCACTGTGGTCTTCCTGTGGTCTTCCTCTATACTAGAGTCGACCACTGTGGTCTTCCTGTGGTCTTCCTCTATACTAGAGTCGACCACTGTGGTCTTCCTGTGGTCTTCCTCTATACTAGAGTCGACCACTGTGGTCTTCCTCTATACTAGAGTCGACCACTGTGGTCTTCCTCTATATTAGAGTCGACCACTGTGGTCTTCCTCTATACTAGAGTCGACCACTGTGGTCTTCCTCTATACTAGAGCCGACCACTGTGGTCTTCCTCTATACTAGAGTCGACCACTGTGGTCTTCCTCTATACTAGAGTCGACCACTGTGGTCTTCCTCTATACTAGAGTCGACCACTGTGGTCTTCCTCTATACTAGAGTCGACCACTGTGGTCTTCCTCTATACTAGAGTCGACCACTGTGGTCTTCCTCTATACTAGAGTCGACCACTGTGGTCTTCCTCTATACTAGAGTCGACCACTGTGATCTTCCTCTATACTAGAGTCGACCACTGTGATCTTCCTCTATACTAGAGTCGACCACTGTGGTCTTCCTCTATACTAGAGTCGACCACTGTGGTCTTCCTCTATACTAGAGTCGACCACTGTGGTCTTCCTCTATACTAGAGTCGACCACTGTGATCTTCCTCTATACTAGAGTCGACCACTGTGGTCTTCCTCTATACTAGAGTCGACCACTGTGGTCTTCCTCCATACTAGAGTCGACCACAGTGGTCTTCCTCTTACTAGAGTCGACCACTGTGGTCTTCCTCTTACTAGAGTCGACCACTGTGGTCTTCCTCTTACTAGAGTCGACCACTGTGGTCTTCCTCTTATTAGAGTCGACCACTGTGGTCTTCCTCTATACTAGAGTCGACCACTGTGGTCTTCCTCTATACTAGAGTCGACCACTGTGGTCTTCCTCTATACAAGAGTCGACCACTGTGGTCTTCCTCTATACTAGAGTCGACCACTGTGGTCTTCCTCTATATTGGAGTCGACCACTGTGGTCTTCCTCTATACTAGAGTCGACCACTGTGGTCTTCCTCTATACTAGAGTCGACCACAGTGGTCTTCCTCTATATTGGAGTCGACCACTGTGGTCTTCCTCTATACTAGAGTCGACCACTGTGGTCTTCCTCTATACTAGAGTCGACCACTGTGGTCTTCCTCTATACTAGAGTCGACCACTGTGGTCTTCCTCTATACTAGAGTTGACCACTGTGGTCTTCCTCTATACTAGAGTCGACCAATGTGGTCTTCCTCTATACTAGAGTCGACCACTGTGGTGTCTTCCTCTATACTAGAGTCGACCACTGTGGTCTTCCTCTATACTAGAGTCGACCACTGTGGTCTTCCTCTATACTAGAGTCGACCACTGTGGTCTTCCTCTATACTAGAGTCGACCACTGTGGTCTTCCTCTATACTAGAGTCGACCACTGTGGTCTTCCTCTATACTAGAGTCGACCACTGTGGTCTTCCTCTATACTAGAGTTGACCACTGTGGTCTTCCTCTATACTAGAGTCGACCACTGTGGTCTTCCTCTATACTAGAGTCGTCCACTGTGGTCTTCCTCTTTACTAGAGTTGACCACTGTGGTGTCTTCCTCTATACTAGAGTTGACCACTGTGGTGTCTTCCTCTATACTAGAGTCGACCACTGTGGTCTTCCTCTATACTAGAGTCGACCACTGTGGTCTTCCTCTATACTAGAGTCGACCACTGTGGTCTTCCTCTATACTAGAGTCGACCACTGTGGTCTTCCTCTATACTAGAGTCGACCACTGTGGTGTCTTCCTCTATACTAGAGTCGACCACTGTGGTCTTCCTCTATACTAGAGTCGACCACTGTGGTCTTCCTCTATACTAGAGTCGACCACTGTGGTCTTCCTCTATACTAGAGTCGACCACTGTGGTCTTCCTCTATACTAGAGTCGACCACTGTGGTGTCTTCCTCTATACTAGAGTCGACCACTGTGGTCTTCCTCTATACTAGAGTCGACCACTGTGGTCTTCCTCTATACTAGAGTCGACCACTGTGGTCTTCCTCTATACTAGAGTCGACCACTGTGGTCTTCCTCTATACTAGAGTCGACCACTGTGGTGTCTTCCTCTATACTAGAGTCGACCACTGTGGTCTTCCTCTATACTAGAGTCGACCACTGTGGTCTTCCTCTATACTAGAGTCGACCACTGTGGTCTTCCTCTATACTAGAGTCGACCACTGTGGTCTTCCTCTATACTAGAGTCGACCACTGTGGTCTTCCTCTATACTAGAGTCGACCACTGTGGTCTTCCTCTATACTAGAGTTGACCACTGTGGTCTTCCTCTATACTAGAGTCGACCACTGTGGTCTTCCTCTATACTAGAGTCGTCCACTGTGGTCTTCCTCTTTACTAGAGTTGACCACTGTGGTGTCTTCCTCTATACTAGAGTTGACCACTGTGGTGTCTTCCTCTATACTAGAGTCGACCAATGTGGTCTTCCTCTATACTAGAGTCGACCACTGTGGTGTCTTCCTCTATACTACAGTCGACCACTGTGGTGTCTTCCTCTATACTAGAGTCGACCACTGTGGTGTCTTCCTCTATAATAGAGTTGACCACTGTGGTCTTCCTCTATACTAGAGTTGACCACTGTGGTCTTCCTCTATACTAGAGTCGACCACTGTGGTCTTCCTCTATACTAGAGTCGACCACTGTGGTCTTCCTCTATACTACAGTCGACCACTGTGGTCTTCCTCTATACTAGAGTCGACCACTGTGGTCTTCCTCTATACTAGAGTTGACCACTGTGGTCTTCCTCTATACTAGAGTCGACCACTGTGGTCTTCCTCTATACTACAGTCGACCACTGTGGTCTTCCTCTATACTAGAGTCGACCACACTGTGGTCTTCCTCTATACTAGAGTCGACCAATGTGGTCTTCCTCTATACTAGAGTCGACCACTGTGGTGTCTTCCTCTATACTACAGTCGACCACTGTGGTGTCTTCCTCTATACTAGAGTCGACCACTGTGGTGTCTTCCTCTATAATAGAGTTGACCACTGTGGTCTTCCTCTATACTAGAGTTGACCACTGTGGTCTTCCTCTATACTAGAGTCGACCACTGTGGTCTTCCTCTATACTAGAGTCGACCACTGTGGTCTTCCTCTATACTAGAGTTGACCACTGTGGTCTTCCTCTATACTAGAGTCGACCACTGTGGTCTTCCTCTATACTACAGTCGACCACTGTGGTCTTCCTCTATACTAGAGTCGACCACACTGTGGTCTGCCTCTATACTAGAGTCGACCACTGTGGTCTTCCTCTATACTAGAGTCGACCACTGTGGTCTTCCTCTATACTAGAGTCGACCACTGTGGTCTTCCTCTATAATAGAGTTGACCACTGTGGTCTTCCTCTATACTAGAGTCGACCACACTGTGGTCTTCCTCTATACTAGAGTCGACCACTGTGGTCTTCCTCTATACTAGAGTCGACCACTGTGGTCTTCCTCTATACTAGAGTCGACCACACTGTGGTCTTCCTCTATACTAGAGTCGACCACTGTGGTCTTCCTCTATACTAGAGTCGACCACACTGTGGTCTGCCTCTATACTAGAGTCGACCACACTGTGGTCTGCCTCTATACTAGAGTCGACCACACTGTGGTCTGCCTCTATACTAGAGTCGACCACTGTGGTCTTCCTCTATACTAGAGTCGACCACTGTGGTCTTCCTCTATACTAGAGTCGACCACTGTGGTCTTCCTCTATACTAGAGTCGACCACTGTGGTCTTCCTCTATACTAGAGTCGACCACTGTGGTCATCCTCTATACTAGAGTCGATCACACTGTGGTCTTCCTCTATACTAGAGTCGACCACACTGTGGTCTTCCTCTATACTAGAGTCGACCACTGTGGTCATCCTCTATACTAGAGTCGACCACTGTGGTCATCCTCTATACTAGAGTCGACCACTGTGGTCATCCTCTATACTAGAGTCGACCACACTGTGGTCTTCCTCTATACTAGAGTCGACCACTGTGGTCATCCTCTATACTAGAGTCGACCACACTGTGGTCTGCCTCTATACTAGAGTCGACCACTGTGGTCTTCCTCTATACAAGAGTCTGTCCATCCGGACATTGCTCAAATGAGTTTCATCTACTTCCATAAAATTGTTCTGTGATCACTTAAAATGGCATTTAGCATAAAACGTTCTGGAATCAATCAGTCGAATCACTTTCATTATTGTTCCACCCAATGTGCACACACATTAGGCAGACATCACATGAAAACATAATGTTCATTTTTTGTTGAACAAAAAGCTCTTCAACTTTTTCAGTTTTTTACTGTTGCCAAAGAAAATAAAACTTATCTAAAAATACAAAATTCCAAATGCTTTAAATTAATGTTTATGTTTATTAAATAAGATCAATTATTTAGTTCAAAAATGTAGCTATTAACTAATTACTAACATACTTGTCATAGAAATTATCTGAATTTTGTTTTAGACTTTATCACAATTGAAATTTTATTCATAAATTGTTTTGAATTTGTGCGCATCTGTTCTTTGCTATGTTATCTGATAAAATTATAGAATTTTTAATTATTGGCTTGACGTTCTCTTCACAATATTCATTTCGGTCCGATATAATTAAATTCAAATTTTCGATGACATCATTAATTTTTGACTTTTGATTATTTCTTCTTGTTACTCAAATGCAGCGTATACATACCTATGTATGTATATACGAGGTTTATTGTTTAAACATTATAGTTCATCTCGTAGTAATTTTTTTATTTTTTTGTTTAAAAGAAAACATATTTTTGATTTATTTGCATGTTTCAGCAAACTATGTAATTTTGTTTTGTGTTTTATATTTTAGGTCTCTTGGTCTTTGTTTTCTGCCTTTACAACTTGAAAATGTTCTATATTATTATTTAGATTATTGACATGTTCCTTTTGAGTTACGGGTTCATCAACGTCCGTATACATCTCTTCATCTTCTCGAGGACCGGGAGGATTTTCATACCATCTCTCGAACAACTTCAAAACTGGATATAGAAGGACAGCTTTTATAGCTAAGACAAATTGGAAAAATATTACACATTATTAAGTTGTTTTGGAATTTTCGGTAGCTGCAACTTACTTATAACCGCTAAATTTATTACCAGAGTTACAATCAGTTTATTAAATGGTCCCCTATTTAAGAGACCCGAAATAAAGTGGCGGAAGGCAAGTACTCCATAGATCCAACATGAGCCATAAACCAGGAATACGAAAGGAGCCATGAAGTAAGGCTTTCTCTGTGTATAAAAAGGAGAAAAAATGCGAAAAATAGTTAAGGATTTTATATGTGGGGGATTTCAGGTCAAATGAGTTAATTTTGTCTTCCGATCGGAATGAAAGTTGCTCTAAGTTTAGTCCTATTTGTTAGTGGTTCTGAAGTAACATTTTAACGAGATTGACATTTTGACCAAATAACAAAATAACTTGTCCATACAACTAACTGGTTACCAACTGTATTAACAAAATTTTCCATAAAGTGTCGTTTTAAACAAAAAATTGCGGAGTATTCCGAGTTTCACTAAATTGAGACTTAAGTTACTGGAACGTGTAAGGAAGGCCAACGTCGCCTTATAGTTCTGGAGGAAGGCTGTAGGTTCGCGGTGGGGCCTCTCTCCTAAAATCATCCATTGAATATATATATAGGGTGATCCAAGTAGAGATACTTTTTTCAATAGCCTTCACGTGTGAGTTGTGTCATGCTGTCATGTTATTGTTTGGCATTTTATCATGGAAAGACTTACGCCTGAACAACGTTTACGCGTGTCATTCGCCAGTTACCAGTCGAAATGCTCGAACGAGTCATCGAAAATTGGACTCAACGGATGGACCATCTGAGACGTGGCCGCGGCCAACACCTCGGGTTTTACAACAAGAGGTGTTATTTTGGTATTCAAAGAAAAATACCATTTTTTGAGATAAATGATCGGATGTTTATTTCACAATAAAGAGGAAGGTATGCCGTTAATAATGAAAAACAACATCCGCCAAATGGCCACCACGACCACGTTAACAGGACCATATCCTTTTCATGAAATTGTCCATAACCAAATCGCAAAGTGGCTGCCCTATGTCTTCGATAGCCTCACGAATTCTATCTTTGAGGTCTTGAAACGACGCTGGGCTGTTGGCGTAGACCTTATCTTTCACGTGGCCCCAAAGGAAGAAGTCGCAAGGGGTTAAATCACAAGATCTCGGTGGCCAATTGTGATCACCGCTTCGATAGATAACACGGTCCGGAAACTGTTCCCGTAACAGAGCAATGGTTTCGTTGCTTGTGTGGCCGGAAACTGTTCCCGTAACAGAGCAATGGTTTCGTTGCTTGTGTGGCAGGTAGCGCCGTCTTGTTGTAAGTAAACTTTGTCCAGATCAATACCATCCAACTCCGATCATAAAAAAAATCATTAATCTTCTCTCGATAGCACAATCCAATCACCGTAACTGTTGATCCAACCTAAAGTAAGGTCCAATGACCCCGCCGGACCATATACCGCACCAAACAGGCACACGTTGAGGATGGAGAGGCTTCTCAACAATGTCTCTTGGGTTTTCCCATCCCCAGATGCGATAATTTAGCTTGTTGACGTAGCCACCGAGGTGGAAATGGGCCTCATCAGTCAAGATAATTTTTCGATGGAATTCCGGATCATTTTTATGCATTTCAAGGACCCAATCAGCAAAGACACGACGTTGTTGATGATCGGCCAGCTTGAGTTCTTGTGTTAACTGAACTTTATAAGCCTCAAGACCCAAGTCTTTATGCAAGATACGGTGTAATGACGTTTGTGGAATGCCCAATTCCAAAGAACAACGAGGAATGGACAAACCTGATGTCCAGTAACTTTCTTGTCTTCAGTAACTTTAATTAGAACACAACGGGTAACATTTCTGTTGAACATTTTAATCTAGCTCCTAAATTTAAGGGTCTTTTTGGTCCCTTTTGTGGAGAGGGGTAAAAATCATCACTAAACAGCGGTTTAGTGAGTCAAACTGTTTTATAATAATACTAGCTGAGCCCAGCAGAAGTTGTCCTGCCCGTCCTGTTTGGGATGCATTGGTTTGTTACTCATTAAGTTTCAGCAAAAAATCATAAAAAAAATGTATGTTGACCATATGTCCACTAAAGCGCCATCTACCGGTTAGAATCATACATACAAACTATTATCAAGACAAACCACATATATATTTTAAATTTCATTCAAAGCGGTCTGGAAATTCCAAATTTTGCAAATAACTTGACCACTCCGCAATTTATCGCGGTGAAAATAATTCTGAAACACACATAACCCCAAACTGAATATATTGTTAAATTTTCAGCCCATTCGCTTTTATGGTTTCGGAGAACATGCGTTACTAACAAAGGATTTTATATATAAAGATTTTCCATAAAATTCTACTATAAGTCTCTGAATTCAACAGAACTCAAAGTTAAACTTAAGTGCCAGAAATAATTCAAAACATAAAATCCATTTTTAGGTTAAGCACCAATTCAAAAAATTATGAATATTTTATTATTTCTGGTATTTAAGTTGAGTTTAGAGTTTTCGTTTCTTCAGAGGCTTATAACAGATTTTTGTAAAACATTTTGACTCACTAAACTCCTGTTATAGGGGCGATTTGTAACATTTTCTGCAAAAGATTCCAAAAAAGACCCCTACATTTGGGAGGTAGAGGGTTAAAATGTTCTAGAAAAATATTTGCCATAAAATTATACTATAAGTATCTTAATTCACAAAAACGGAAAGTTCAAATTAAATGCCGGAAATAAGTCAAAGTTAAGATCCATTTTTAGGTTAAGTTCGTATTTTTTCGAATTGGTGCTAAACCTAAAATTGGATTTTCAGTATTTAGATTGATTTTAGAGTTTTCCTTTCTTCAGAGACTTATAGCTGAATTGTATGTCAAATATTTTTGTAGAACATTTTAACCCTCTAGCTCCTAAATTTAGGGGTCTTTCTGGTCCAATTTGTGGAAAAGGTAAAAAATCGCCCCTATAACAGATGTTTAATGAGTTAAAATGTTTTACAAAAATATTTGCCAAAAAATTCTACTGTCTCTGAAGACACCAAAACTTAAAGTTCAACTTAAATGCCAGAAATAAGTCAAAACTAAGATACATTTTTAGGTTAATTTCGTTATGGCCCATACATTTTTGTAGAACATTTTAAACATCTAGCTGCACATTCTTTGGGGCCAATTTGGTCCCTTTTGTGATAAAGGTTTAAAATCAGTAGTCAAAACTTAAGAACCATTTTTAGGTTAATTTCGTACATTTTCAAATTGGGGCTAAACCTAAAAATGGATTTAAACTGTTGAATTATTTCTGGGATTTAAGTTGAGTTTTGAGTTCTGGTGTAATCAGAGACTTATAGCATAATTCTGTGGCAAATATTTTTGTAAAACATTTTGACTCGCTAAACTCATATTATAGGGGCGATTTTTAACCTTTTCCAAAAAAGGGGCCAAAAAGACCCCTAGATTGAGGAGTTAGAGGGTTATAATGTTCAACAGAATTGTTAACCGTAGTGTTCTAAGTAATGTTGCTGGAGACATGCTAAACCTAAAATGTAAGGATAACATGGTTTCCTATGACGATTCATCATAATAATGTACAAAGGCGGAAATATTGATTCGCCTCTAAAATGACCACCATACGCAAACTTTCAAATCGCCGATACACGTATATTCTTTTTTTACCCCCTCTATCATAATCCGTTATCAGAACCTTGTTATTTTTGAAAAAGTTAAGTTTTGTTCCACAGTGTTATGTGTGCTCGTATCCGGCAGGTCTAAATAGTCGATATTTAAATTATTCAATAGTAATATTCCTAAATTTGTTTTAAATTAATATCATTGTTGTTACCGGTTGACAATTCAACTTAATCCGTTAATAAATCCGGTTCACAACTCACCTTGCTAATGCCAGCAATCAAGAGGATGGAAAAAGCAAACACAAACAGGTAAAATACCAGTGCCAGTGAAAAGTACCACAATATGGTAACTTTGCCATCCTCTAGAAGAAACAACGAAAAAAAAAAATCATCAAATATATGTATGTGACACATTTTTGTTTTCCTTGTTCACACTGGAGAGAGCAATTATTTCGTTTTACCATAATCTTTGGCCGGTTCATCATACACCCCAGCCGTCACGACCAAGAGAACGATGAGCACAATTGTGCCTATGACACCTATAGCCACATGCAAATAGGCCGATATTGAGGCGTAACGTATTGCCTGATTCGACGTCACGCACTTCGACATTTCAGTTGTTTTTTTTTCAAATCAATTTTTTAAATTTTGTATTTATTTCTTAAACTGTAAAAAAGAACATTTAACGAACGAACTGTTTTTTTTTTGTTAACCGGTTTTATAGCTGTTTTAACTTCAGCCGCCGCGCCGCCGTTTGTGGGCCAATATTCGGCTTTTGTTAACCCAAAAAATTCACCACCTTAGACATGGAAATTCTTAAACAAACTGATAGATTTCGTCTGTGAAAAAAAGTGGGCAATGAACGCAAGGCGCGCTCCCGATCTTCTCTATTGACTGCATATTAACTTCGTGCTATGCTGGACGGTGTGAAGCGAACACACACAGACACACTCGTAACGAGAACAGTAAACATTTAAACAAACTCATTCACCCGACCAACTAAACAAATCTCATAGAATGAAATTGCCAAAAGAAACAAGTTGTGAACATTTCGGCCATAACGAACTGAAGATACCCTTTGTCTCGGTGTCCGTGATTTTCTTCACTGAAGTGTGAACGAATGAACTCCATAATTGGCCAGAGCATGTTTTGCGATAATTTTGGTCGACATTCAAGGTTTGTTTTATTCTGTAAAAACATGCTTCACAGTGGGTTCCAATGAGTACGATATAGATAGCGCGCTATTATAATATAGACACCTATTACCCTAAGGAAAAAAGTCGCTTCTGTGGTATATTTTTTCTATTTTTTCTATTCTTTTTTCTATTTTTTCCTATATGTCGGAACAAAAAATTCTGCAACTTACTTAAATATTTCCCCATGTTTTAAGATAATCTACTCCAAATTCCGAAAAACACAATATTGATAAAAGATATATTCAAACATTTTTTTTCCGGTGAGTAAATATAAACTAGAGATACTTTTTTCAATAGCCTTTTTTTGACTGATCACGTGTGAGTAGTTGTTTGACATTTCATCATGGAAAGACTTACGCCTGAACAACGTCTCAGATCGTCCAGCCGTTGAGTCCAATTTTCGATGACTCGATTATGTTGACCATAAGTTGAGCGAAGTGCACGAAACATATTCCTCACAGAACGTGAATTTTCGTAATAAAGTTGAACGATTTGTAAACCTTGTTCAGGCATAAGTCTTTCCACGATGAAATGCCAAACAATACTTAACAAAAATAACATGACAACATGACACGACTCAAACGTGATCTGTCAAATCTGAGGCTATTGAAAAAAGTATATCTACTTGGATCACCCTATATTTCTATGAACTTTTCTATAAAATAGAAATTTTCTTTAAAACAGGAATTTCTATGACATTTTCTATGAAATTTTTAATAAAGTAGAAATTTCTATGAAATTTTCTAGAAAATAAAAATTTTTATGAAATTTGTATAAATAGAAATTTTTTATAAAATAGAAATTTTCTATAAAATAGAAATTTTCTATAAAAGAGAAATTTTCTATAAAATAGAAATTTTCTATAAAACATAAAGTTTCTATTAAATAGAAATTTCTATAAAATTTTCTATAAAATATAAATTTCTATGACGTTTTTTACAAAAAAGAATTTTCTATGAGTTTTTTCTTTAAAATAGATTTTCTATGAAATTTTCTATAAAATAGAAATTTCCATGAAATTTTCAATAAAATAGATGTTTCTATGAAATTTTCTATATAAAACAAAATTTTCTATGAAAGTTTTTACAAAACGGAAATTTTTTATAAAAATTAACTTCTATGAAATATTCTATAAAATATAAATTTCTATGATATTTTATATGTAATAGAATTTTCTATGAAATTTTATATAAAATAGAAATGTATGTGAAAGTTTTGATAAAACGATATGTTTATATAAAATAGAAATTTCTATGAATTTTTCTATAAAATAGAAATTCTCTATAAAATAGAAATTCCTTTGAAATTTTCTTTAAAATATAAATTTCTATTAAATAGAAATATAAAATATATATAACATTTTCTATATAATAGAAATTTCTATGGACATTTTTATAAAACAAAAATTTTCTATGAAATAGGGATTTCTATGAAATTTTAAATAAAATATAAATTTCTATCAAATTTTGAATAAAAAAGCAATTTCTATGAAATGTTCTATAAAATATAAATCTATATATATAAAAATGAAACGGTCCATCTGTGTAATGGCATCACGTCAGAACGGCTGGAGCGATTTGGATGATTTTTTTTTTATTCGATTCTCAATTTTCACGAGATGGTTTGTATAGAAAAAAAAAATTAATTGGAAAAAGGGGCGTGGTACCTCCCATACAAATCGCAGGTTAAAAATCCGATATTTCTGCTCCTATTATAGGTATAGTGCTGAAATTTTGTTTGTATGCATTTAATGGCAGATTATGTGAATTTTCAAAAAATGGGCGGAATCGGACCAATGGGCGTGGCCCCGCCCATATAAGCCAAATTTTGAAATTGAGATATTTTGCACAATTTGTTAGCGAGAGTGCTGGAATTTTGTGTATATGTAAACGGTGGCAGTCTACGTGATTGGTCCAAAAATGGGCGGGATCGGACCAATGGGCGTGGCCCCGCCCACATAGACAAAATTTTGATATCTTGCACAATTTGCTAGCGGGAGTGCTGCAATGTTGCGTATATGTATCTGGTGGCATTCTACGTAATTGGTGAAAAAATGGGCGGGACCGGACCAATGGGCGTGGCCCCGCCCATATAAGCCAAATTTTGAAATTGAGATATTTTGCACAATTTGTTAGCGAGAGTGCTGGAATTTTGTGTATATGTAAACGGTGGCAGTCTACGTGATTGATCCAAAAACGGGCGGGATCGAACCAATGGGCGTGGCACCGCCCATATAAGCTAAATTTAAAAAATGTGATATCTTGCACAATTTGTTAGCGAGAGACCTGGAATTTTGTGTATATATATCCGTTGGCGATCTACGTGATTGGTCCAAAAATGGGCGGGTTCGGACCAATAGGCGTGGCCCCGCCCACAATGACCAAATTTTGAAATTTTTATATCTTGCACAATTTGCTATCGGGAGTGCTGCAATGTTGTGTATATGTATCTGGTGGCATTCTACGTAATTGGTCAGAAAATGGGCGGGATCGGACCAATGGGCGTGCGGGGCCCTTATAAGCCAAATTGTGAAATTGATATAACTTGCACAATTTTTTATCTAGAGTGCTGTCATGTTGTGGATATGTATCTGGTGACAGTCCACGTGATTGGTCCAAAAATTGGCGGGATCTGACCAATGGGCGGGCCACCGCCCATATAAGCCAAATTTTGAAATTGAATTATCTTGCTCATTTTGTTAGCGAGAGTGTTGAAATTTTGCGTATATGTATCTGGTAGCAGTCTACGTGATTGGCTTTCAAATGGGCGGAATAGGACCAGTGGGCGTGGCCCAGCCCATATTTTGATATATCTTGCACGTATTATATAGGAAATACATGAACAAAAATGCTCGGTATGCGATAATTACAGCTGCTCACTCCAATACAATCGCAATATGATAATGTGATGCAATATCAATGAAACAAGAATTTGGAAATTTTATAAGTATACATTTCTATTTTCTGGACTTTCCACTGAATTCGGTATTTTTTCATTCAGTGAATTTATTACTAATACCAGTAAGGAAAGGCAGAAAGTCGGGCGGGGCCGACTATATAATACCCTACACCTCCCTAACAATGCGATAAGGGTCATTGCGATAATAATTTGGAATAATTGGTAAATGTATTTTGAACCGATAATAGCAAAATTAAGCAATATTCGTTCCTAAATTGAGAAAAATCTTTCTGGAGAACTTTGTAATGATCGGAAGTAAAGTACAACTTCTATAGCGCTTTGTAACCAAATCTGGAGGAACATATATATGGAGGTTATATATTAATCTGAATCGATTTTCCTAGAATACTCATTCATGTAAAATAGAAACCTGTTTCTGTCGAATTTCGTACTGATCGGATATAAAACACAGTCTCTACAGCGCTTACATGTCAAATTGGGGGTAATATATATATATGGGGGCTATATCTAAATCTGAACTGATTTTCTCCGAATTTTGCGGCATTCCTTCATGTAATAAGAAACCTCTTTCTGCCGAATTTCTTACTGATCGGATATAAAATACAGTTTCTACAGCGCTTGAATTTCAAATCGGGGGTAACATATATATGGGGACTATATCTAAATCTGAACCGATTATCTCCGAATTTGGCAGTATTCCTTCATGTAATAACAAACCTCTTTCTGCCGAATTTCGTACTTATCGGATATAAAATACAGTTTCTACAGCGCGAATTTTGACATGGGCAGCGAAGCGCACCGGGCTCAGCTAGTATTCTATAAAATAGAAATTTTCTTTAAATTATAGAAATTTCTATAAAATTTTCTATAAAATAGAAATAGAATTTTCTATGCAATTTTCAATAAAATAGATGTTTCTATGTAATTTTCTATAAAACAAAATTTTCTGTGAAAGTTTTTATAAAACGGATTTTTGTATAAAATATAAATTTCTATGAAATATTCTATAAAATATAAATATCTATGATATTTTATATGAAATAGAAATTTCTATGAAATTTTCTATAAAATAGAAATTTCTACGAATTTTTTTATAAAATTTAAAATTATTTTTTAAATAGAAATTTCTATAAAATATAAATAACTATGACGTTTTCAATAAAATAGATATTTATATGACATTTTCTATATAATAGAAATTTCTATTAAAGTTTTTATAAAACAGAAATTTTATTTAAAATAGGGATTTCTATGAAATTTTCTTTAAAATAAAAATTTCTATAAAATTTTCTATAAAATAGAAATTTCTATGACTTTTCAATAAAATAGATATTTATAGGAAATTTTCTATAAAATACAAATTTCTATGAAAGTTTTTATAAAACAGATATTTTCTATAAAATAGCAATTTCTATGAATTTTTATATAAAATAGAAATTTTTATCGAATTTTGATTAAAATAGAAATTTCTATGAAATTTTCAATAAAATAGATATTTCTGTGAAATTTTGTAAAAAATAGAAATTTTCTATAAAATAGAAATTACTATGAAATTTTATTTAAAATAAAAATTTCTATGAAATTTTTTATAAAATTTAAATTTTCTTATAAATAGAAATTTTCTATAATATAGAAATTTCTACGAAATGTTTAATAAAATATATGTTTCTATAAAATAAAAATTTCTATGAAATTTTCTATAAAATAAAAATTTCTGAGCGCCCCTGTAGGTGAGTTGGGGGGGTCGTGGGTTCGATTCCCACCAGAGGCTCTGGTCTGTTGCTGCAAAATCTAGCCACATGGTCTTTGTAACCCGGCTTTCCCCTGGACCGTAAAATTAGAATATAAATTTACTTTGTATTGTAATTCATATAAATAAATAAATAAATAAATAAAAATTTCTACAAAATTTTCTATAAAATAAAAATTTCTACGAAATTTTCTATAAAATAAAAATTTCTATGAAATTTTCTATAAAATAACTTTTTTATAAAGTAGAAATTTCTTCAAAATTTTATATAAAATAAAAATTTCTATGAAATTTTCTTTAAAATAGAAATATTCTATAAATAAGAAATATCTTTATATAAAATAGAAATTTTTATGAAAGTTTTTATAAAACAGAAATGTTTTATAAAATAGAAAGTTCTATCAAATTTTATATAAAATAGGAATTTTTATGAAATTTTCTATAGAATCGAAATTTCCTATAAAATAGAAATAAAAAATAAAAATTGAAATGAAATTTTCTATAAAATGGAAATTTCTATAAAGAAAAATTTTCTGTAGAATAGAAATTTCTATAGAATATAAATTTCTATGAAATATTCTATAAAATAGAAATTTTCTTTAAAATATAATTTTTTATCAAATATAAATTTTCTAAAAAATAGAAATTTCTATGAAATTTTCTATAAAATAGAAATTTCTATGAAATTTTCTATAAAAAATAAATTTCTATGAAATTTTAAAAAAATAAAAATTTGAATGGAATTTCAAAAAAAAAAATTCTATGAAATTTTTTATAAAATAGAAATTTCTATGAAATTTTTTATAAAATACAAGTTTTCTATAAAAAAGAAATTTCTATTAAATTTTCAATAAAATAATTTTTTTTTTACAAGATAGAATTTTTCTATAAAATAAAAATTTCTATGCAATTTTCTATAAAATAAAAATTTCTACGACATTTTCTATTAAATAGAAATTTTCTTTTAAATTTTTGATGTTTTTTGATGCCAGCAAAAAACCTTCTTTCTTTTAAAAAAATCAACTTTTTCTATTTTTTAAATGATTGTTACTAAACCACTGTTTCTACATGAAATTCATATTTCCAATAAGTGCACCAACCAAATCAATTTCAATACAGTTATATTGTTATAATTTGTTATAAAAATATGTATTTCAGTAACCATGAATACAAGAATTATTACCAAATCCTACCCTACCTCAAATAAAAGAGCTATACATAGTTATAAAAACATTAACATTTTTATGTGTTTATATCATTAATTTAATGATAACATTGATGACCCGATCAAATTCGTTTATAAAAATATTCATTCTTAAATATTGATAAATATTTCTTAACAAATGCCAATTCAAAATTATGTTTTATGGTATTCGAAAGTACACTTAAATCCCGCAAAACACTATGTATATGTTGTAGTTGTAGCTTTTAAAATATATATAATTTTTTTGTGAAAATACTAAAGGCTCCATCCAAGAAAATTGGATTTTAAAACAAAATTAATTAAAAACAAAGGTTGCAATAGAAAGTTTTGATTTTATGGAATAATATATCACAATCTACAGAAAAAGTTTTTAGGTCTCGGACACAAACAAATTTTTTTGTTGCTTAGTGTTATAGATAAATAGTGGTAATATGAGTTTTAGAATGATTTCAATCCTGGGAGTGGACTTCCACCACTCCCATTTATCATTGTTTCAAATTAAAAACAAAAACTTATGACGATTTAGTTTCTGCAAAAAGTGGAGCATTTTCGTAGTTCTCTTCCCGAAAACTGGAGTTTTATACCACATTTTTTTAATTTTGAAGTAGGAGCTAAATTCAATTGTTACACACACACTTGCCCAATCTAATATACCACCTCAAAGTGTAGCTAATAAATGGTCTATAAAATAAGTATTAAATAAAATTTTGTTTTAATTAGTCTGTTTGTTTCCTATCTGTGGTTAGTTTTATCTTAATTTGTTTATGGTTATGGTATGGCACTCCAAAAAAACCGAATTCTTCTTTGTTCTGTCAAGTTTACATTCATATCTGACTGTTTATACCTTCACTTTTGTAGAAGAGGGTACATATAAATTTATAAAGCATTTGCTATGAAGTCACCAGCAGCGATGAAAGCCACTCCACCGCTATCTGAAGTAACACATACAATTCATTGGGTTAGGTTAGGGCTGTACTGCCAAATCTGTTTTAAGTTCAATGTTCTGTTGTGAGGGAAAGCAAAAGTTGTGTATTGTTTATTTTTTCTTTAACACTTATTTGTGAGATGAAATAACACCTGAATAGAATAAAAAAAAAAATTTTTGTAATAAAATTATATCTGACAATAAATAATGCCATTCATTCCAGTATTTTGAGCTTTCCTTGATATATATAAAAAAACAAGTCGAACCAAAGTTGCTGTTTCTCTAATTCGAGTATAATGATAGCAGTGGAACTATTTCCAGCGAAAAGAAGAAAAAAATGTTGTTTAAAGAATCTGCTTTATTTTCGCTTTTTTATAAGTGAATATTGTGAGAAACTAGAATATTGTACATCTCAAGGCCATGTTGCTTCTACTTATACCCAGGGTCTTCCAATTAGTGGTTTCATTTTTCTATTTAAAAACGCCGAGTATTTTTTAAGGTAAATCAACGGATGTTTATTTATTAACAGTTGATCCAGTCATAAGGTCCAATGACCCCCCTGGACTAAAAACCACCAAATCAACCGGTTTCACGTTGAGGATGGAGAGGCTATTCAATAATAATTCTTGAGTTTTCCGATCCCCAAATTCGACAATTCTGCTTTTTAACGTAATCTCCTATATGAAAATGGGCCCCATCACTCAGATTATTTTTGAGGACATTCCGGATAATTTTGAATATGGTTCTGCAAGCGTAGCCGAGGCGTTTATTTGGCTGCGCTATTGATATAGCCATTTAGCTATGGCGAAATAGATCAAGACATGTTCTGAATATTACATGTGCATGATTATTTTAGTCAAACGTCTAATGGAAAACCTGTTGGTCGTCTAATAGAAAACCAAATGGTCGTCTAATAGAAGACCAAATGATCGTTTAATAGAAGACCAAATAATAGTCTAAAAGAAGACCAAATGGTTGTCTAATAGAAGACCAAATAGCCGTCTAATAGAAGACCAAATGGTCGTGTAATAGAAGACCAATGGTCGTTTTAGAGAAAACCAAATGGTCGTCTAATGAAAACCAGATGGTCGTCTAATAGAAAACCAAATGGTCGTCTAAAGGAAGACCAAATGGTCGTCTAAAGGAAGACCAAATAGTAGTCTAATAGAAGACCAAATGGTCGTCTAATAGAAGACCAAATGGTCGTCTAATAGAAGACCAAATGGTCGTCCAATAGAAGACCAAATGGTCATCTAATAGAAGACCAAATGGTCATCTAATAGAAGACCAAATGGTCGTCTAATAGAAGACCAAATGGTCGTCTAATAGAAGACCAAATGGTCATCTAATAGAAGATCAAATGGTCGTCTAATAGAAGATCAAATGGTCGTCTAATAGAAGATCAAATGGTCGTCTAATAGAAGACCAAATGGTCGTTCAATAGAAAACCAAATTGTCGTCTAATAGAAGACAAAATGATCGTCAAAATGTTCCAAATAATAGCCCAATAGAAGACTAAATAGTCGTCTAATAGAAGACCAAATGGTCGTCTCTTCCTGAAAGCAGTACTTTTACACAACGGAAATCAGAAACCGTCGATTCCCATTGCTCATGCTGCACAGTGTCGTGATTTCACAAAACGAAGTTTTGGAAAAATTGACTAAAGGACAGATATAGCCCCCATATATATGTTTTGTCCGATTTGTCTCTTTAGCCCTATAGAAGCTGTACTTTACATCCAATTGTTTTGAAATTTAGCATGGAAGAGTTTCTTGACCCATAGACCAGTATTGCCGAATTTCAAGAAAATCGGGTCAGATCTAGATAAAGCTCCCATATATATGTTTAGTCCGATTTGGCTACAGAACTAATCGTTTGCAAAGAAAACAGGCTCAAATTTTTAAGTTCACCTTAATTTTCAATTTTTATTTGTTTTTAATTTTCGTTTATTTTTTGGATTTTTATCACATATGCATTTTGGACATAATAGTAAATGTTCAAAAAAACGATTTAGTTTTCCATAATATATTTACAGCAAATCATAATACATTTTAACACATTGCGAAATGAACTTTTTATTTATTTGAGATAATATGTAATAAATACAGATGTACTCGTAAGAACGAACAAATATACTACTCACTATGCTGTTAACTTTTGGTCTAAAATGGTCCATTTGTGTGGGAGGTACCAAAAAGAGAGTGGCCACTTCTCCCATTTTTCTTGGCGTGTTAGCGACTAGCAAACTAATACTATGTGTGAAATTTCAGAAGATTCGAGTAAGCAGTATAGAAGTTATTAAAGAATCAATATTTCACTTAAAGTTAACCCTTTGTGGGGGAGGAACTAGAAGGAGTGGACCAATATGGCCCATCTTCGAACTTAGCCGGATAAAGAGAAAAATTTTACCACACACCAAATTTGAAGTCAATCGGAACCCAAAAAGGATATCCGCCGGACATACTTAGGTCTTAGGTCACTCCTTCGATGTGTTACACTTTTGGCTCGTAGCAAATGATATATACCCTCCTCTCTAAGGTGAGGGGATAAAAAGATTCACCAATAAAATTTGTGCAGAGCTGTGCAGCTGAGACTTATATATGCTAAAATACATTCTTATAGCTAAACCAGTAAGGAAAGGCAGAAAGTCGGGCGGGGCCGACTATATAATACCCTACACCTCCCTAACAATGCGATAAGGGTCATTGCCATAATAATTTGGAATAATTGGTAAATGGGTAGAAACATATTATCTAATTCTGAAACGATAATCGCTAAATTAAGCAATATTCATTCCTAAATTGAGAAACATCTTTCTGGAAAATTTTAATGATCGGAAGTAAAATACAACTTCTATAGCGGTTTGATACCAAATCAGGAGGAACAATCAATATAAATCTGAACCGATCTTCCCTGAAAAATAAAAAGACCCCCTTCTGTCGAATTTCGTACTGATCGGATATAAAATACAGTCTCTACAGCGCCTACATGTCAAATCGGGGGTAACGTATATATGGGGGCTATATCTAAATCTGAACCGATTTTCTCCGAATTTAGCAGTATTCCTTCATGTAATAAGAAACCTCTTTCTGCCACATTTTGCACTGATCGGATATAAAATACAGTTTTTACAGCGCTTACTTGTCAAATCGGGGGTAACATATATATGGGGGCTATATCTGAATCTGGACCGATTTTCTCCGAATTTAGCAGTATTCCTTCATGTAATAAGAAACCTCTCTTTGCCGAATTTCGCACTGATCGGATATAAAATAACATTTTTACAGCGCTTATATGTCAAATCGGGGGTAATGTATATATGGGGGCTATATCTAAATCTGATCCGATTTCCTCCAAATTTAACAGAGTTCATTCATGTAATAAGAAACCTTTTCCTGCCTAATTTCATACTGATCGGATATAAAATAAAGCTTTTACAGCGCTTATATGTCAAATCGGGGGTAACATATATATGGGGGCTATATCTAAATCTGAACCGATTTTAACCAAATTCAATAGGGATCGTGTTTGGGCCAAAAAAAAGATATGTGTAAAGTTTCGTCGAGATCGGACCATAATTGCGACCTGTACTTTGATTACAAGAATACATGCACAGACGGACAGACAGACAGACGGACAGACAGACAGACGGACAGACAGACAGACGGACAGACAGACGGACAGACGGACATAGCTAAATCGACTCAGAAAGTGATTCTAAGTCGATCGGTATAATAAACGATGGGTCTATTTCTTCTCCTTTTGGGTGTTACAAACAAATGCACAAAGTTATAATACCCTGTACCACAGTGTGGTGTAGGGTATAAATATCAAAAAATTGGAGAGATGTTTTTTGATGTTTTTTTAATTGTCTACGCAAGTTTGTGTATATTGTCAAAACCTGACTTCACACCAGACCTGTCTTCTTTCTAACGGTACATCACATGTGATCAATATATGTAAACTATAACAGTGTTGCAATTGTCGCAATATGTATCACACTTGCATTTCAATGACATTTTGTACCAACCGTTAACAAAAAATTTGAATTTAACCTCTTGTTACTGGATACGAAATTTCATTGTGTTTCTTAACAATTATCATTTTGCAAACAAACCATAACTTTGAGCCACAATAACTCAAAAACTGCTCAATATTTTTGGATAATATTTTACACTTTTTTTAGTTGTTGTGTTTTTCATAAAATTGTGTAAAAAAACAATAATTCCAACATCAGTTCTTACCATTTTTGGCCACGCCCGTGACACTGTGTGCTGTCAACACTAAGGAACCAAACGAAACAATGGCTAAATTGAAAAAATACATAAAATATGAACAACATGACCGGAAAATTTGTTGCGATTTAAAAGTAGTTGGTATGTTATGTCTCTGTGATAGCTGATATTTTGCCATCACTGCATATTAAGCTGGGGCTCTTTAAAAATTTTGTAAAAGCCTTAGGGAAAGATGGCAATTCACTCTCATATTTAAAAAGTTTATTTAAAAGTATTTCTTTAAAAAAAATCGAAGAAGGAGTTTTTCATGGGCCTAAAATAAGGAAACTGATGAAAGATGTGAATTTCGAATCATATTTGACGTCGGATGAAATTGGAGGTCGTTTAAGCTTGTAGTTTCAAATTTCCTTGGATCCAATAAAATCCCGCAATATGAAACAATGATTAATGATTTGTTAAAAAATTATGAAAAAAATTGGTTAGAAATATATTTTTGTTTTATTTATGTATATAACACATATGTCTGTATTCTTCCAACTTATTTTTCGCTTTATGTATTCCAACAGGTGTAAATATGTCCCTCAAAATTAATTTCTTGCATTCTCATTTAAACTTTTTCCCCGAGACGTAAGTGTTTCGTCACATAGCGAAAGGTTTCACCAAGAATTTAAGTCCATCGAGCGGCGTTACCAAGGGCTCTGAGATGAAAGAATGGTGGGAGATTATATTTGTTTCCTCATTAGAGAAACCGATTCCGAAATCTACAAACGTCAACAAAGAACTCACAATTACTTCTAATGAAACTTGTACATGTAAATAAACTCAAACATACATAATATAAATAAAAGTAATACATACACGCTGAAAAAAAATCGCTTCTGTAGTATATTGTCCCAAACATATTCTGCTTGAAATATACAAATGTTTAGGGTACACTCTAAATATATTATATTTGTCACACACAAAAATTATATATTTGGAAAGATGTTGTTCTAAACAAATCGTTGTTTCCGTCCTAATGTTTTTTTTATTTTGGACTATTATTTACGGAACAAAAATTTATTTGTATTTAAGTGTTCAGAAAATAAAGCAATGCCTTAATTTTAAGACACGTTTTATTTTTTTCAGTAATTGAACGTTATTTTTTTCGGAAATTTAAAATGTTCGTAAAAATTGAAATCGTTTAATCCGGCGAAATGATGTATTATTCAAGGTGGATTGTCAACAAATGATGACTTGGAATAAATATAATTTAAAAATTAGTGCTTTAAAACGAATTTTATGGCTTCATAAGTAATTTTTAATTATAACTTATAACTTAATATCAATTAAAAATTTGAAATGAAATTCAAAAAATTTTCAACGTTTTGAAAATAGTTTTTAAACAAAATATATTTGGACAGGTTCCTAAACGATAATTTTATTTGTATATAAACACATATTTTATTTGAGAAAATTAGTTTGCAAATACATTTTGTTGTAATATATTAATATATGCGTTCCAAATAAATTTTATTGATTTTCAAATAAAATGTATTTGCTCAGAAATAATTAATATTTAAAAATTTGTGTTTCAAATATATTTTTCTTCGATTCAAACATATCAAAAAATACGATTTTGCCCCGTGTAAAATCGCTATTTAAACAGAAGTTTAAAAAAAAGAGATTTTTTGAAATTCTCTTACCTCTACCAGAATGGATATAATTGCTACATTTATCCATAGTTTTTTTTTCAAACAGGCATTATTTACTTCGCTAGGATGCAAACTTTAAAAAAATAAAATAAAATATTTTTTTTCGATAGTTTTTCTATTTTTTATGTTTTTTTTTCGTCCCAGATTTTTTTTTTTAAATCTACTTTTTCCAATTTCTTTAATGACTGTTACTAAACCACTGTTCCTAAGTGAAAGAGATATTTCCAACATTGGAATTAAAGGTATAAATCGACCTGATCGGGCATATACTCCAAAAATTATAGTGCAAATACTAAGGGTACCATCGACGATAATAGCATTTTTAATAAAAAATTTTTTAAAAAAAAATTTTACCATAAAAAATTTTTGGTTTTGATTTTATATAACAGTATGACACAATCTATACAAAAAAATAATTTTTAGGTCTAGGACACACAAAAAATATGGGTCAATATGGGTCATAATTTGTATATTTATCCATAGACTTCGGCAAATAGGCATTGTTTTCTTCGTTTGTTTGTTCTTTTAAAAAATAGAACAAACTAAATTTTTGCGTTTTTTCCCTATGGTCTTGGTTTTTTTGTGCCAAAAAAAATTTTAAAAAAAATAGTTTTTTCTAATTGTTGCTGTTTCTACGTGGTAGTGTCATTATTAAACTTTGTTGTCGCCGATCACTGACTTACCTTAACATTTGTCGCACTATGTAATTGAATAAGAACGATTTATATACCCTACACCACACTGTGGTACAGGGTATTATACAGGTATATACACCACAAGACCCACCTTAAAGTATACCGATCGACTCAGAATCACTAGCTGAGTCGATTTAAGCATGTCTGTCCGTCCGTCTGCCCATGTAAAGTTGTTCGTCGACTATAGGTCGCAATTTCACTCCGACCGTTCTGAAATTTTGCAGTTTAGAGTATTTCGCAGCTGTTAAGATCCCTATTGCATTTGGTTTAAATCGGTTCAGATTTAGATATAGCTCCCATATATATCTTTCGTCCGATTTGGACCTTTAGTCCTATAGAAGCTGTATTTTACATCCAATCGTTTTGAAATTTAGAATGGTAGTGTTTCTTGATCCATGAACCAACATTGCCGAATTTGAAGAAAATCGGTTAAGATTTAGCTATAGCTCCCATATATATCTTTCGTCCGATTTGGCCCTTTAGTCCTTTAGAAGCTGTATTTTACATCCAATCATTTTGAAATTTAGAATGGTAGAGTTTCTTGATCCATGAACCAACATTGCCGAATTTGAAGAAAATCGGTTAAGACTTAGCTGTAGCTGCCATATATATGTTTCGTTCGATTTGGCCCTTTAGTTCTATAGAAGCTGTATTTTACATCCAATCGTTCTGAAATTTAGAATGTTAGAGTTTCTTGATCCATGAACCAATATTGCCGAATTTGAAGAAAATCGGTTAAGATTTAGCTATAGCTCCCATATATATGTTTCGTCCGATTTTGCTCTTTAGTCCTGTAGAATCCTGTATTTTACATCCAATCATTTTGAAATTTAGAATGGTAGAGTTTCTTGATCCGTGAACCAACACTACCGAATTTGAAGAAAATCGGTTAAGATTTAGCTATAGCTCCCATATATATGTTTCATCCGATTTGGCTCTTTAGATCCAATCGTTTTTATACCCTACACCACACTGTGGTACAGGGTATTATTTAAGTATAAAATGTCCCAAAGTAAATTTATGTAAACAATTTATACATGAATTACAAAATTTATATATCAGAGTTATTCAATATTACGAGAGTGGTGTAGGGTATTATATAGTCGGCCCCGCCCGACTTTAGCCTTTCCTTACTGGTTTATTTTTCAAAAACATATTTGCTTATTTTTCATGAGATTTATGTTACTTTGGCAGATTCTTTGTTAATTTTGTATGTACGGGTAGTGTACATGACAGAATTTCATAAAATATATTTTGAGAGCATATTTCATTCTTGATGCACTATTAAAACTTGAACTTTCTTTGCGATCCTTCCAAATTTTGGCTTGTCCACCTTGGCGCTTTTTTAGTTAGTATTGTTTCTGGATGGTTTGATTGCTAACAAAGGTATTTTGCTGTGGCAGGTAACGTCCAGTGTTATCGAGGGTATGTTGCGTCGGCAGCACAGGAGTCATTCTCATGCGTTTATACTGCACATAGATCGGGTAGAGTATGGCACCTTGGAATGCTAAATGTGGCGCAGGATGGGAGGGAGAGATCAAAGCAGAATTTAGAGAGTTAATATAATTTTCAGGCTATAGCTATTAATGTAGTGGACAAAATCAAAAATAATTTTAGGTATTATGATAATTTAAAATATTTATATTTCGCGTTAAATATTGCGAAAGACCAAAAAAATAAAGTGACCGTTAAAAATTATTGACAGCATTAATAAACATTCTGTAAATTCTGAATAAATTTTAATAAAATGACCTAATCCTTAAAGCGTTATAAAATTGCTGTTGTCTTTTTTTTGACGCTCACTATATATGTACATACTTACCACAACAACACAAATCAATGAAGAATTCCAAAGCAATTGGACCGGCTGCTTTCTTCTGACGAATGTTACGGATCATCATTCTAATTGAGAGACCGAATGTCACACAAATGCCAAGATAAGCAATATAGATGAATATATGTAGTAATTGACTCCGATTCTGCAATAAAAAAACATCACTTATATTACACCCCAAAAAAAAGAAGAAAATGTCAGTCGAATAAACCGACTATAGTATGTCGGTTTATTCGACTGTGTGAGAAATGTAATAAAGACAAGTAAGAAAGTTTCAGTCGGGTAAACCGACTAAGGTATACCCTCACTTTGTGAGTAATGTAATATTGAATATTACTCGAATTATTCTGTCAATTTGTGTGGGAGGTACCAGAAGGGGTTTATCAAATACACCTATTTTTCGCTGAACATTAGATACTTTAAATGCATTGAACTGTGCCGAATTATAAGCATTTATGTGCACTAGTAAAAACGTTATGAGATATTAAATTGTGGTGTGATTTGGGCATTTTGTGTGGGAGGTACCAAAAGGGACGTGGCGACTTCGCCCGTTTTTCTCGAGTTCAAAGCGACTAATAAGCTAATACTATGTGTGGAATTTCAAAAGATTCGAATAAGTAGTATAGCAGTTAATAAAGAATCAATATTTCACAACATTTTAACCCTTTGTGGGGGAGGTACTAGAAGGAGTGGACCAATATGGCCCATCTTCGAACTTAGCCGGAGATAGAAAAAAATATTACCACATACCATATTTGAAGTCTATCGGTTACTCCTTTCGAGAGTTATCGTGCGCACCAGCCAGCAGACACACAGACAGACACACAGACAGACAGACAGACAGACAGACGGACGGACATTGCTCATTCGACTTAAAATGACCCAAAACGGATTTCCTCCGAACATACTTGGGGTCTTAGGTCACTCCTTCGATGTGTTACACTTTTTTCCGTAGCAAATGATATATACCCTCGTCACACTAAAGTGAGGGTATAAATATGCAATTACTTTGTGTGGAAGCCCGAGATTTGAAGTTTCTTAAAAAAACTCAAGAAAAGGATGTGGGATATTGCATTCTATAGCTTTTTCTTAAATTTTTTAGGAAAATCCAACTAGGGCAACATTTTCTAAATTAAATAGGTAACGGTATGCAACAAAATGTTTGTCGAAGGCTGTGCATATTTAAAAAAAAACTAGTAAGGAAAGGCTAAAGTCGGGCGGGGCCGACTATATAATACCCTACACCACTCTCGTAATATTGAATAACACTGAAATATAAATTTTGCAATTTTATTTATCTCCAAACTCTATCATACTAAATTTCAAAATACTTGGATGTAAAATACGCCTTCTACAGGACTAAAGAGCCAAATCAGACGAAACATATATATGGGAGCTGTAGCTAAATCTGAACCGATTTTCTGCAAATTCGGCAATGTTCGTCCATGGATGAAGAAACTCTACCATGCTAAATTTCAAAACGATTGGTTGTAAAATACAGCTCCTACAGGACTAAAGAGCAAAATCGGATGAAACATATATATGGGAGCTATAGCTAACTCTTAACCGATTTTCTTCAAATTCGGTAGTGTTGGTTCATGGATCAAGAAACTCTACCATTCTAAATTTCAAAACGATTGGATGTAAAATACAGCTTCTATAGGACTAAAGAGCCAAATCGGACGAAACATATATATGGGAGCTATAGCTAAATCTTAACCGATTTGAACCAAATTCAATAGTGATCTTTACAGCAGCGAAATACTCTAAACTGCAAAATTTCAGAACGATTGGAGTGAAATTGCGACCTGTAGTCGACGAACAACTTTACATGGACAGACGGACGGACGGACGGACAGACGGACAGACATGGTTAAATCGACTCAGCTAGTGATTCTGAGTCGATCGGTATGCTTTAAGGTGGTTCTAGCTGTGTTATTTTCAGGTGTTACAAACATCTGCCGTGAAACAAACGTATAATACCCTGTACCACAGTGTGGTGTAGGGTAGGTTTAGGTTTATGTTAGGGTTGCAGCTGTATTTTTTATACAAGCTCACATACACCAGTTTAGGTCCCTAGTGTTACCACGGGCTGAAGTGCCACTCATCGAAACCAACCTGTTTGATATACAAATTTGTCGATAGTATGAATATCGGTACTGGAAAGATCTGTTAGGCTGCCTAGAAAAGCCGACCCCAGTATTTCCAGTCGTCGTTTACTCAGATCGGGGCAGTCGCTTAGCAAGTGCTCAATGCTTTCCACTTCTTCCTCATCTCCACAGCTTCTGCAGAAGTCATTAGAGTCAATACCCAATCTTTTGGCGTGTTCGCCGATCAAGCAGTGTCCCGTCAGAACTGATACTAACGTAGACAATCTTTGCCTCTCTAGTGCGAGGAGATATTTTGATCTTCTCAGGTCATACCTTGGACAGATTTGTCTAGCTAGCCTGCACGTGCCGATTTCTGTCCATCTGTCGTTGGACTGCCTTATTGCCTCTTGCCTAAGCCAAAGCTTGCACGTGGATAGTGGCGCACCAATATATGCAAATTCTTCGAGAATTTGTAATGTCGTCCCTTTCCTAGCTAGTTCATAGGCTTTGCAGTTCCTCGGGATATCCCTATGCCCAGGCACCCATATGAGGTGTATATTAAACTGCTCAGCCAGCTCGTTAAGAGATCTGCGGCGGTCGAGGGCTGTTTGTGAATTTAGGGATGTTCCCTCCAGAGAATTGATGGCAGCCTGGCTGTCCGAGTAAATTACAACGCCAGTGTTGGTTATACTATGTTGCGACTCAGCCACTTGACTACTTCCCATATTGCCATTATTTCGGCTTGATAGACACTGCCAGTATCTGGTACTCAGTGAGCTATATCCAATCTATGCTCTGCACAGTGTACTCCGAAGCCAACCTTTTCATCAAGGTTCGAACCATCCGTGTAAAAGTGGAGATGGTTTCTATTACCTGGTATTCTTCCAACCCATTCATCTCTGGCGGGAATCATAGTGATGTAATTTCTCTCGAAGGTGTACACAGTTGGTATATAGTCCACTCGGTCGGTTACCATAGCACTACACTTTGTTATCCTCATGTGACCGTAGTTCTTGTACCTCCACATTGATAGGCAGTTTAATCTTAGTGCCGCTTTGGTTGCAACTTCTCTCGCCACAATGTTAATCGGCAGTATATGGAGCAGGGCTTGTAGAGACTCGGTCGATGTAGTCCTTAAGGCTCCGCTTATGCTCAGGCAGGCTGTTCTCTGAACCTTTGTTAGTAGGTTGGTGATGGTTAGTTTGTCAGTTGCCGTCCACCATACCACAATGCCGTATAGCAGTATAGGACGAACTACTGCTATATATATCCAGTGGACGATTTTAGGAGAGAGGCCCCACCGCGACCCTACAGCTTTTTTGCAGGAATATAAGGCGACGTTGGCCTTCCTTACACGTTCCAATATGTTAAGTCTAAATAACAGTTTTCTATCTAGAATTATTCCTAAAAATTTTACACTTTCAGAAAAGATTAGATCTGTTCCATTTATCAGAGGTGGAGGGTCCACATGTGGGACATTATTCATCCTAGTAAAGAGAACCAATTCTGTCTTGTTTTGGTTTACGCCCAAACAGCTGCTTCTGCTCCATCTAGCAAATTTGTTCAGAGCCACTTGTAGAATGTCTCGGAGGACGTTCACGAATTTGCCACTCACTGCGATTGCCACGTTGTCCGCATATGCCACGACCATGCAGCCAGAACGTTCTAGATCTAGCAGGATTTCATTCACCGCTAGGTTCCAAATTAGAGGAGACAGTACTCCTCCTTGTGGGGTCCCTCTGTTTACAACCCTTGTTGGAGTTGTGGACCCAAGACATGCTGTTATCCGTCTTCTGTTGAGCAGACTTTGGATTAGTCTAATCAAACTAGAGTTAACTTTTAGATGTGACAGTGCCGCAATTACTGCATCTGAGTGAATGTTGTTAAAAGCCCCTTCTATGTCAAGAAATGCCACCATGGCGAATTCCTTGAAATGCAGGGACGATTCGATAGTGCTCACAAGTTCGTGCAGGGCTGATTCTGTAGACTTCCCCTTATTGTAAGCATGTTGGTTCACAGACAGGAGTTTTGTATCCAGGTTTTCCCTAATGAAATAATCTAAAAGTCTTTCCAGACCTTTCAATAGGAAGGAGGATAGGCTAATTGGTCTGAAGTCTTTTGGCCTAGTGTGGCATCCTAGCAAAGAAAGCAATGGCTATTTGATATACATACTTTTACTTACACCTTTTGGTATAATGGGTCATTTTGCAGAAAAAGCTTATAACTTCGATTCCTGCTAAAAAAAACATTTGCAATTTGGTTCTTTTTTGTGTTTTTATAGAACACAGAGTCTATTGGAAAATGGGCTTTATTACCGCACCCCTTTTAGTACCTCCCAAACAAAATTACCAAAATAAAAAATATGAAAAATAATTTTTTGGAGTTCCCCTTACTTTTACAATATGTGTGATAATTTATACATTTATACATAGATTTTTTTCAAATAGACATTGTTTTCTTCAGTAGGATGATGCTTTCATAAATGGAACAAACTAATTTTTGCGATTTTTTTTTTAAATTGTTTATGATGCTGTGAAAAAACTACTTTTTCATAAATATTAAATGTTTTCTAATTGTTTTAACGACAGTTACAAAAATTCCATTCCTTCGTGAATATAATGTTTTAAGCATTGCTAGCCCTCACAAATATATTTCAATTTATTGGTATTTCCAAAAATCCAACCCACTGTAACTCGGACTGTTTATAACCGACCTAACAGGACTTAAAGTGTTGCAAGTTTCATCCCGATCAGAAGTCATTGGTTTCAAAAGTTCACTCACTTATCATGAAATCCCCCATATATGTATAATTAAATTAGTATTTTATTTGTCTTTTATGATACTGAGTTTTTCACAAAGGGTGGTTTATGCTGATACATATACTTAAGAGCTACCTGCTGACATTGAAGGAAATAAAAGAATATTTTAAATAAAAAAAATTAAATAAAATAGTTGATAGATCACCGTAACAGGTGTGACCTTAGGATTTTATAAAATATTGATCAGTCGGTTTCTTTATTGTATAGTGCAAAATTTTTGTATAGACAGCTAAAAAAAACAAGTAAAAAAGTTCAGTCGGGTAAACCGACTATGAATCCCCCCACCTTGAATCTCAAAAAATATTAGTAAATTTATTTATTTTTTTGTTTTATTTAAATTATTATCAATTTAAATTGCATTTAATAACTTTAAAGTATGTTCTGGTATTACAGTTAGAAGCAGTTTACTTTTGGTACAAAATGGTCCATTTGTGTGAGAGGTACCAAAAGGGGCGTCCCAATAACGGCCACTTTTCTCTGGACTCTAGGTACTAGAGAAGTATTACACTGTAAAAAATTTCAAGTATTTATATGCACTGGTATTAAAGTTATAAGCTGTTAAGTTTTGTTGTGAAATGGTCCACTTGTTAGGGAGGTACCCAAAGGGGCGGGCCAATAAGGCCCATTTTTCTCTGGACTCTACGTACTATAAAAGCATTACACCGTACAAAATTTATAAGTATTTGTATGCCCTGGTATTAAAGTTATAAGCTGATAACTTTTGGTACAAAATTGTCCATTTATGTGGGAGGTACCAAAAGGAGCGTGGCAATAATGTCAATTTTTTACGGTATGGTAGTTACTATTAAACCATTACACAGTAAAAAATTTCAAGTCTTTGTATGGACTGGTAATAAAGTTAAAAGCTATTAACTTTTGGTTCAAAATTTTCCATTTGTGTGGAAGGTACCAAAAGGGGCGTGGCAACTTCGCCCATTTTTCTCGAGGTAATAGGTAAATTAATAAAACTAATACTATGTGTAGAATTTCAGAGGATTCAAATACGTAGTATAGAAGTTATTAAATAATCAATATTTCACTAAATTTTAACCCTTTGTGGGGGAGGTACTAGAAGGAGTGGACCAATATGATAGATACAAATATTACCACATAACAAATTTTAAGTCAATTGGTTACTCCTTTCGAGAGTTATCGTGGGCACCAACCAGCAAGCAGACAGACGGACGGACATTGCTCATTCGACTTAAAATGACCCAAAACGGATATCTGCCGAAAATACTTAGGGCCTTAGGTCACTCCTTCGATGTGTTACACTTTTGGTTTGTAGCAAATGATATATGTATGTTACCACCTCTCTAAGGTGGGGGGATAAATATTTTCAACAGTAAAAATTACACATGCAACAATTTTATAAAAACCTATAGGAAATATGTAAACTATTCCCAAATTTCATCAACTATTTATGCATTTTTAAAACTCAATTCTTCGTGAGATCCCTTATGGTATTTTTTTTTGCGAAAATCCGTTTTATTTTTTTATGTGTGATGGGGTCAGTTTACCCAAATGTATACGTTAATTCTACATTTGCATACATTTGGTAAAAGGCAATATTGCTCTATCTTAAAATTGTTATCAACATCTTTTTAAAGTCTTTTAGGCAAAAATTGTGTCTTTTTTTGCTCGAGGTGGATTTTTTGCGCTTTTTCTTTATTTTTTCTCGGTATATCGTACGGAATATCGCTTTTGTGTCTGAAGTTGTAGATATTGAATAGAACAAACAAATTCGGAACAAACCTGCCCGAAAAAAGTGCATCGAGTGCCTTCGCAAATTTAAATTTATATTTAATATCTTACTAATATCTAATGAAATTTTTTTATTTTCAGATTCAAAATCAAAACAAATTTTAAGTAAGTTCAAAAATCGTAAGCAATGGACATACACGTCATTTGGAAAACTGTGCTATTTCATAAAATATACAGCTATTTAAAGGCCATTTACTTACCTTTTTAAGTCCCACAATCACTGCACTGGCTCCAGCCACTATCAGCAGGAAATACAATGTATAGGCTACACAGATAACTGTGACCCAGGTCTTATCGTCCCCTAAAAAACAAATAAATCGAAATTGTAATTTATGTAATTTTATTATAGACGAGAACCACGTTAATTTTACATATTATCTTATATCCGATGTTAGAGCACCACATTTAACATTTTCATCAAAATCGGAGACCATCGGCAAATTTTTGTATACAATTAATGTGGTTCTCGCCTATAACACTAGCCAACAGTCGTTTTGTTATTTGGTTCTAGCATAGTTTTTATACCCTCACTTTAGTGTGACGAGGGTATATATCATTTGCTACGGAAAAAAGTGTAACACGTCGAAGGAGTGACCTAAGACCCCAAGTATGTTCGGAGGAAATCCGTTTTGGGTCATTTTAAGTCGAATGAGCAATGTCCGTCCGTCTGTCTGTCTGTCTGTCTGTCTGTCTGTCTGTCTGCCTGTCTGTCTGTGTGTCTGCTGGCTGGTGCGCACGATAACTCTCGAAAGGAGTAACCGATTGACCTCAAATTTGGTATGTGGTAATATTTTTTTCTATCTCCGGCTAAGTTCGAAGATGGGCCATATTGGTCCACTCCTTCTAGTACCTCCCCCACAAAGGGTTAAAATGTTGTAAAATATTGATTCTTTAATAACTGCTATACTACTTATTCGAATCTTTTGAAATTTCACACATAGTATTAGCTTATTAGTCGCTATCAACTCGAGAAAAATGGGCGAAGTCGCCACGTCCTTTTTGGTACCTCCCACACAAATGCACCATTTTGCACCAAAAGCTAACAGCTTATAACATTAATAACAGTGTATAAAAATACTTGAAATTTTGTACAGTATTATGCTTTTATATTGCCTACAGTCCAGGGAAAAATGGGTGTTGTTGCCACGCCCCTTTTGGTACCTCCCACACAAAGGTACATTTTTGCACCAAAAGTTAACAGCTTATAACATTAAAACCAGTGTATACAAATACTTGAAATTTTTTACAGTGTAATGTTTTTATAGTGTCTATAGCCCTGTGAAAAATGGGCGTTATTGCCACGCCCCTTTTTGTACCTCCCACACAAAAATTCCCAAATCATACCACAATTTAATGTCTCATAACGTTTATACCAGTGCACATAAATGCTTATAAGTCGGCACAGTGCAATGCATTTAAAGTATCTAATGTTCAGCGAAAAAAAGGTGTATTATATAAACCCCTTCTGGTAACTCCCACACAAATTGACAGAATAATTCGAGTAATATTCAATATTACATTACTCACAAAGTGAGGGTATACCTTAGTCGGTTTACCCGACTGAAACTTTCTTACTTGTTCTCATTGATTTTGACCTACTGAACACGAAAATTAGTTTTAAAAATTTTTCTGTCGATTGGTTTTCGAGATACAAATTTTTGAACTTTTTTTTTTTTTAAATTTTTGGAGGTACACTTACAATTTTGAGCATATCTTTCGTCTTCTTTGACGTATTTGATCCTACTACTACTCAAATTAAAGCAAATTGAGCCGTCTACAACTCATTCTCAGAAAATTTTCAAATCGGGTGAGTAGTTTTGATGTTGGCGGCTTAAAAAGGTTAAAAAACTGCGTTTTTTTAGTAAAAATGTGGCGCGATGCTAACAGCGATTTTGGTTTTTTACGTATAGCTGGCATTTTTCCAAAGAAAATAAGCACTTACTTAACAAAATCTGACAACAAATGGCGGACTTATAATTTTTTTGGTATAAGACCGAAATTCCGCTATTTCACGATATTTTGATTTTCATTATTTGCACAGCTAACCTACTAGGAGGGATCGAAAAAGCAAGTTTTTTATAATCCCTTTGGAATAGAACGGAACAGTTGCTCCTATACATAAGTTACTTCTGTTCAAAATTTCACCACCCTGGGTTAATGTCTTCTGTTCTGGCAAGGGACGTGAAATTTCAAAAATTTAGTGAAATCAGCAATTTTTTTTTGGAAATTTTTTTTAAATGTCACAGCACTTTGCAGTTTTGATAAAATTTTTAAATTAATATTGATAACACAAATATTTCATAATTGTAAAAAAACTATTTACAATACCGTAGGGACGTTTCGTCGAAAATGGTATAATGAAAATGCAGAACATAGAAACACAGGTGCATTTTACGATAAGAATTTTGGCAAACCCACTTTACATGTACAACATTGTTTGGAAAAAACGTTTACTTAATTTTTATGATTCTCAGAATTAAAAAAAATAAGTAATACACAAATAGTTATTTAATTTTTATGATTGTGGTTGCAGAGTAATATACGCTTCTGAATGTGCGTGGACGCTCTTCGTGTTCCTTTATGACTGCTACTCCGTTCACAGTCAATTAAAGGGAAAAAAGGGAATTACACTTTTTTATTGATGTGTGTTTTCCCGATGGCTACCTGTATCGGATTTTTTTTACAGAAATTCCCCCCACATTTGTGAGTGGTCATTATTTGGAAACTTTTCCACAATTTGAAACGCACACTTGCTGAATCAGGTATATAGCCACCCTTAAAAGATGCGCCCATTCATAAATACCTGTCAGTAAAATATTGTAACATACTTAGTATTTATAGGTGTTCATTTATCGTTTTTTGTCATTCAACAAGTGTCTACGAACGCGAGTAGTACGAGTAAAAAGTGAAACAAATTGAATTTAAGTGCATATAATACCTACCCAACAAGTAAGACAATGAGTAAAAGACTATGTGTGTTCGAGTGTTTGAACAATCCAGACAATTTCTGCAATGTTTGTGGCGAGTTTATAAAGAATAATCACGCACACACGTTTACTCCAGCAGTGCAATTGCACTATTTGAATTATTTTGGTATTTCACCAAATATCACAGAACCATGGACACCTAAGTCGCTATGTGATCTTTGCTATATAATCCTAACCAATCCTTTGCTATATAATCGTTTGCACTTCCAGTACCACATTCGAATGATGTACCATATCCAGTGTGCCCTGGTGCATCTCTTCAAAAAGCAGAATCGTCAGATCAAGAGTCCGAGTCAAGTGCAAGCGAATTTGGGGAGTGCAGAAAGCGAAAATTATTGTCACAGGCCGAACTAAGCGATTGGGTGCGCGATTTTGGTCTCACTAAGGAGAAATCCGAACTTTTTGCGTCTCGGATGGTACAGTGTGGATTTGCGGATTCAGAAGTGAAAGTAACAGCGTACAGGAAGCGTCACCAGCAGTATGCAAAATTTTATACAAAGAAAGACGAAATATGTTTTTGCAGCGACATTTCCGGCTTGTTCCAAGAGCTTCACCAAATTCACAACCCCAATGAATGGAGGTTGTTTATTGATAGCAACAAAGAGAGCTTGAAGGCAGTTCTCTTACATAATAGGAATGAAAAGCCATCTCTTCCTATTGCTCATGCGGTTCATTCAAAGGAGAACTATGAAACTATGAACATTTTGCTGAAATGCATAGAGTATAGCAAATATAATTGGAAAATATGCGCCGACCTCAAAGTTGTGGCCATTCTGTGTGGACTCCAAGGAGGCTATACGCGACATTGCTGTTTTCTGTGCCTTTGGAATAGCCGCGCTGATGATCAGCATTATATTCAAAAAAAATGGCCGGAACGAACGAAACCTGTAGTTGGAGAAGCGAATGTTCAGCGCAAACCACTAATAGAGAACCGTGAAAATATAATACTTCCGCCGCTGCACATAAAATTGGGTTTGATAAAAAATTTTGCCAAAAAATTGGACAAAGAAGGTGAAGCTTTTGCCTATTTACGGTCAATTTTCCCTTACCTTTTGCTGGCAAAAATTAAAGAAGGAGTCTTCGCAGGACCCGAGATAAAAAAAATGTTGAAAGATGAAACATTCCCGAAGCTGTTATCACCCATCGAAGCCGCAGCATGGAATTCCTTCAGGCTTGTTGTGGAAAACTTTTTAGGAAACAACAAAAGCGATAATTATAAGGACATAGTTGAGGATCTGGTAAAGAACTATGAAGCAATGGGTAGGTTTTTTTTGAAACAAATGTTAATTTAAATATCGTTTTAATTCTCGTTTTTTTTTCATTTTTGGGTAGGAGTGCACATGCCACTTAAAATACACTTTCTGCATTCTCATTTTGATTTTTTCCCTGAGAATTTAGGAGACGTGAGCGACGAACACGGCGAGCGCTTTCATCAGGAATTGAAGGCTATGGAACGACGCTATCAGGGCATCTATGACACGGCTATGATGGGTGACTACATTTGAACCCTAATACGTGAGACCAATTGCAGCGAATACAAAAAACAAAGAAGAAGTCAGCTGTTTTTCCACATGGCATAAAATGTACAGTTATATCTTTGCTTCTACTCATTTTTTTTTGGGCGTTGATTTGGTTAATTTCGTTAGTTTAGCTAATCTGGCACATCCATATCTAATTGTGCCATACATTGAGTATGTAGTGCTCTAAATAAATTAAAAAATAATATACTAAGACTAATTTGTTTATTTTAAATTAAGTTCAAATGTATTTATTCGTTTGCGTTGGGTAGGTAAGCTGTGCAAATAATGAAAATCAAAATATCGTGAAATAGCGGAATTTCGGTCTTTTACCAAAAAAATTATAAGTCCGCCATTTGTTGTCAGATTTTGTTAAGTAAGTGCTTATTTTCTTTCTTTTCCAAAATCGCTGTTAGCATCGCGTTTTATATTTTATATGAATTTTTATATGAATTTTTCTGCCACATTTTTACTAAACAAACGCAGTTTTTTAACATTTTTAAGCCGCCAACATCAAAACTACTCACCCGATTTGAAAATTTTCTGAGAATGAGTTGTAGACGGCTCAATTTGCTTTAATTTGAGTAGTAGTAGGATCAAATACGTCAAAGAAGACGAAAGATATGCTCAAAATTGTAAGTGTACCTCCAAAAATTTTAAAAAAAAAGTTCAAAAATTTGTATCTCGAAAACCAATCGACAGAAAAATTTTTAAAACTCATTTTCGTGTTTAGTAGGTCAAAATCAATGAGAAAAAGTATGCTAGAAACAAATAACAGAGAAAATTTTGTTATTTGTGACCTAGTGTAATGGGTGATTCATCGTGAGGTTTAATTTATAATGTTAAATAAAACACATAAAATTAAAAGTAAACTTCAAATTGTTCTTATGGGTTAAAAGAACAGTTAATGGGATTTACTGTTTGATAATAATATCATGTAAATGTTGGCCATGGCCACGTCTGAGGTGATCCTTTCGGAAGGTAAAATTTTGAGCGACTCATTCTAGCATAGCGACTGGTATCTCGCGAATAACACGAGCTTCCTAAGCGTCAATAGTAGCTGCCCTATTCCAGAAGACCTCAGACTTTACATATCCCCAGAGAGAAAATAGTCCAAAGGTGTGATATCGCACGATCTAGGTGGCCAATTTACGGTAGCAAAACGTGAAATTATGTGCTCACCAAAATGATTTCTCAACAAGGTCATTGTTTCAAGCGCTGTATGGCTCGTAGCGCCGTCATTTTGAAACCAAAGCTCACCGAGACCATGCGCTTGAATTTCAAGAAGCACATACACAGTATGTTCAAAAAAATTTGTGAATTTTGTATTTTTTCAAAAAGTATTTATTTATTGATTAATATCTATTTTGTCCCCTTCAAAGTAATTCCCTTCGGATATAACACACTTCTGCCAAAAGTTTTTTCCAATCCTCGAAGCACTTCAAATAATAATTTTTTGTGATCTTGTTCAGCTCCTCCTTCGATGACGTCTTTATATCCTCAATCGTGGCGTAGCATCGTCCTTTGATGGGCCTTTTCAGTTTTGGGAACAAAAAATAGACACAGCGGGCTAGGTCAGGGGAATACGGTGGCTGCGGCAGCATTACTGTGTTGTTTTTGGCTAAATATTCGCGCACAAGCAACGATGTGTGTGCAGGGGCGTTATCATGGTGCAAAAGCCAGTTTTTGTTCTTCTCTTCCACAAATCCGGGCGTTTTTGGCGGATTGCGTCGCGCAATTTGCGCATAACTTGCAGGTAATATTCTTTATTGACCGTACTACCCTGTGGCAAGAATAATGCACCACGCCTCTGCAATCAAAGAAAACTGTGAGCTCGCGCGTCCGGCACGCTGTTCGTTCTTCGCATCTTCTCGGCCCTCTAAGAACATTTTGTACCACCGATAAACGTTGCTTTGGTCCAAGGTAGCTTCACCATATGCCACAGTCAACATTTCGAATGCGTCAGCGCACTTTGATGTTTTAAACATACCTCGTAATCCGTTAATATGGTGCGATAACGGTTACCATTGACGGTAACACTCTGATTTCCTCATTTTTGAGGAAATATGGACCAATGATTCAACCAGCCCATAAACCACACCATACCGTTGTGTTTAATGGATGTAATGGTAGCTCTTGGTACTCTTCGGGTTGCTCATCAGCTCAAATGCGGCAATTTTGTTTATTAACCTATCCTTGAGCCAGAAATGTGCTTCATCACTGAACAAAATTTCACTATAAAACACCGGATAAACACCGAGTATTTTCGCAATACAGCTGAACAATTTGGAGACGCTGTTGTGGTGTGTGCCTTTCCAGGATGACTTGCCAAACGATACAGATCAAAAATGACAAAGCAGTTTGCTATGAGTAACGTGTAAGTTGTAAATCAAACCGCACAATGAATCACCCGTTAGTTTGATATTTATAAGCAAAAAAATAAGAGAAGCAAAAATCTTTCAGTAGAGTAAACCTACTATATATCGATACCTCCATTCTAAAACATGCTAAATCGACTTAACATGTTTTTTTAAAAAATATATATTTTTAATTTCTAAATATTCCAAACTATCTTCAGTCGAAATTTGATGTTTATCCGTCAAACCAATCAAATGTTATTCACAAAACAGTGAAAGTGGCGGACACTTTTCTCTAGACTCTAGGTACTATAAAAGCATTGCACTGTACGAAATTTCAAGTATTTTTCAAGCACTGGTATTAAAGTTATAAGCTGTTAACTTTTGGTACAAAATGGTTCATTGGTGTGGGAGGTACCAAACGGAGCGTGGAAATAATCCCATTTTTCACTGTATTTTAGGTACTATTAAACCATTACACTGTACAAAATTGCAAGTCTTTGTATGCACTGTTAATAAAGTTATAAGCTTTTAACTTTTGGTTCAAAATTTTCCATTTGTGTGGGAGGTACCAAAAGGGGGGTGGCAACTTCGAGGTAATAGTGACTAATAAAATAATACTAGTGTAGAATTTCAGAGGATTCAAATAAGTATTATAGAAGTTATGAAATAATCAGTATTTCACTAAATGTTAACCCTTTGTGGGGGAGGTACTAGAAGGAGTGGACCAATATGACCCATCTTCGAATTTAGCCGGAGATAGAAGAAAATATTACCACATACCAAATTTGAAGTCAATCGGTTACGCCTTTCGAGAGTTATCATGCACACCAGCCAGCAGACAGACAGACAGACGAACGGACGGACATTGTTCATTCGACTTAAAATGTGCCAAAACGGATATCCGCCGAACATACTTAGGTCTTAGGTCACTCCTTCGATGTGTTACACTTTTGGTTCGTAGCAAATGATGGTATATCCCTCCTCTCTAAGGTGAGGGGATAAAAATATGCTCTTGATAGGTGTAAAGGGAATAAATATATAATATATAAATTAGTTATAGATTTGTCACTAGGATATTCTCCTAGTGACTCTATTATATATTATAGCAAAGTTTTTTATAAAACCGATGAAGCAAATACAATTACTTGACAGCTCAGCTCCTCGTATAGCTATTTTACGGATGCTACTCCGATCATTCACTGAGGTTTAGCTGTGATTATTCGGTCAAAAATCCAGCTCTAAGATGCATTGCTTCCTTCAAACGAATAAAAATTAATACCTCACTTCTGTTATTTCAACACGAAAAAAAATAAAAGAAATATATTATAATTCTATTTGTTTGGAAGAAAATATGCCTCTTAGAGCTGTATTTTTAACAACATTTTTACAAGACCTAATACATTGTTTTTATTGTAGATTGAGACATTCTATTTCATAAACCCAAAACCAAAAATATGTGTTGCCTTTCTTGTTTTTATAAATTGTTAAAATTGCTTTGGTATACAAAAAACCAAGGCGATTTTATTAAATCGATACACCCCATTGTGCTCAGCATCCATGTGATGATCCAATAAGATGAGGTCAATTTTGTGTTACTTTAATATCCATTCTTGAGTTCAATTTAATGATGAATCCAATTTATATTTTTTATTCAAACGATTCGGCATTTAACTGAATATGATGCCATCATATCATATCGAACAAACAAATTATTTTAAATTTTCTTTTAAATTAGCCAAAAAAAAAATATGTATAATGTATATTTTCTTTATTATCTGCCTGCTCTCTATTCTGAAAAATGAACAACGCATTTCCAGCTAATAATGCGTTTGATGATGTTGAACGATTTCGCAAAAAATGGAATATTTCTCAATTCGCACTGAGAAAATGAATGTCCTACAGGTAAAGCTTTGCCGTCAAAAATATCCTAATCTTTAAAATAACGACATATAACACATCAAATTAAGACAATTTAACTTACACCAAAAAAAATTTCTGCTATCTAAGTACGACATGCCACTAGTTTCAAATTTATGAAATCTGTGGCGCCAAATCTGGCAAATCAAATGTTTACAAACTCATTACATATTTCAAATTGATTCGTTTTCACTTCGAAGAATTAACGATTCGAAATATGTCAAAGAACATTTTTAATATTTTTCTATCACTTCTAGAATCATTAAAGTGTGAATTCATAGCACTTCAGCGCATTATATTGTGTTTTGTGCAGAACTCTATTTTTTACCTATCCGCCTCCAATCCCGTTCAGATTTTGGTATAGCCAAGAAAGCTATTGTAAAAAAGGCTCCAAATGCTCCCAGCAAAATATGAATAATTGCCAAACCAAAGCTGACTTTTTTAAGATCGCAATTGCAGCCCATTATTATGGATCACTTGAAATCAATTTGATGAAATGGTTTTTTCCGTCACACACAACCTTCGACAAAACACTTAACGCGCAAACTAAATGCCAATTTGACACATTCACCGGAGAAATGCTGAATATTCGTTCGTTTCGGGATGAATTGTTCGTATTCCCTTTTTTCTCTCGGAGAACAATCCCCCATCTCGTATCATCGTTGTACATTTGTGACAATGTGGAAAAATGTATGACCGTTCTATATTCGAACACACGGAAAACAATGACGTTGAAAAAACACCAAAGGGTGACAACAAATTTTAAAATTTATGTGGTAATATAGGGGGGGGGGGGTGGGTGTGTGTTCCCAAACTTGGTCGTCGTAAACTTCTAAGCCGATTTAGCCATTTCAACAAAATTATCCATAAATATTAAATTTTCTATAAAATATACAGTTTTGACGAAATTTTCTATCAAATATAAAATTTCGACAAAATGTTCTATCAAATATAAAATTTCGAAAAAATTTTCTATCAAATATAAAATTTTGACAAGATTTTCAATAAAATTTCGACATTTTCAATAAAATATAAAATTTCGACAAAATTTTCAATAAAATATAAAATTTCGACAAAATTTTCAATAAAATATAAAATTTCTACGAAATATTCTTTAAAATATACAATTTCTACGAAATTTTCTATAAAAATATTCAATTTCGACGTAATTTTCTGTAAAAATATTCAACGAAATTTTCAATAAAAATTTTCAATTTCGACGAAATTTTCAATAAAAATATTCAATTTCGACGAAATTTTCTATAAAAGTATTCAATTACAACGAAATTTTCTATGCAAATTCAATATCGACGAAATTATCTATGAAAATTCAATTTCGACGAAATTTTCTATAAAAATATTCGATTTCGACGAAATTTTCTATAAAAATATTAAATTTCGACGAAATTTTCTATAAAAATATTAAATTTCGACGAAATTTTCTATAAAAATATTAAATTTCGACGAAATTTTCTATAAAAATATTAAATTTCGACGAAATTTTCTATAAAAATATTCAATTTCGACGAAATTTTGTATAAAAATATTCAATTTTGACGAAATTTTCTATAAAAATATTCAATTTCGACGAAATTTTCTATAAAAATATTCAATTTCGACGAAATTTTCTATAAAAATATTCAATTTCGACGAAATTTTCTATAAAAATATTCAATTTCGACGAAATTTTCTATAAAAATATTCAATTTCGACGAAATTTTCTATAAAAATATTCAATTTCGACGAAATTTTCTATAAAAATATTCAATTTCGACGAAATTTTCTATGAAAATATTCAATTTCGACCAAATTTTCTATACAAATATTCAATTTCGACGAAATTTTCTATGAAAATATTCAATTTTGACGAAATTTTCTATGAAAATATTCAATTTCGACGAAATTTTCTATGAAAATATTCAAGTTTGACGAAATTTTCTATGAAAATATTCAATTTCGACGAAATGTTCTATGAAAATATTCAATTTCCACGAAATTTTCTATAAAAATATTAAATTTCCACGAAATTGAATATTCCGACGAAATTTTCTCTAAAAATATTCAATTTCTATAAAAATATTCAATTTCGAAAAAATTTTCTATAAAAATATTCAATTTCGAAAAAATTTTCTATAAAAATATTCAATTTCGACGAAATTTTCTATGAAAATTCAATTTCGACGAAATTTTCTATGAAAATTCAATTTCGACGAAATTTTCTATGAAAATTCAATTTCGACGAAATTTTCTATGAAAATTCAATTTCGACGAAATTTTCTATGAAAATTCAATTTCGACGAAATTTTCTATGAAAATTCAATTTCGACGAAATTTTCTATGAAAATTCAATTTCGACGAAATTTTCTATGAAAATTCAATTTCGACGAAATTTTCTATGAAAATTCAATTTCGACGAAATTTTCTATGAAAATTCAATTTCGACGAAATTTTCTATGAAAATTCAATTTCGACGAAATTTTCTATGAAAATTCAATTTCGACGAAATTTTCTATGAAAATTCAATTTCGACGAAATTTTCTATGAAAATTCAATTTCGACGAAATTTTCTATGAAAATTCAATTTCGACGAAATTTTCTATGAAAATTCAATTTCGACGAAATTTTCTATGAAAATTCAATTTCGACGAAATTTTCTATGAAAATTCAATTTCGACGAAATTTTCTATGAAAATTCAATTTCGACGAAATTTTCTATGAAATTTCTATCAAAAATTCAATTTCGACGAAATTTTCTATCAAAAATTAAATTTCGACGAAATTTCTATCAAAAATTCAATTTCGACGAAATTTCTATCAAAAATTCAATTTCGACGAAATTTTCTATCAAAAATTCAATTTCGACGAAATTTTCTATGAAAATTCAATTTCGACGAAATTTTCTATGAAATTTCAATTTCGACGAAATTTTCTATGAAATTTCAATTTCGACGAAATTTTCTATGAAATTTCAATTTCGACGAAATTTTCTATGAAAATTCAATTTCGACGAAATTTTCTATGAAAATTCAATTTCGAAGAAATTTTCTATAAAAATATTCAATTATGACGAAATTTTCTATAAAAATATTCAATTTCGACGAAATTTTCTATAAAAATATTAAATTTCGACGAAATTTTCTATAAAAATATTAAATTTCGACGAAATTTTCTATAAAAATATTCCATTTCGACGAAATTTTCTATAAAAATATTCCATTTCGACGAAATTTTCTATAAAAATATTCAATTTCTACGAAATTTCAAAAATTCAATTTCGACGAAATTTGCTATCAAAAATTCAATTTCGAGGAAATTTTCTATGAAAATTCAATTTCGACGAAATTTTCTGTGAAAATTCAATTTCGACGAATTTTTCTATGAAAATTCAATTTCGACGAAATTTTCTATGAAAATTCAATTTTGACGAAATTTTATATGAAAATTCAATTCAAATTCAATTTCTACGAAATTTTCTATGAAAATTCAATTTCGACGAAATTTTCTATGAAATTTCAATTTCGACGAAATTTTCTATGAAATTTCAATTTCGACGAAATTTTCTATGAAATTTCAATTTCGACGAAATTTTCTATGAAATTTCAATTTCGACGAAATTTTCTATGAAATTTCAATTTCGACGAAATTTTCTATGAAATTTCAATTTCGACGAAATTTTCTATGAAATTTCAATTTCGACGAAATTTTCTATGAAATTTCAATTTCGACGAAATTTTCTATGAAATTTCAATTTCGACGAAATTTTCTATGAAATTTCAATTTCGACGAAATTTTCTATGAAATTTCAATTTCGACGAAATTTTCTATGAAATTTCAATTTCGACGAAATTTTCTATGAAATTTCAATTTCGACGAAATTTTCTATAAAATTTCAATTTCGACGAAATTTTCTATGAAAATTTGCATATAAATTCTTACCACAAATAGTTCTATATAAATAATAAAATCTTTTTTTACGTCTTCTGTATTTATTTGTAAAATATCTTTATTGCAGAGGTAGCTACGTTTTCGACGAAATTTTCTATGAAAATATTCAATTTCGACGAAATTTTCACTGAAGATATTCAATTTCGACGAAATTTTCAATGAAAATATTCAATTTCGACGAAATTTTCTATAAAAAATTAAATTTCGACGAGATTTTCTATAAAAAATTTAATTTTGACGAAATTTTCGATAAAAAATTAAATTTCGACGAAATTTTCGATAAAAATAATTAAATTAGAAGAAATTTTCGATAAAAATTATTTCGACAAAATTGTCTATGAATATTAAATTTTGACGAAATTTAATATTCAGTCAATTTCGACAAAATTTTCTATTAAAATTCTATTTCGAAATAATTTTCTTTGAAAATTCAATTTCGACGAAATTTTTGACGAAATTTTCTATGGAAATTCAATGTCGAAGAAATTTTTATAAAAATTTAAAATTTTCTATGAAAATTTGCTTATTCATACTTACCACAAATAGTTCTATATAAAAAAGAAAAAACTTTTTTTTGCTTCTTCAGTATTTATTTTAAAAACATCTTCATTGCGGAGGTAGCTATGTTTTTTTTTCGAAAATTGTGTGTGTTTACATAAATATTTCACAATAAAAGATTACGGCATCCCTGCATTTAGTAGGGCCTTTTTGTATTAATCCATAAGTTTTCCAGTATTTTTTTTAACAAAATCAAGTAAAAATTAATTGTTCGCCTTAGCTTCTTCAGTATCCAGTATTTTGCACTGGATAACTTTTAGTTAAATTTTGCTGTTCTGCTGTGTAACGAGCGGAATCGTTACTACTAGTTTGTTGTTGTACCAAGAAGGGAGTATTGTTTCCAGCGCTTTGTTGTTGTGGCAGAACGCGAACTTCATTATGGTGAATGGGATGGAAATTATCCTTGGTCATTTCTTTGAACAGTTTATAGACCGGGTAGAGTAGGGCACCCTGGATTGCTAAAAAGTGGAGGAGGGAAGAAAACGAGTCGAGTCGAGAATAATTAGTAATTTTTCATTAAATAACATTCTTAATTACGTAGACATTTAAGAAAATCGTTTAAGTAATATTAATCGAGGAATAATATGAAAATCTCCTATTGAAAAAAAAAATCTATGGATAAATGTCGAAATTATAACTCTTTTCGTAGAAGTAATAGAATTTCAAAAATCATGCAACACCTCCAAATATTGATCTGAGACCCCATAAAGTATATATACGATTCTCTGACAATTTAGCCTCATCCCGTCCTTCTGTTGTAATCACGCTACAATTTACAATAATTTAACTAGATGCCTGAGTCGATTTAACCATGTCTGTCCGTGTGTCCATCTTGTGTAGTTCATTGAGTGCAGGTGGCAATTTCACTCCGATCGTGCTGAAATCGTGGACAAAATATTGCAGACCAAATATAGAGATCATAAATGTCAACTGATCGGGCTGAAAATTGGTAACTAGGGTTTATTTATACACGGCTACAAACAGAACCGTATCGCTGCAGAAGAAGCTTCTTTTCCACATTCAAGATTTTTCCGTTTATTGAATTGAATGCAATCCATCCATGGTGGAGGATATACAAGTTTCGGACCGACCAAACATGCTTACTTCTTCATAAATGCAAAGGTTTTTGCGTTACCTCACATGTAGGTGGCAACAAAATCATGAAACCTGACACTGAGTTTGGTTTGTGTCTTAGCGAATTATATTCCCTTTCAATTTCATGGATATCGCTAGCTAATAATCATTTTCCCTCTTTTAATAAAATATCGTTCTAAATGTAATTGAAGCTTAGAATATTTTTAGTTTTTTTTATTTATTGATCAGAAATTAATGACATTTTTTTTAACGAATCGTCAAATTTTTGCTATTGGAAAGATGAAAAGCAAACAAGTTGACTTACCACAAAAAATTAAATCAAAAAGAATTTCCAACGCCAATTTACCGAGAGGCTTCCTCTTCCTAATGGCCCATAGCAACATTCGGATTTCGATAGCAATCGTCAAAACTATACCCAAATATATGATGTTGATAAAGGGTTTTATCAAATGGGGGCGATTCTGTAAAAGATTGAAAATTATTAATAATTTATAGGTAGGTCAGCATGTACTAGGGTTTTATTTGAAGTTAGAATGGGGAATCATTTTGTCATCGGACCCTAGTAATTGTTAAATATGTCTAAAGTACAGAATATGAAAATGTGTATTTAGATGATTGCTAGATAAGCTTTGGGGAAGTTGTGTTACAATTAATTTGTCAATTTGTGTGGAGGTGCCAAAATGGATTTGACATCTACGCCTATTTTCCCCTGAACGGTAGATACCGTAAAGACATTGCACTGTACCGAATTATAAGTGTTTATGTGCACTGGTATAAAAGTTATATGTTATTGGATTTTAATATATTTTAGCAATTTTGTGTGGGAGGTACACTAAGGGGCGTTATTGCCGCCCATTCGCCTCTAGGCACTGTAAAAACATTAAACTGCACGAAACTTCAAATATTTTTATGTTTTGGTATAAAATTTAACTGTTTGTGAGGAAGGTACCAAAAGCTACAACGTGTGGAACTACATGAGGTTCGGAGAAGAAGTATAGAAGTTATTAGAGAATCAAAATGTTAACCCTTTTTGGGGGGTGGTACTAGATGGAGTCTACCGCTGGGCCCATTTGTTAACATAGTTAGAGAGAATGAATAATATTACCACATACAAACATTTAAAGTCATTATGTTACTCCATTCGAGAATTATTGTGAGCAGCAAGCAGACAGACGGACGGACGGACATTGCTGATTTTGCGTATACTTAGGGTCTTAGTACACGTCTTCTATGTGTTCATCATTTGGACCGTTGCAATTGCTATATATCCTCCTCCCTTCAAGTGGGGTTATACACATTACAGAAATTCCTCACCTTTTTAAGACCAATCGTTAATGAAATCGCTCCACCAAATACCAAAATACAGTAGACCAAACTGAGGGAAACAATTATCATCGTCGAGGTCTTGTCACCTACAATGAAAATATGGAACATTAAATTATTTTATTTTTATATATGGGGAATTCCACGACAAATCTACGGGCTCAAAAAAATTCCGTTTTGATTTTCCCAGTTTTTTTTTATTTTTTAGTTTATCCGAAGAAACGCTTTGTGGAATTTTTTGAGATTTTTCCGACAACTCGTTTGGCAGTTATCGATAGTTAAAGATACTGTGTATAGGGTTTTTGCTCATAAATTCTTAAGTTATTTTCCGATTTGAAAAATATGTTTTTTGAAATGATGGTATTTTTCCGTATTTTTCAGAAAAAAATAAAATTTTTTTTGTTTGCGGTTTTTGAGTTTTGAAATTTAAGTATCATTTTTTAAACTGTTTGTACTCTCCGAATTTCGGTTTTTTTAAATATTTTAAACTTCTATTAATTTTCTAATATAAATATTTTTTTTTTGATCTGATCAAAAAATCCCCTTAACTCTGATAATCTCCCTACAAAATAACATCATATCGATACCTCCATTCTAAAGTATGCTAAGTGCAAAAACGTAGTTTTTCAGGAGAGGCGATCAATGCAAATCGAATGACCTTTACTGTTTTGTGAATAACTTTTGAGTGGGTTGATGGAAAAACGCCAAATTTTGACTGAATACAATTTGGAAGATGTGGAAATTAAAAATGCAGTCTCCCTAAAACTATGCTAAGTCGACTTAGCATGTTTTAGAATGGGGGTATCGATATATGAAAAGTAGTAACAAATGGATTGCTTATAAAAAATCACTAAAGGTGCTGCCAATTTGCCAACATTTTGAAATGAAAAATCTGATTTTTGCGAGAAAAAATCGTCTAATTGGTTATTTTAAAATAAAAAAATATAAACAAATTTAAAAAAACTTCACAGTTAAATTATGTACTTTTCAGGAATGGTGCAGTAGTTTTTTATTTATGAGGGGCACCGACTTTAAAACGTGGGTTGTGAGAAAAACGCTTTAAAGTTTTTCCGATGCACTGAATCACGTATGAGGCGCGGTTGCGTTAACTGCAGTATCTCCGTCAGTTTTGCTAAGATTCATCTCAAATTTTAACCCCCCACCCCCTTTAGCGCGTGCAACTTTCGTTTTTCGTCTGATTCCAACTAAAAAATATCAAAAATACAAAAAATATTTTTTGTAAAGTAGACGCAAAGAAAAACAATCAAAAATACAAAAAATATTTTTTGTAAAGTAGACGCAAAGAAAAACATCGTTTGGGGGTCGTTTATCGCAAACCTACCGGGTGTTTTTTTTACAGCTTTGTTTTTCGAATAGAGATAAAACTGGCATTTTGTGGTCAAATCTGGCAACTCTAATGTCATTTATGTTCAGTTTGGTTTGCCATTTCATCATGAACAGGTTGACAAAAGAACAACGCTTGCAAATCGTGCAAATTTATTTCGAAAATAATGGTTCAGTTCGCGAAGTTTACCGCAAGCTCCGTCCATTTTATGGTCGACATAATCGTCCATCAGAGCAATTAATTCGGTTAACCATGGATCGTTTTCGCACTACGTTTACTCTATGTGATAATACGCATCCGCAGAGACGTCGAACAGTGCGCACCGAAGAAACAATTGCCGCTGTAGAGCAAAGTGTTGAAGAGGACCCGAATGAATCGATTCGCCACCGTGCACAGCAATTGGAGCTGTGGAGAGCTAATGGAGACCGGTATAGAGCCATGATAACCGACTATTTTGTTCCCGAATTGGATGGCATGAATGTGGATGAGTTGTGGTTCCAACAAGACGGCGCTACATGCCACACAGCGCACGTCACAATCGATTTATTGAAGGAAACATTCGATGAGCGCATAATTTCGCGGAATGGACCTGTCAATTGGCCACCAAGATCGTGTGATTTGACACCATTGGATTATTTTCTTTGGGGATATGTGAAGTCGCTCGTCTACGCCAACAAACCAGAAACGTTAGGGGAATTGGAAGCCAACATTCGTGGCGTTATTGCCGACATACGGCCTCATATGCTCGAAAAAGTGGTTGAAAATTGGACCTGTAGAATTGGCTTTATTCGAGCCAGCCGCGGCGGCCACATGCCCGAAATCATATTTAAACATTAATGGCATAAAATTATCCTTCCAATAAAGCCAAATTGATGGACCTTAAAACGATTTTCTTGTGTTTTATTTCAATTCGAAGTTCTATACCCCTAAAAAAAACACCCGATAGTTCTACGTCTCAAACGCTCTACTTTTCCCGTAACAGTTGAAATATTTCCATCGAATGAAAACGTTTATCGTAAACGTATTTTCTTGCATTGCGAAATTTTCATAATTTATGTTTACGGTAAACGAGAAACGTTTAAGGAAACACATGATTGAACATTTAAAGGAAAGTTGGGAGCACTCTCACAAATGGGAGCATTTTGTGAGAGTGCGGGCTTTTAACTTTCATATGTGTTGGTATAATATGGAAAACGTTGTTTGTGCGTGTTGTTTTATAAACAGTTCGGCAGATGGTGGTTATTTTTTTTTTATAGGGTAATTCCATAACAAATAAATTAAAAAACGTAAATTTTAAAATTGAACCCTTTCGATTTTAGTAAAGTTTGGCACAATGATTTAACAAATAAGTACGAATATTGTGGCGTTTTTAGTTTTTTAAAATTATTGTAGTTTTTGTGGTACAGAGCTCCAAAGTTACCTATTGCAAGGATTTTCCGCAAAATTACCATTTGTTAAATTATCCATATCTGCTTAACCGCGTCACGTATTTTGAAGATATTAACACCAATGAAAAGCTCTGCTACTCCTCTTCGACAAGTCAACCTTCTTAGTGCGAAACGAGATGACGAGTAAGAAGGGTGACTCGTCGATGTACTTTCTAAATGTTTAAATCTAATATTTTTTCAATTCCTAATGGTGATCCACGAAGGGGATCGAAATTTTGAATACATAAAAAGAAACAACAAACTAGACCTCGAGGTTAATTACTTTAACTTTTTTTACAAAAACGTAATATTTTATTAATTTTTATATGCAGGATTGCCAATAAAACAATTTTATAGACAGACAATGTTTTTCAGACAATGGCGCGGTTGTCAGAGTCATAAACTTCGCACATCTGACAATCTGCTAATAATATCACAATGACTTTTCTGCCTACGTTGCAAGACAACAATTGTATGTTCACACGGTTGTACGTTCACAGGGTTGCATTTTTTCCGCCATTTTTCTGACAATATTGTTCGATTTGGCAATCGTGTGTACTTAGCTTTACTTTTGAAATTTGTTTAAAAATTTTGTGTAAATTTGAGAAGCTTGAGGAATATTAAAATAGAATATTCTCTAGTAAGTTTCCATAAAGGTGAATAGAAATATTTTACATAGTTTTGTTTTTGACTATTGAGTTCGAGATCTTTGTTTTTGTTTTCTGTTAAACAGGAAAACAAACCTTCTTTGAAAAAGAAGAATCAGAAATGTGTGAAATGTATTAAGGGTGGTCACTGGTTGGTGGACGATATCGTTTCGGAAGCTACCAAGCAACCTCTTCGCCACCTTGGACAAAATACCCTGTCAATAATTGGCACAATATGAGAGCAGCTCAATATGAAATAATTGCAGACAGTATTTCACAACCTTAATACATCCCCACACTTCTTGTTTGGTTTTTTTGTATGTCCCTGCAGTTTGCGGGGAAGGCACACGATTTGTTGTTATTGCAGGGACACACAACTTATTCTTCTTTTTTAAAGAAGGTTTGTTTTCCTGTTTAACAGAAAACAAAAACAACGATCTCGAACTCAATAGTCAAAAACAAAACTATGAAAAGTCACAACAGATCGAAAAACAAAAACAATGATAAATATTTTACTTTTTTTTTTGAAAAAATTTATTCTTTTACTCAAAAATACGACACATATTTTCTCCCAAAAAAAATGAAAAAAATAAACTTTTTAAAAATGTAACTTCAAATGGCTATAAATTTTGTCGTACTGGGTACATCGGATCGATTTCTATAGCCTACACCACACTGTGGTACAGGGTATTATGACTTGGTGCATTTGTTTGTAACACCTAAAAGGGGGTTGGAAGAAAACCAGGTAATAGAAACCATCTCCACTTTTACACGGATGGTTCGAAGCTTGATGAAAAGGTTGGCTTCGGAGTACACTGTGCAGAGCTTAGATTGGATATAGCTCACAGACTACCAGATACTGGCAGTGTCTATCAAGCCGAAATAATGGCAATATGGGAAGTAGCCAAGTGGCTGAGTCGCAACATAGTAACCAACACTGGAGGCAACATCCCTTCTCTGGAGGCAACATCCCTAAATTCACAAACAGCCCTCGACTGCCGCAGATCTCTTAACGAGATGGCTGAGCAGTTTAACATACACCTCATATGGGTGCCTGGGCATAGGGATATCCCGGGGAACTGCAAAGCCGATGAACTTGCTAGGAAAGGGACGACATTACAAATTCTCGAAGAATTTGCATATATTGGTGCGCCACTATCCACGTGCAAGCTTTGACTTAGGCAAGAGGCAATCAGGCAGTCCAACGAAAGATGGACAGAAATCGGCACCTGCAAAGTAGCTAGACAAATCTGGCCAAGGTATGACCTGAGAAGATCAAAATATCTCCTCGCACTAGAGAGGCAACGATTTTCTACGTTAGTGTCAGTTCTAACGGGACACTGCTTGATCGGCGAACACGCCAAAAGATTGGGTATTGACTCTAATGACTTCTGCAGAAGCTGTGGAGATGAGGAAGAAGTGGAGAGCATTGAGCACTTGCTATGCGATTGTCCCGCTCTGAGTAAACGACGACTGGACATACTGGGGTCGGCTTTTCTAGGCAGCCTAACAGATCTTTCCAGTACCGATATTCGTAATATCGACAAATTTGTATATCAAACAGGTTGGATTCGATGAGGGGCATTTCAGCCCGTGGTAACACTAGGGACCTAAACTGGTCTATGTGAGCTTGTATAAAAAATACGGCTGCCACCCTAACCTAAAACTTAAAAGCACCTAAAAGGAGAAAAGATAGACCCATTGTTTATTATACCGATCGACTCAGAATCACTTTCTAATTTAGCCATGTCCGTCTGTCTGTGCCTCTGTTTGTCCGTCTGTCTGTCCGTCTGTCTGTCCATGTATTCTTGTAATCAAAGTGCAGGTCGTATTTATGGTCAGATTGTGATGAAATTTAGCATAGTGCTCTTTTTTGGCCCAAGGACGATCCCTATTGAATTTGGTTAAAATCGGTTCAGATTTGGATATAGTCCCCAAATATATGTTTCACCCGATTTGACATGTAAGCGCTGTAGAAACCACATTTTACATCCGATCTTTATGAAATTCGGCAGAGAGAGGTTTATTATTACGTGAATGAACACTACCAAATTCGGAGAAAATCCGTTCAGATTTAGATATAGCCCCCATATATATGTCTCACCCGATTTGACATATAAGCGCTGTAGGAACTGTATTTTAAATCAGATCAGTACGAAATTTGGCAGAGAGAGTTCTCTTATTACATGAATAAACACTGCCAAATTCGGGGAAAATCGGTTCAGATTTAGATATAGTCCCCATATATATGTTTCACCCGATTTGACATGAAAGCGCTGTAGAAACCGTATTTTACATGCGACCTGCACGAAATTCGGCAGAGAAAGTTCTCTTATTACATGAAAAAACACTGCGCAATTCGGAGAAAATCGGTTCAGATTTAGATATAGCCCCCATATATATGTTCCACCCGATTTAACATATAAGCGCTGTAGAATTCGTGTTTTATATCCGATCAGTACGAAATTAAACAAAGAGAGTTTTCTTATTACATGTATGAACACCTCCAAATTCGGGGAAAATCGGTTCAGATTTAAACATAGTCCCAATATATATGTTACACCCGATTTGACATGTAAGCACTGTAGAAACCGTGTTTTATATCCGATCAGTACGAAACTCGGCAGAGAGAGTTTGCTTATTACATGTATGAACACTGCCCATTTTCGCATTGGTAGGTAGGTGTAGGGTATTATATAGTCGGCCCCGCCCGACTTTCTGTCTTTCCTTACTGGTTTCTAATCATATAGCAAATTTGATTGCCTATTCAGAAAGTTGATGTGAAATAAATCGGTGCATTTTCTGCTCCGATTGTCACAAAAACTACTACAACGCCGGGAAAAAATGAAAAATTAAATTTTCAATCGCAGATATGTATACGAGATAACACTTAGGTGTACATACAGATTCTTTTGTAGATCTCGATTAGTAGAATACACACGTAGAAATTTACACTCGTTTAAACATTTTATTCACCTGAGGTGCCAACTTTGAGGCCCTGTAGCTAGGCCCCTGTGTAACATAGCGGGCCTAAATTCAAAACTTAACTTCTCTAATAACTCTTCTACAAGAATTCCAAGTTGTGTTGTAATCGGTTGACTGGTTAAGAAGCGGTTGAATTATTTCCTTTTTTAAATTCCTACCACAGTGCATAGTTGGCCTCTCCGTAATACGATTGCTAGTTTGTTTCACACTGGAAATTATCTTTTGAAATTTAGCAAGCAACTTTCACTATGAACCATGAATTAGACAAATTAAATTATTTGTTTAATTCATGAGCCGTTGAACGAATTAAATTCAACAGCAGAAACAATAGTTTATTCTCACAAGAGTTTCACTGTAACATTATCTGATAACTTTATATTTTGCTTTGATATACAATCAGAATATTTTTAACTTAAAAAAATAGTATGTTACTTTATCTGTAAAGAGGTAATATTATTATATTTTTATTTTATACTTTTATTTATTAAAATATTTATTATGTTTTTTATTATTTTGTTTGATATTTATCAAAAATGAGCTATTATTTTTATTATTTAAAATATTTTTCACTTTGAAACACTTCTGTAGATTAAATTTTTTTTTTAATATAATCAGGTTTTAGAGTTTTTATATGGTCGATTTAATTTCTTTTTTACCTATTTCTTTCCAATCCTCCTCAGTTTTTGGCGCAGCAAGGAAAGTTAAGGTAAATACAATGCCAATTAAACCAAATAAAATGTAAAAAATCGCCACCGCCCAGTTGATTTTTTTAAGATCACAAGCCATTTTCTGTCTGCCCTTTTCAACTTTTTGGAGCTTGATTATATCAAGGTTAAATTTACGCCGTCCAAACAACCTTAGCCTAAGCACGTTATTTGCAAACTAAATCTCGTTTTGGCTAATTCAAATTGTGTGTTACCGTGTATTCCCCTTTCGTTTTTTTGTGGTTTAGAGAAAAAAACTAATTCTACCGCCAGCACCAGAATGATGACGTTGTCCACAGTTAGTAGGTGCAGCCATCCATCGTCCTATTATATAAACAAGACCGCGGAATTGTTTTTTTTTGTGCCAATTTTTTGAGTTTTGCTTTGATACTCATATTCGTTCTCGTACAATTTGGCGGTTAAAGTTTAAAACATAGGTACTTAGTTATTCCCAAACATCTTCACCATCCATCGTCTCTATATACTCGTAACTATCTAACGCTCTGATGTCATTCATTGTATAGCGGCTAAACACGCACATTCTAGTATATAAGTAAGTTTAAATGTATAACTACATATACATATATACTATTAACCTTTAGGTATATTCCCGGTTGGCAGGGTTGACATTGAAGATATTATCGTTAACGATTCTTCATTGCTGACATGTCCCTCAAGACACGTGTCGTTTAAATTGACTTTAGGGACAATATTTGCGGAATCGTTATTAATGACAAACTTCAAGACATACAAATATAAAAAATTTAAGTCGGCTACAACAACTAAGGTACGGACGGTCCCAAAATTAGGCGAGTTGACATATCGATAGCGGTAATATTTTGAAAAAAAAATACTTTTGTGAAAAGTGACAACCTTCTAATAGATATGTTTTATGTTTCAAGGCGCTACGTTGTTTAGTTTTTTTTTTGCGCTCAAAAGTAAACGATCTTAGTGAATTTGTACATGGAAAAAATTGGCCACCGATATGTAATACAATATGTCGAGAGCTTATATTCAAAACCCTCTATCTTCAATTTTTGGAAAAATGAGATTTGTATGTTAAAATATTCGTTAAAATAAGGCGCATCTATGGTATTAATCTGGAAATAAAAAAGAACTAAAATTGAGATTTTATGGTCATTTTTGTAATTTCTCTATCTTACACACTTATTTTTATACCCTACACCACACTGTGGTACAGGGTATTATAAGTTTGTTTCAAAACAGATGTTTGTAACACGTGAAAATAACACAGCTAGACCCACCTTAAAGTATACCGATCGACTCAGAATCACTAGCTGAGTCGATTTAACGATGTCTGTCCGTCCGTCCGTCCGTCTGTCCATGTAAAGTTGTTCGTCGACTACAGGTCGCAATTTCACTCCGATCGTTCTGAAATTTTGCAGTTTAGAGTATTTCGCAGCTGTTAAGATCGCTATTGAATTTGGTTCAAATCGGTTCAGATTTAGATATAGCTCCCATATATATATTTTGTCCGATTTGGCCCTTTAGTCCTATAGAAGCTGTATTTTACATCAAATCCTTTTGAAATTTAGAATGGTAGAGTTTCTTGATCCATGAACCAACATTGCCGAATTTGAAGAAAATCGGTTAAGATTTAGCTATAGCTCCCATATATACGTTTCGTCCGATTTGGCCCTTTAGTCCTATAGAAGCTGTATTTTACATCCAATCGTTTTGAAATTTAGAATGGTAGAGTTTCTTGATCCATGAAGTAACATTGCCGAATTTGAAGAAAATCGGTTAAGATTTAGCTATAGCTCCCATATATATGTTTCGTCCGATTTTGCTCTTTAGTCCTGTAGAAGCTGTATTTTACATCCAATCCTTTTGAAATTTAGAATGGTAGAGTTTCTTGATCCATGAAGCAACGCTACCGAATTTGAAGAAAATCGGTTAAGATTTAGCTATAGCTCCCATATATATGTTTCGTCCGATTTGGCCCTTTTAGTCCTATAAAAGCTGTATTTTACATCCAATCGTTTTGAAATTTAGAATGGTAGAGTTTCTTGATTCATTAACCAACATTGCCGAATTTGAAGAAAATCGGTTAAGATTTAGCTATAGCTCCCATATATATGTTTCGTCCGATTTTGCTCTTTAGTCCTGAAGAAGCTGTATTTTACATCCAATCATTTTGAAATTTAGAATGGTAGAGTTTCTTGATCCATGAACCAACACTACCGAATTTGAAGAAAATCGGTTACGATTTAGCTATAGCTCCCATATATATGTTTCGTCCGATTTGGCCCTTTAGTCCTATAAAAGCTGTATTTTACATCCAATCGTTTTGAAATTTAGAATGGTAGAGTTTCTTGATTCATGAACCAACATTGCCGAATTTGAAGAAAATCGGTAAAGATTTAGCTATAGCTCCCATATGTTTCATCCGATTTGGCTCTTTAGATCCAATCGTTTTTATACCCTACACCACACTGAGGTACAGGGTATTATTTAAGTATAAAATGTACCAAAAGTAAATTTATGTAAACAATTTATACATGAATTACAAAATTTATATATCAGAGTTATTCAATATTACGAGAGTGGTGTAGGGTATTATATAGCGGCACCGCCCGACTTTAGTCTTTCCTTACTGGTTTTCTTTAAACTTAGGGATATAAACGGTTTTTTGGCTCTACTGAACAATTGTGTTTTTCAAGATAGAGGATATTGAATATAAACTGTCGATGTACTTTCATTTCAAAGGTCTCAGTCCAACCAATATTAAATTTTTACTTTGGAGGGTCTGTTCCTTCGTTTACAACTATAAAATGTTGGATAGCAGAGTTTATACGGGGCCGCACGAGCTGCTCACAAGAACACCGTGGTGGTCGACCAATTGAGGTGTCCACGCCAGAAATGATTAAGAAAATCCACAAAATGGTTTTGGGTGACCTTCGATTTAAGGTTCTTGAGCTAGCTAAAGTCAAAGGCATTTCAAAAAGTGATAGACATCGCATATTAATGGAAAATATGATTTTTTTTTTATTTTCTTTATTTGCAATCTATTTACATATAAACATAAAGCAAATTTTATATCAACTAAAATAAATGACAGTGCTGTTGAGCCCCATTAAACTCAACCGTTTTTAAATATATCACATATATAATACAATATTTACATTAATAGTTATAATAATAATTATAACCAGTAAGGAAAGGCAGAAAGTCGGGCGGGGCCGACTATATAATACCCTACATCTCCGTAACAATGCGATAAGGGTCATTGCCATAATAATTTGGAATAATTGGTAAATGGGTAGAAACATAATATCTAATTCTGAAACGATAATCGCTAAATTAAGCAATATTCGTTCCTAAATTGAGAAACATCTTTCTGGAAAATTTTAATGATCGGAAGTAAAATACAACTTCTATAGCGGTTTGATACCAAATCAGGAGGAACATATATATGGAGCTTTAATATAAATCTGAACCGATCTTCCCTGAATACTCAGTCATGTAAAAAGACCTCCTTCTGTCGAGTTTCGTACTGATCGGATATAAAATACAATCTCTACAGCGCTTACATGTCAAATCGGGGGGGCTATGTCTAAATCCGAACCGATTTTCTCCGAATTTGGCAGTATTCCTTCATGTAATAAGAAACCTCTTTCTGCCAAATTTTGCACTAATCGGATATAAAATACAATCTCTACAGCGCTTACATGTCAAATCGGGGGTAACATATATATGGGGGATATATCTAAATCTGAACCGATTTTCTCCGAATTTAGCAGTATTCCTTCATGTAATAAGAAACCTCTCTTTGCCGAATTTCGCACTGATCGGATATAAAATAACATTTTTACAGCGCTTACATGTCAAATCGGGGGTAACGTATATATGGGGGCTATATCTAAATCTGAACCGATTTCTTCCAAATTTCACAGTGTTCATTCATATAATAAGAAACCTCTTTCTGCCGAATTTCATACTGATCGGATATAAAATAAAGTTTTTACAGCGCTTACATATCAAATCGGGGCTAACATATATATGGGGGCTATATCTAAATCTGAACCGATTTTAATAAAATTCAATAGGGATCGTCCTTGGGCCAAAAAAAAGATATGTGTAAAGTTTCGTCGAGATCGGACCATAATTGCGACCTGTACTTTGATTACAAGAATACATGCACAGACGGACAGACAGACAAACAGACGGACAGACAAACGGACATAGCTAAATCAACTCCGAAAGTGATTCTGAGTCGATCGGCATAATAAACGATGGGTCTATTTCTTCTCCTTTTGGGTGTTACAAACAAATGCACAATGTTATAATACCCTGTACCACAGTGTGGTGTAGGGTATAAATAGTACTAGCAACAAAAAGTATGTTGCCTACACCGTGTGTCGGTTGTATTTATATATAAATAGTTGGAACAACAATTACAACATGGATACGATCAAATAAAAATGCTTTCAACTAAATCGATGGTTGTATCAATCGAATTAAGAATGTTTTTTTCATTGACACTCGGTTAGTTGTGGTAACCAATTTTAAACTTTCATTATAGTACCATATGATCGATTTTTGGTTGTGACAACCAATGTTTTATTCTTGACAACAGACATTGTATCAATAGACCAAAGATTATTATTGCAACGAATAACAGAAAAAATATTAATAAATAATCGTTTTTTTGGTTATCCCAATAATTTCCCAAATTTAGAATAATTAAATGTATTTTGGGAAATACAACAGAAAGATTGGTTGCTGTTCTTTTGCTGATACATGACAAACAAAAAATAAAATTACTCGACATAAATAAATCTTCAAAATTTTTCCAAGAACGGTATATGTAGTCAAAAGTAATCTCGTGTGGATAATAATGTGTGGTATGCAGAATATGTTGTGCAAAATGTTTTACATAAATAAAAAATAAAAGCAACAATCGATATTTGCATAAAAGTTTTGTGTTTTTTTTCGTGTACTAAAATTTGTGTCAAATATTTCCACATCTCATAATAGTGACGAATTTGTAATATGGAATTTTTTAATTTTGTTATGAATTGTTTGGTCAATAAATAAAATAAAAATTAATCAAAACTGTTTTTAATTAATTGTCGGTAGTTTATGACTGACAAATTGTCAGAACAACCAATTTTATAAAACAGTTGGTGTTGGCAACATACAAAAGATAATTTTAGCCACCATTTGGCGAAACCAAATATGATTGTTGTCAACATGGAAGCAGAAGTATACCACAACCAAAATGTTGGTTGTCCTGATGGAAACGCATGATAGTAGACAGAACTACCAAAATTCGGTTTGCAAATAATTCGATTGAGGCAACCAAACTGTATTCTGTGTGTATGCTAATGGAAATACTAAGCAGGTCAGGTAGTTTCGGAAATTTTCCATCAGCTACTGCAAGACACAGCGTTTAAAATTGCATACAAAGGAATTTTAAATTTCACATGTGAAGAAAACTAAGAAAATTTTACAAAATCAGTATTTCGTCCATAACGTTTACAAATATTGCGTCCTCAAAAATCTAATTACTTTTTTGGATTTGTGAGAGTCTGGTGCATATTCTGAAAATTTGGGAATTTTTTAAATTATTGGAACATTTTCAAATGACATTAACTTTGTAAAAATCGGTGCAGCCCTTCAAGAGCAATTGAACTTTTCGTAAAACCCAAAAATGCATTTTTTTAATTTCTTAAAAATTCAAATCCCCATAAATTTTTGTAAATTTTTTTTTTTTTTTAAAAAAGTTTTTAGGCAGAGATACATTTCATAGGCTAATATAGGGTGGTTCAATTGTAAGGGCCGAAGTGAACCACACCTAAACGTCAAGTTTTTTTCTGCATTTCATTTGACATTTCTCAATTTCAGACTAACTTCATTTGAACCATGGAAAGATACACAATCGAGCGACGCGTTAAAGTTTTTTAAGCCTTTTACGAAAATGGGCGTTCAAATCAAAATGCATTTCGTGCACGTCGTGATGTTGTTTGATCAGCATAATCGACCAAATGTGTCCACAATCGGAAGAATTGTGCGCAAATTTCAGCAAACCAGGTTTGCAGGAGATGTGAAAACACCTGTGCATGCTCGCCCAGTTCGTTTGGTGCGGCTTATGGGCCATACTTCTTCGAAATGAGGCCGGTCAGGCAGTTACTGTGAAGGTTGTTCGCTATCGTGAGATGATAGCGAACTTTTTATGGCCCGAATTGGAAGATATGGATGTGGACAATATGTGATTTTAACAGGACGGTGCCACTTGCCACACCGCTAACGAAACAATGACACTTTTGCGCAACAAATTCAATGGCCGTGTTATCTCACGTCGTGGTGATGTCAATTGGCCGCCAAGATCATGTGATTTGACACCGTTGGACTTCTTTCTTTGGGTTATTTGAAAGAAAAGGTGTACGTCGATAAGCCAGCAACAATTCAAGAGCTAAAGGATGAGATAATTTGGCACATCAACGGCATAGAATCTCAATTATGCCTCAGCGTCATCGAAAATTTGGACCATCGGATGGAGGTGTGCCGCCGAGGTCGCGGCGGCCTTTCGGCCGATATTTTGTTCCATACATAATTGAACCATACCAATATAATAAAAAGAAATGACAATAATTTCCTAAATAATTTGTGTTTTATTCAAAATCAACAGCGGCCCTTAAAATTTAGCCACCCTTTATTAAAAATTCTTTGTGTTATCGACGTTTTCAGTCAAAAATAAATAAAAAAACAAATAATTCTTCTTAGTGTTCAACACTTTATTGTTGAGTTAATTATAGTATGTATTTATAGCAATTGTTTAGCATCGCTATGGTTGTTTATTTTGATTAAAAAATTTATTTTTTTTTTGGTTTTCGTCAAATCACCTAAGGTTGATTTATTACTTCTGTAAGTCGATTTTTTTTATAATAAATGTACAACTTGAGACTAGTTGACTTGGACGTCCTCAGTAAGCGTTTTGGGTTGGATAATTTCTAACCATAGGTTGTTGTTGTGCCATTAGAGGAGCAGCGGCTTGTTGTTGCTGTTGTTGGGACGTTAAAGAAGCTTCATTTCCTTGGCCTTGTTGCTGCAACTGTTGTTGTTGTTGCGTCATATATGGAGCACCATAACCTATGGGTTGTTGTTGTTGTTGTTGTGTTGCGTACGGAGCAGCATAACTATAGGGTGCTTGTTGTGGCATATAGCGAGGATCATGATATGCTTGAGATTGTTGTGCCGCAAAATTTTCCTTTTTAATGTTTGTGAGCAGTTTGTAGACGGGGAAGAGCAGCAAGCCGAGGAAGGCTGTAATGGGAGAAGAGAGTGAAACCAGAAGTTAATGAAAATACAAATAATAAATTTAAATTATTAAGGTAATTAATTTCTTAAAAGTATGCAGCAATTGGGAATTTTCTGTCAAGTAAACTGACTTGACAGTTTACTCGCCTATGAGTTTGGGGTTCGTGGGTTCGATTCCCACCATAGGCTCTGGTCTGTCGCTGCAAAAATCTAGCCACATGGTCTTTGTAACCGGCTTTTCCCTGGACCGTAAAATTAAAATATAAATGTACTTTTTATTGTAATTCATATAAATAAATAAATATTAAATAACGATACAACTACAACGAAAATGAGGATGTAGCCCTAGGCCCTGATAACAAGCCCAGTGATCCAACGTCCTCTTCTAAGGCGGCAGCAGTAACTGGTATGTACTTCGGTTTTCTATCCCAAGCACTCCCGTCCTTCAAAGAAGAGTTATAATCATAGGCGCATGCCCCCAGGATCCCTGCGAGACTGGAGAAAGGCGATCCTGCATCAGAGATAATCCCTTTAATCGTCAAGGATGATTTCAGAAAAAGAACAGGATACTTATGAGGGCGGAGGGCGGAATTTGAGGAACATTTTTCGACATAAATCCTCCTTTTAGATCGATTCACTTTTTACAGCAATTTTCAATAGCTTTGATATACTACGTAAGAACTGTCTAGCTCCTGAAAATAGACATCAACCTCTTCATTTTTTCAAGTTTGGAAACAAAAAATAATCCAAGGGAGCCAAATCTGGTAAATAAGGTGCGTGCTGAAGCAATTCGAACTTTAATTCATTGATTTTGTCCATTGCAATAGTGGATGTGTGAACTGATGCATTGTCTTGATTGTGAGCAAACGCGGCACCCATCTTGGGCACAGCATTCTCATCATCATGTCCGTCAATATGCGATGTATACCATTTTTTGAAATGCCTATGACATCATACAGCTGACGAACCCTCAACCGACGGTCTTCCAATATCAGTTTGTGAATTTCTTTAACCATTTCTGGCGTGGACACAAATCGGAGAGTACAAACAGCTTAAAAAATTACATTTAAATTTCAAAACATAAAAATTGCAAACAACATTTTTTTTTAATATTTTTTATATTTTATTCTAAAAAGTACCTAAAACTACCCACATTAAAAAAAAAAAGATTTTTCAAATCGGACCATAACTTAAGGAGTTGTGACCTAAAACCAGATATACATAGTGATATCTTAACAATTTTTTAAATATCGATAATTTCTGAAGAAAGATTTTTGTTGTGAGCATCTGAGTCATATGTCAAGTTTGGATAATTTTCAAGTTATTTTGTCAAGTTTTGGGTAATTGCTCCAGCGGGCAACGTTACGGCTGCGCTAAAGTTGTGTTACGGTTTAATTTGCCTAACCCGGTCTTAAAACTCTGTCTTTATGTAACAGTGGTGTTCCCAACATTTGTAGCCCTCATAGTTTTCTTTTAAACTATGTGTTTTATGTTTTTTTATTTTTCTCGTTGGGAGAGGCACATCCAGAACTTTCTGCTCGGAATTCTTTTGGTCCGTGCCGGGACCGAACTAAATCCCGGACCAGTGAAATATTTCTGCTCTGTCTGCGGGAACCTAATCCATCACTGTTCAACATCAGAAAGGTGTAACCGATGTTATAAAAACTACATTTCTTTGCCAACGACCGTACCACGCGGTTAGTGCTTAGATGGAAGACCACTTGGGAACACCAACTTTTTTCTAACGTTTTTCATCGAGTTGTTTATTTAATAGATTTTTTATGTTCTTTGCTTAAGTAGGATGTTCTGAGTAAATCGGTTCTCGTCCGATCACCGAAATTAAGCAGCGTCAGGCGCGGTTAGTACTTAGATGGAACACCGCGTGTTGTTGGCATTCTCCAACTTTTTAACGTTCTTCAACGAGTTGTTTATTCAATAGATATTTTTATGTTTTTTGCTTGAGTATTTTTTGATGTTTGCAAACAAAATTGCTTCTTGTTTTTGGTATGGTCCGTATCCCACAGTGTGTCCCAGGAGTCGCAGTCGTCTACCTCATCAACACCTTCAATATTAGGGGACACCACCGCAATCTCCCATACAGCAACATGCACAGCAATCAATACCACAATTACAATGGTCTCCTAGGGTTCTATAAATCGATTATCGACTAATCGATTAATCGACTATTTGTTGATAAAAATCAAAAAGTCTGAGTCGACCTTTTTGTTATAATAAAATCGAATAATCGATTTTTCATTTCGACTTTTTCCGACTTTGACATAACCAAAAAAACTTCATTGCGTTTTTATTTAGGGACGTTCACATATGGTAATTTGTATGGGAACTTTATGTTACTATTTTGACACACGCCATCGTCGTACGTCGATATTTAGATTATATTCTGTCAATACGCGTTGTTCAAAGGTGACACCGCACTTTTGAACATCAGTGTGAGATGTCCACTGCTGCGCTGCATTATATGTGTAGGTGTATAAATGCGAATGCATTTATATGCCCATACATGCGTAACCTATGCACTCATCACTCTAAAGCACTCATTACTCTAATTTCCCTTTTGCTTATTTGTTTGTTTACTTGTCGCTTGCCATCTGTAGCTTAACGAAAGTCGTTAAGTGAGCTTAGAAGAGATATATGGCAAGCACAAGTAATCAGTCTTTTACCGATCCTTAAACCAAACTCGTGCGCCTCTCCCCCGTGATTAGTTTTTTCCCCAGTTTAAAAAAGTTAAATAATTACAAGTGTTAGTTTTTTATATATAAAAAGATGTACATAGAAACATCAAAGTGAACTCAAACGATCCAAAGTTTAACAATTAAATTAAGAACAAATAGATTAATAATACAAATAAACGAATAAACAAATAATAACAACACAAATTGAAACAAAAAGAACCATTGAAATTGCTAAAACATCAAGAAACACCACATTATTTAATATATACACATACATATGTACACACTAACATACCCAAACCCAATGAATTGAATGAAAAAATAAAGATTGTGAAATAAAAAATTTAAACAAAGATTTCTTATTTCGAAAGGCAAGTCCAGCTCAAATCCTGGAGTCTTAAACACGCGTCTTTTTCTGCATAGTAGCTTGCGTGAAAAAATTCTTGTTTATTAAAAGTTAAAAATTCTTAACTCGCCTTAAAAATGGCACCAAGCTTAGTGTGACAGTATTTTGAAAATCTTATTGACGGAAATGTGAAGTGCCAAAAATGTAAAAAAAATTATAAATACAAGAATAGTACGACGAGCCTTTCCAGCCACCTGAGAAGTGCCCACAAAATCGATTTGGCCAAAGGAAGTGATGCAGAGCCTGTTGCTGGAAACGCTGGAAAACCAGTGGACCTTTAGATAAATGCTTCAGTAATGTGTCTTCTTTTGGAGGTGAGTGTTATAGATGTTTCCATTTACTAATATTTCCATTAAATGTTTTTTTTTTCATTATTTTCAGTCCATGGGACTAAAAATAAAGCAATGTTAGATCATTGCTCTACAAAGGACAATCTATCCCTGCGAACGCCACAAAAGGAGGGCTTTAAATTATTTTGCAAGAAATTGCAGCCACTGTACCATCCACCAAGTGTCATAACACTTAACTCAAATATAAGGAAAAAACATGAAGAGCTGGCTAATAAAATTAAGAAGGAAATGAAAGGAGCCTATTCTGTTTGTCTCACCACTGATTTCTGGACGCACAGGTACACTATGCAAAGTTACCTTGGCATAACAGCGCATTATTTATATGGTATGTATTTTCCGTGTAATTTATTACTATTTTATTGAAATAATTTTGTTTAAAGGAACGGATATAAAGTCTGTCGAGCTCGGGGCGTACGATATGGATGAGAGGAAAACAGCGGCAAATATAGGATTGAAGTTGCGTGCCATCTGCGACGACTGGGGTTTGGTGGACGACCACATATCTGCAATTCATTCAGACAGTGGGGCCAATATTAAAGCTGCAATCAAGGCCGAATTCGGCGAGCGAAAACATATTTCATGTTTCGGCCATGCAATTAATAACATTGGTCAGAGTGTTATCGAAGTAAATACACCATGTGTCCTTAATGAAGTTGCTCAGCTTGTGGACTCCTCTGATGAGGAAAACATTTTGAATGACGATATCGGCGAATCCACACCTCTGCGACAACTCCTAAGAAGAGTGAAGTGCATTGTCCGTTTTTTTTAAAAGTAGTGAAGTGGCTTCCGCAGAACTGAAATCACTACAAAATGCTGAACCTGGTGTGCAAAGCCTCAAACTAATACAGGAAGTTCGAACTAGATGGAATTCCTGCTATGAAATGGTGGAACGATTTATCCAACTGTCGGATTTTGTGGGCAGAGTCCTACTTCTCGTACGAAGAGACAAAAGTTCCAGAGCTAATCCTCCCGACATGTTAACAGGAGACGAGCTAGACATTTTATCGGACGTACGAGACCTGCTGAAGCCACTGTACAATATTACAAAGGAAATTAGTTCGGAGAAAAACGTAACTTTGAGCAAATGTATTCCTATGATTGTAGGACTTCGTTTGGTATGTTGTCAATTGGTATTCTTTTTTAATTAAAGAATTAAATAATTTTTTATCTTCAGAAAATTAATGCATTTGAAGGAAAATTAATAATGCAGGAAAAGTTATTAGCGGAAATATCTAACAGATTTCATAACATTGCAGCTGTTAGAATTTATGGTGCGGCAACAATATTAGATCCGCGGTTTAAAAAACACGCTTTTCCGAATATGAGACGCCGCTGTCGCTATATCGTACGTCGGTAAATATCATATCATTCATATGTATATTTTTTGATACTTTTTGTGAATAATAAATATTTTGTGTTGCAATTTAGGTGATCTGATAAAGGCAGAAATTCGAAAATCGAATAGTATGGTGGAAATCCAAACCGAGCAAGCAGAAGCTGAGTCTGATCCAGTGGACGATGATGACATTTGGTGTTTTTTAGACAGCTCCATCAATAACAACAAGACTGTTGCAGCCGTGGATTACAATATTGGAATGCCAATCCAACTACGTCAATATTTTTCAACCCCAACGGTCAATGGGAGAAGTAATAACAATCCTATTGTGGTATGGCAGGCATTGGAAAATGAATATCCTAGTCTTGCAAAAGTTGCAAAACAAATTTTGCCTATTGTTGCTACTTCGGTGCCATGCGAGAGGCTATTTTCTCATGCCGGTTTAATAGCAAACCAATTACGAAACATAATTTACCCCGGAAATTTAAATATGATCCTCTTTTTGCGATCCATTGGAGAAGACATGTGGTTTGGAGATTAATATTATTGATTTATAACTATTGAATAGTATTTTTTGCAAAAAATGATCTCTATTTATCTTCACATTAATTAAAGAAATAATATGATAAGTAATTTGTTGTATGTTAAAACAAATAAAAAATGTTAACTTTTCAACCGAGTTGTTCTAAAATTATCGTGAAAGAAATTTTCGACTTTAAGTCGAATAATCAACCTTTTATGGTGCAAAAGTCGATTAGTCGAAAAGTCGACATTTTATAATATAGAAAAAGTTGAAAAGTCGAAAAGTCGACTTTTGCTTTCAACTATATAACCCTATGGTCTCCGTGGCAAAATCAATGAGATTGCAGCTTGCACAATTGTCAAGGATACAATATGCTACGTAAGGATCGCACTAGAAGTGGAGGTGGGAAACTTGATTTCCTGATACACCATCATGTGCTGTACATACCTATTTCGCCTGAGCTTGACTCTAGAAAATGTATGGGGGTAGCAGTTGCCTCCGGGACTGCCGAAATAGAGCTGTATATATACAGCCGATTGCTAACTGTTCTTCACTTTATTTGGCGGACATTAGTCATTTACTTCAAGGCAATAACCGCGTGGTCCTAGAAGACTTTAATGCCCAACACGGGCTATGGCATTTTCTCCTAGCTAATGACCAGAGAGGCATTGCTTTGGCTGAACAAGTAGATAGATCTAGTCGTTGCACAGTGTATGAGGACGCTCCACGCGGGTTAATAGTGATTGCAGCAGCTCGCCAGATATCACCATCGTGTCGCCTGGTCTGATAAATGACGTTATCCCAGCAGATGCAGCGGAATTCGCAGAAGAGCGCGATGAAATTCGTCGTTCTAACACTACTGATCATAGAATCAGGGAACTGAATCTTAAATCAGTAGAAAAGTCGACGAATTTAAGCGGAATAAATTGCTGGATCATTTGAAGCAGTGCAACTTACGTGCCGGTACGGTAAATTGTGGGCAACGGTTATGTCACTCTCGAATCTAGGCAGGGGGGACGACCGGACGGCATTGACATTTGGTGCCACCATTGGGACTGACCCGAAGAGGTGCGTGTGTTATTTTAACAGGCAATTTGTAGAGCACCCCGAGAGTGACATGGCGAAAAGGAGAGTCACGCGTCGTATTCATTCTCTCCGAGCCGAAGAGTGCCAACCGACAATTTACGGTTGAAGAAGTTGCAGATGTCATCCGTAGCGATGAATCATCCAAAGCTCTTGGCACCGACGAAATATCTATGCTGATTTTGAAGAAGTTGGACATACCGGGAGTAGAGTATCTGACTAAAGTCCTAAACCTGTCCTTGACCATTCTGATAACATAGTACAACACATGATTGTGGGACTCAATTCTGAGAATTGTACGTGAAAGTAGCCCCAAAAATAAGAACTGCTGAATTATTCGTTTAGTCAAGTTGGCAAAGTTGTAGACATTGAGTAGGAGAAAAAAACGCGGAACAAACCTACCCTAAAAATGTCATCCAGTGCCTTGAAGTGCCTCGAGTTATGAAGAATCGGACACTTAAGGCTTTAATCCTCCCGAGCCTGATTGGACAATTTCTCATTGCCGATCATCAGCACGAGTTCCGAAAGCAGAATAGTATGACTACTGCTTTATTCGCCATAACAACGAGTATAAGCCGCGGTCTTAATCAGAATAATCCCGGTGAGAGGACCGTTACTTGACGCTTGACCTATCGAAGGCCTTCGTTACTGTCGGCCACGCCACGCTCTTCGAGGACTTCGCCAACACGTCCCTCCCGAATAGTTTGAAACGTTGGACCGTTAATTATATATGTGGGCGCCAGTCATATGTGGAATTCAGAAACAAGAAGTCCAAACCCCGGGATGATATCTCCGGCACTATTTAACATCTATCTATCTGCGAGGAAACTGACGATATCCACAATCAAATCATCTGCCACCCTGTTTACTGCATGGACAGCGCAAGTGAAGGAGAAACTCGACGTGATAGTCGATGGCAGAATAATTCCGACCACCAAGTAATCCAAGGTTCTTAGTGTCACATTTTACAGCATCTTCAGATCTAGTGTATATGCAATAAGATGAGAAGTAGGAACAAGGTCCTCAAGACCTAGCACCCGGCATCACTTGGGGAACCGACAAAAAAACCTTTTTGAAATCTTAAAATGCGTTAAGTCGGTCTGTGGTTAACTATGCAGCACCAGTGTGATCACCTCATGTATTCTGTGGACACCTACGTGAGGAGACGAAGGTCTTACCCGTGCGACGAAGCATCTGTTTGACTGCTACCGTCCCTGCCATCCCAAACATCACCTTGTGGATAGGCTTCCACCTCCCAGGCAGATCAGGAAATACCTTCATGAACTAGAGCGCGAGGTTCGACGCTACAAGAGAGAACCTCTAGATCAAAGAGCTTACCAGGAAGGCCTTGTTGGTACACACCCTGACGCAGCCGCTGATTATATATATTTATTTTCCATGAACTCCTATTGAAAGCACAGGGCGTCAATCACTGCGGTACGCCGTGTATCATGCCTCGCTTCAAGATAAACCAATAGATGTCATCTCACTTTCCACAGATCTCCGCCAGCTCGTCGGCCCTCTTGTTGGAAGGGGTTTGATCGTAACGCTTGCTTGGCGATGTTGGCGTCGCTACGTCTTAATGTGTAACCGATTCACCTCAATTTGCGTTCTTTAATGTCGCGGTCTAAGTTTTTGTTGTCTGGTGCGTATCAGGAGATCTTTGTTGGAGATCGTATTTGGTCAGAAGATTCTTCGAAGACATCTATTGATAAATATCTGAAGCGAGTTTATAACAACACAGATTTGACACAAGTATTAAATATTCTCAGTTGGCTCTCAGTTGAGCCAATAGTAGTTTTGGCTCAACTGAGATCTGGTTGGTTGTAGCCTCTTCAATTCGTATTAGGCAAGGAATGATGGCAACACGTCGAACACCTGTCACGCATGTAACCAGGTATCACACGACACACTACACCTGTTCAATTACCCAGAAAAACCTACTCAACTTGCTCCTAGGTCTCTTTGTACCCATCCAGTGGACGCAGCCGCCTTCATTGGCCTGGAAGCCAATATCGAAGAACTCACAATATAGGGAGAATCAAGTAACACCTAATGAACAAGAGGGGGAGGAATTAATGCAGCATCATCTATGTCAGTGTCCTCTCTCTCTGTCTAGAAGGCGACAAGCTACCCTAGACTGTCATTTCTTTGGGAATTTAGAAAACTTTGCTGATGTTAAAATCCGCCAAGCTTTCTAAAACAATCAAATTGGTTCAACGGGAGGGGCTAAGAAAACTTACCTACGTTTTTCCTGACCGCCTTGTGAACTTAATACAAATTTAATAAAAATTAAAAAAAATCTAGAACTTACCACAGAAAAGCAGAGAATAAAGAACATCCAAAGCAATCTCTCCAGCTGGTTTTTTCTTCCGAATGGCTCTGAATAAGGATTTAATAGAGATAACAATCGCCAAGAGAATACCACCATAAACGGTGTTTACAAAGCCTTGTATTAAATCAACGCGTCTCTGGAATAGATAACATTAAAACCGATTAGTAATAAACTATATCAAATTTACTGCTTGACCCCCGAGAAACTTCTAATTTTCGATTAAGTCGCATACATCAAGCACAACCTTTTATTTGGCTTTGTCGTTATGATGTATGTCTTTTTGTAGGTCGCAAATCAGCTGTTTGTCAGTCACAGATTGTGGGTCAGGCAATAAAAATAAATATATTGAAGCAGGTTAAATGTATAAATATAATTGCAGGACCTTTTGTGAAGGTAAACTTACCCTTTTAAGTCCTATCATCAATGCAACGGATGCAGCAACCACTACCAGAGCATAGATCAATATAAGAGACAATATAACTATCGCCCAGGTCTTAGTTTCAGCTATGGAAGAAAAAAATACGACATTGCAATTAATCTTTAAAAGTCAGAGATTTTTATAAATTTTAGTTTTTCCTCTATTCCTGATCGAGGGATTTACTAAGATCATATATAAAATAATCATATATATAAATAATACAAAACCAAATAAGAGGTCAAAGGCGACCTCCAGGGAAAAATTCCAGCAAAGAAATTTGAAATACTTCGAAGCATGTGCATTTGTAAATTTTATCACTTCTGAAATAGTACCATGTGTATAAATATGTGGACCTGCCTTTAGACACTCGCAAGCTCTTCTTGAGAGATAGTGCCCTTAGGGCAACAAATGACAGGTGGGCACTAGTCAGGAACTAAAACAAATAATATAGTAAAAAGTACCAACCTTCTAAAACATATTTTTTAAGTTTCAAGGCGTCACGTTGTTTAGTGTTTTTTTGAAAGGTCTCATTCTAACCAATATTAAAACCGAGCTAGATTCTACTTTGCGGGAGTCTGCCCTTTCATTGGCAACTATAAAATATTGGGTGGCAAAGATTAAACGCGGACGTACGAGCTGCCAAGACGAACACCGTAGTGGTCGAGTAATGGCGGTGTCCACGCCAGAAATGGTTAAAATAACCACAAAATGGTATTGGAAGACCAGCAGTTGAAGGTTCGTGAGCTAGGTGAAGTCATATACATTTCATGTTTCAAGTGCTACAGGGTGGCTGATATGTATTGCAACCAACTTCAGGTTGCTATCATTTCCAAACCGCTAGTCTGATAGCTGACAGATTTATTTCAGTGACAGTTCATTTTATTGTTTACAAGCTTACAAAAGCTTCTCCGATGAGAAGCCATTTGTGAACAAACAAAATGATCGGGTTTACTTGCCAAAGAGGTCAGCTGAAAATGTACACCTTCGATTGGCCACCAGAACTCAAGCGCCGCCAATGGTAATGGTGTGGGCCGCCGTAACGGCCGATGGTCGCTCCCCGCTCGTATTCATCGACAATGGGGTCAAAATAAATGCCGAATATTATCGGGAAAATGTCCTAAAGACAGTATTGAATCCCTGGACAGACAAACATTTCGGCCGCAGACCATGGACATTCCAACAGGGCTCAGCACCATTGCACTCAGCACGCATCAACCAAGAATGGCTTAAAAAGGAGGTTCCTCGCTTCATTTCTACCGCACAATGGCCACCAAGATCTCCGGATCTCAATCCGTTGGACTTTTGCGCCTGGGGCATTTTAGAGAGTAAGTTTCGCATTAAAAAATACCAAAGTATCGATCATCTCAAGACGGCGCTTCGCCAGGAATGGGCCAAAATACCGCAGAGCCACTTTCGTGCAGCGTGTGATGGCTTTGTCGGCCGTTTGAAGGCCACAATTCGTGCTAAAGGTGGCCAATTCGAACAAATCTAAACTGTTTCTAAAATTTTATGTTATTTCCGACATTTTTTGCTTTTGAACAATAAAATTTAAAAACCAGTAAGGAAAGGCTAAAGTCGGGCGGGGCCGACTATATAATACCCTACACCACTCTCGTAATATTGAATAACTCTGATATATACATTTTGTAATTCATGTATAAATTGTTTACATAAATTTACTTTTGGGACATTTTATACTTAAATAATACCCTGTACCACAGTGTGCTGTAGGGTATAAAAACGATTGGATCTAAAGAGCCAAATCGGATGAAACATATATATGGGAGCTATAGCTAAATCTTAACCGATTTTCTTCAAATTCGGCAATGTTGGTTCATGGATCAAGAAACTCTACCATTCTAAATTTCAAAACGATTGGATGTAAAATACAGCTTCTATAGGACTAAAGGGCCAAATCGGACGAAACATATATATGGGAGTTATAGCTAAATCTTAACCGATTTTCTTCAAATTCGGCAATGTTGGTTCATGGATCAAGAAACTCTACCATTCTAAATTTCAAAAGGATTGGGTGTAAAATACAGCTTCTATAGGACTAAAGGGCCAAATCGGACGAAATATATATATGGGAGCTATATCTAAATCTGAACCGAGTTTCTTCAAATTTGGTAGTGTTGGTTCATGGATCAAGAAACTCTACCATTCTAAATTTCAAAAGGATTGGATGTAAAATACAGCTTCTACAGGACTAAAGAGCAAAATCGGACGAAACATATATATGGGAGCTATAGCTAAATCTTAACCGATTTTCTTCAAATTCGGCAATGTTGGTTCATGGATCAAGAAACTCTACTATTCTAAATTTCAAAACGATTGGATGTAAAATATAGCTTCTATAGGACTAAAGGGCCAAATCGGACGAAACTTATATATGGGAGCTATATCTAAATCTGAACCGATTTCAACCAAATCCAATGGCGATCTTAACAGCTACTCTAAACTGCAAAATTTCAGAACGATCGGAGTGAAATTGCGACCTTTAGTCGACGAACAACTTTACATGGACAGACGGACGGACGGACGGACAGACATGGTTAAATCGACTCAGCTAGTGATTCTGAGTCGATCGGTATACTTTAAGGTGGGTCTAGCTGTGTTATATTCAGGTGTTACAAACATCTGCCGTGAAACAAACTTATAATACCCTGTACCACAGAGTGGTGCAGGGTATAAAAAAATTAAAAAATATAGCGCTTTACTTTGTGGCATTACATATTAGCCACCCTGTGAGCCAAAGCTGTGAGCAAGATGGGGGCCGCGTTTGTGGCTAATTTCAGGAGCTAGACAATTCTTAATATAAGCAGGGAATCGAAGTTATTGAAAATCTGAGGAAAAGGTGTATCCACCCAAAAGGAGATTATGTTAAGATATAATGAGCCCTGCTCCAACATCAATAGCATCAACGCCCAGCTGTCGATACCAAGACTATACCAAGTCTAACTCATCTCGTCCGGCATGACGTGTTACTACCTTCTCTTGGTGTTTACCAGGCAGAAATCTTAGCTATTAAAGAGAGTGGCTTAAAATTAATGTGCTGACCAAAGTAAGTATTAGTATTTTCTCGTAAAAGTTAAAGTTATCTTTTTTCAAAGACCACTAATTTTTGTAAATTTTTATCCAAAATCACATACGAATGTAGTGTTAGTCACGAAGGATCTGCCCATATGTAAGATTCGGTCCTGTCGAATGTACCAGCTTTCTTACCTATTTATTTTCAAAAATTATGCAGCCATGCTTGTGATATCTTTTATATTTGTTCTTTTTCGACTTCAAACTGTACAACAAATTTCTACATTTTATACAACAAATTATATATAATTCTCAATTCTTTTTAGCGCATTCATCACATTTTCGAAGAAATATATACATATATGATTTTTCAAGGCCATACAATTGAATTGTTTGTGGCATTTTAATTAAATGTATTATATTATGTTGGAAAAAGGTTATATTTAATTTTATTTCATTATTATTTATACTGTTCATTATTATTACTGTTTCCCGAGACAATTCTTTGCAGTGTGTTTTTTTTTTGGGGGGGATATTTTTTTATTAATTTGTTAATTGTTTACCTATATTTTTCCAATCCGCTTCTGATTTTGATACTGCCATTACAGTAACCGATAACATGGCGCCAAATATGCCAAACAAAGCATACAAAATGGCCACAATCCAACTGATTATGTTAAGATTACACGACATCTTCATTGCCATTTTTCTTTTCTTTTGTAGAACTTATACTTTTGATGCTTTGAATAATGAAAAAATCGTCTAGGCGGTCACAACCTTCAGCAACGCACAGAATTCGTAAACTAATTCACGTTTTTTTTTGCAATTCAAGAATGCGGAGATGCCAAATATTCCTGTAGTATAGTTCTGGAAGTGTGATTCGTGGTCCATATTCTGCTCTCGGAGAGCAAATCGATCATTTGGCGGTAACTAATTTATGACGTCGTCGAGAAAAAGAAAATTGTGAGAGTAAAATTGTGAAATTATAGATAGAAAGAAATGTGCCAATGTAGTTCTCATTGTTCAGTCGTACTAACATTTGTTTGCATAGCAAATTTGGCGAATATTTAAAATCGTCGTCGTTGTCTCCGTAACATAGAATATATCGCTCATTTAGAAAAAGAACGTCACAATTCAAAATTTGACATTTCTCTTAAGTTTGATTTAAATGATCTATACAAAAATAACTATTTGGCAGAATGGGATGACATAACTTCTGAAATGCGCCAAATATTGATGCCTTCCTTAGGATTCAGCCCAATCATGGATCAACTTATGGATATTGAAATGTAGGACAATTCAGTACTCGTATGACCAACTCAAAAAAAATATTTTGAGTTGTAACGTTCTTTTTCTAAATGAGCGATATGTAGTCTTCTCCCTCCGGATCATCATTGGGTTGTACATACTACAAACATACAACCACACTCAGAGAAAATATGCTTTCTGAAAAACGAAATTTTGGATATTTACTCTGTGTACATATTTTGTATTTCCGAAAATATAAGTTGTATTTGCTTTAGGAAAAACATGATCATCAAAAGTGTTTAACAAACAAAATATTAGTTGCCGGCAAAACTTGACTTGTATTTATCTACATTCTCTTTGCTCTGGAAGCAATCTTTTTCTTTACGTGTCTTCAAACGTTCTGATATGAAGTCATAGGGTCCACGCACTCACGCATATCTATAAATACATATAGAATATAAATATATATGTATATAGTATTTCATAAATATATAAAACATATACACAGTTTTATATATGTATGTTTTCATGGGATTTTTTTGGAATTTCGCAAAAAGTGGCAATCAACAAATCAAATAAGAAATGACTAAACCGGCTAAACCGAGTCTCACTTTCAGCAAAATATAATATGCAGTTTGCTATATGGGCAACTCCCAGAAACAGTCCAACAAGCAAAATTATTTATAAAATTATTATTTTAATACAAAAATTACACTAGTCAACCAAATTTTTTCCTAAACACGAAAAAAATATAAAACACAATGTTCTATGGTACATTTTTTTTAATATTGCCGTTTTCTTGGATGTTATTTAGTACTCTGAAGAATATGCTCGATAAAGCCGGGATACACTTTATATTGAAAGAAATTATTGCAACGACAAATGTTCCTAATGACACTTTCACGTGAAAGCAGAAGTTTAGTAACTGTCGTTAAAATAATTAGAAAATTTTTTATTTTATTCCAAAAAATCGTTTTTTTGTTGCACGGAAACCACATACAAATAGAGAAAAACCAGTAAGGCAAGGCTAAAGTCGGGCGGGGCCGACTATATAATACCCTACACCACTCTCGTAATATTGAATAACTCTGATATATAAATTTTGTAATTCATGTATAAATTGATTACATAAATTTACTTTTGGGACATTTTATACTTAAATAATACCCTGTACCACAGTGTGGTGTAGGGTATAAAAACGGTTGGATCTAAAGAGCCAAATCGGACGAAACATATATATGGGAGCTATAGCTAAATCTTTACCGATTTTCTTCAAATTCGGCAATGTCGGTTCATGGATCAAGAAACTCTACCATTCTAAATTTCAAAACGATTAGATGTAAAATATAGCTTCTATAGGACTAAAGGGCCAAATCGGACGAAAGATGTATATGGGAGCTATATCTAAATCTTAACCGATTTTCTTCAAATTCTGCAATGTTGGTTCATGGATCAAGAAACTCTACCATTCTAAATTTCAAAACGATTGGATGTAAAATATAGCTTCTATAGAACTAAAGGGCCAAATCGGACGAAACTTACATATGGGAGCTATAGCTTAATCTTAACCGATTTTCTTCAAATTCGGCAATGTTGGTTCATGGATCAAGAAACTCTACCATTCTAAATTTCAAAACGATTGGGTGTAAAATACAGCTTCTATAGAACTAAAGGGCCAAATCGGACGAAACATATGTATATATAGGAGCTATAGCTAAATCTTAACCGATTTTCTTCAAATTCGGTAGTGTTGGTTCATGGATCAAGAAACTCTACCATTCTAAATTTCAAAATGATTGGATGTAAAATACAGCTTCTACAGGACTAAAGGGCCATATCGGACGAAACATATATATGGGAGCTATAGCTAAATCTTTACCGATTTTCTTCAAATTCGGCAATGTCGGTTCATGGATCAAGAAACTCTACCATTCTAAATTTCAAAACGATTAGATGTAAAATATAGCTTCTATAGGACTAAAGGGCCAAATCGGACGAAAGATATATATGGGAGCTATATCTAAATCTGAACCGATATCAACCAAATTCAATAGATATCTTTACAGCTGCGAAATACTTTAAACTGCAAAATTTCAGAACGATCGGAGTGAAATTGCGACCTGTAGTCGACGAACAACTTCACATGGACAGACGGAAGGACGGACGGACAGACATGGTTAAATCGACTCAGCTAGTGATTCTGAGTCGATCGGTATACTTTAAGGTGGGTCTAGCTGTGTTATTTGCAGGTGTTACAAACATCTGCCGTGAAACAAACTTATAATACCCTGTACCACAGTGTGGTGTAGGGCATAATTAGCAGAAAGTTGTTTGTTTCAATTGTTCACAATTCCACACATAGCATTACTTGCTTGTTCGCTATCATCTTGAGAAAAATGGGCGAAGTTTCCACGCCCCTTTTGGTACCTCCCATGCAAAACGACCATTTTGCAAAGTTAAAGGCTTATAACTTTGATTCCAGTCCATACAAATACTTGAAATTTTGTACAGTGTTATAGTTCTATATTACCCATAGTCTATTATTGCCACGCCCCTTTTGGTACCTCCCGAACAAAATGGCCAACATAAAAAATATGAAAAATATTTTTTTGGAATTTCCTTTACTTTTACAATACAGGATATAATTTATACCTTTATCCATAGTTTTTTCAAATATGTATTGTTTTCTTCGTTAGGACGGTTGCTTTCAGAAAATGGAAAATATTTTTTAAAATATTTTTTATGGTTATTTTCGTGCCACCAAAAACCGATATTTTTGAAAGAAAAACAAGTAAAACCGTTACGTTCGCCCATGCCGTAACTTATATACCCTTCACCTTTGATTGGATTCAATTTTATTACTGGAAAAATCCTTGGATATTGAGCAAATCCTGAAACGATTCTTTTTGTTTAAGTAAATTATTAAAAAAAGCTAAAATTTTTAGCCAAAATTTAGGCCGCAAATTCTATAGCCAAACTCTTCATCTGAAAATGTGGTATTTAGGGCTTAAGATTGAGTTTTTGAGAGATACATCTACACGGGGACTACAACAAAATGCAATTTTATTTATATACATTTTATTGAGATTAATTCTTGCCAAAATAGAGTATAAACTGCAAAGTTTCAGCTAAATTTCTTAGAAAATGTGGTGTGGTGTGGCTTAAGTAAGCGTTTTTTGGGAGCGACATCTATAGGTGGACTATAACAAAATATGAGTTGATTTAAAAAAATTTTACTGCGATGAATTCTTGTCTTAAGTAAATACAAACTGCAAAGATTCAGTTAAAATGCTTAGAAAATATGGTATTAATGGCTTAAATACGAATATTTTGGAGCGACCTCTATAGGGTGACTATAACAAAATTTGAATCGATTTGCATAAAGCACCACGCCCCTGCAATCAAAGAAAACTGTGAGCAAAACCTTTACGTTCGACCGAACTTGGCGCGCTTTTTTTGATCTTGGTTCATGCGGCAGCTTCCATTGGGATGATTGAGCTTTAGTTTCCACGTCGTAACCATAAACCCATGATTCGTCACCAGTTATGACCCTCTGGAGCAAATTTGGGTCATCACGGACCGAGTTCAACATCTACTGAGCAATGTTAACGCGATGCTGTTTTTGGTCCAAATTGAGCAATTTTGGCACGAATTTAGCGGCAACCCGACTTATGCCCAAATCATTGGTTAAAATCGAATGGAACGAGCCAATCGATATGTTTAGATCATCAGCAACTTCTCTAATGGTAATTCGTCGATTGGCCAATATAATTTTATTCACTTTATCAATGTTTTCGTCTGTTGTTGACGTGCTCAGGCGTCCGGCACGCTGTTCGTCGTTCGCATCTTCTCGGCCCTCTAAGAACATTTTGTACCACCGATAAACGTTGCTTTGGTCCAAGGTTAGGTTTAGGTTAGGGTGGCAGCCGTATTTTTTTTATACAAGCTCACATAGACCAGTTTAGGTCCCAAGTGGCAGCACGGGCTAAAATTTCCCTCATCGAAACCAACCTGTTTGATTTACAAATTTATCGATAGTACCAATATTGGTACCGGAAAGATCTGTTAGACTGCCTAGAAAGGCCGACCCCAGTATGTCCAGTCGTCGTTTACTCAAAGCGGGACAGTCGCATACCAAGTGTTCAATGCTCTCCATTTCTTCCTCATCTCCAAAGCTTCTGCACAAGTCATTGGAGTCAATACCCAATCTTCTGGCGTGTTCACCGATCAGGCAGTGTTCCGTCAGAACTAATACTAACGTAGACAATATTTTCCATTCTAGTGCGAGGAGATATTTTGACCTTCTCAGGTCATACCTTGACCAGATTTGTCTATCTACGCTACAGGTGCCGATTTGTGTCCCTATTTCGTTTGACTGATTCTTGATTCAACTGCCTGATTGCCTCTTGGCTAAGCCAAAGCTTGGCTAAGCCAAAGCTTGCAAATTCTTCGAGAATTTGTAAAGCCGTCCCTTTCCTGGCAAGTTCATCGGCATTGCAGTTCCCCCGGATTTCCCTATGCCCAGGCACCCATATGAGGTATATATTAAACTGCTCATGCCATCTCGTTAAGAGATCTGCGGCAGTCGAGGGCTGTTTGTGAATTTAGGGATGTGGCCTCCAGAGAATTCATGGTAGCCTGGCTATCCGAGTGAATGACAACGCCAGTGTTGGTTACTATGTTGCGACTCGGCCACTTGGCGACTTCGCATATTACCATTATTTCGGCTTGATAGACACTGCAGGTATGTGGTAGTCTATCAGCTACATATATCCAAACTATGTTCTTCACAGTATACTCCGAAGCCAACCTTTTCATCAAGCTTCGAACCATCCTTATAGAAGTGGAGATGGTGTCTATTTCCGGGAATTCTGCCATCCCATTCATCCCTTGCTGGTATCATAGTGATGTAGTTCCTCTCAAAGGTGCGAACCGTTGATATATAGTCCACTCGGTCGGTTACCATAGCACTACACTCTGATATCCTCATGTGACTGTGTTTCTTATACCTCCACATTGATAGGCAGTTTAATCTTAGTGCCGCTTTGGTTGCAACTTCTCTCGCCACAACATTAATCGGCAGTATATGGAGACGGGCTTGTAGAGACTCAGTCGCTGTAGTCCTTAACGTTCCGCTTATCCACGGGCAGGCAGTTCTCTGAACCTTTGATAGTAGGTTTGTGATGGTTAGTTTGTCAGTTGCCGTCCACCATACCACAATGCCGTATAACAGTATTGGACGAACTACTGCTATATATATCCAATGGACTATTTTAGTAGAGAGGCCCCACCGCGACCCTACAGCCTTCCTGCAGGAATATAGGGCGGCGTTGGCCTTCTTCACACGTTCCAGATCTTTAAGTCTGAATGACAGTTTCCTCTAAAATTATTCCTAAAAATTTTCCGCTTTCAGAAAAGACTAGATCTGTCCCTCCTCTAAGGTGAAGGGATAGCAAACAATTCTTCTTAGAGTTTAACACTTTATTGATTTGATAATTATAGGAGAGAGTCTGAATGAACTTTAAGTCCGAATGACAGTTTCCTATCTAAAATTATTCCTAAAAATTTTCCGCTTTCAGAAAAGACTAGATCTGTCCCTCCTCTAAGGTGAAGGGATAACAAACAATTCTTCTTAGAGTTTAACACTTTATTGATTCGATAATTATAGTATAACTAGCTGAGCCCGGTGCGCTTCGCTGCCCATGTCAAAATTCGCGCTGTAGAAACTGTACGAAATTCGGCAGAAAGAGGTTTCTTATTACATGAAGGAATACCGCCAAATTCGGAGAAAATCGGTTCAGATTTAGATATAGTCCCCATATATATGTTACCCCCGATTTGAAATTCAAGCGCTGTAGAAACTTTTTTTTTATCCGATCAGTAAGAAATTCGGCAGAAAGAAGTTTCTTATTACATGAAGGAATGCCGCAAAATTCGGAGAAAATCAGTTCAGATTTAGATATAGCCCCCCCATATATATATGTTACCCCCAATTTGAATGTTAGCGCTGTAGAGACTGTGTTTTATATCCGATCAGTACGAAATTCGACAGAAACAGGTTTCTATTTTACATGAATGAGTATTCTAGGAAAATCGATTCAGATTTATATATAACCTCCATATATATGTTCCTCCAGATTTGGTTACAAAGCGCTATAGAAGTTGAACTTTACTTCCGATCATTACAAAGTTCTCCAGAAAGATTTTTCTCAATTTAGGAACGAATATTGCTTAATTTTGCGATTATCGGTTCAAAATACATTTACCAATTATTCCAAATTATTATCGCAATGACCCTTATCGCATTGTTAGGGAGGTGTAGGGTATTATATAGTCGGCCCCGCCCAACTTTCTGCCTTTCCTTACTGGTATTAGTAATAAATTCACTGAATGAAAAAATATCGAATTCAGTGGAAAGTCCAGAAAATAGAAATGTATACTTATAAAATTTCCAAATTCTTGTTTCATTGATATTGCATCACATTATCATATTGCGATTGTATTGGAGTGAGCAGCTGTAATTATCGCATACCGAGCATTTTTGTTCATGTATTTCCTATATAATACTTGCAAGATATATCAAAATATGGGCTGGGCCACGCCCACTGGTCCTATTCCGCCCATTTGAAAGCCAATCACGTAGACTGCTACCAGATACATATACGCAAAATTTCAACACTCTCGCTAACAAAATGAGCAAGATAATTCAATTTCAAAATTTGGCTTATATGGGCGGTGGCCCGCCCATTGGTCAGATCCCGCCAATTTTTGGACCAATCACGTGGACTGTCACCAGATACATATCTACAACATGAGAGCACTCTAGATAAAAAATTGTGCAAGTTATATCAATTTCAAAATTTGGCTTATAAGGGCGGGGCCACGCCCATTGGTCCGATCCCGCCCATTTTCTGACCAATTACGTAGAATGCCACCAGATACATATACACAACATTGCAGCACTCCCGATAGCAAATTGTGCAAGATATAAAAATTTCAAAATTTGGTCATTGTGGGCGGGGCCACGCCTATTGGTCCGAACCCGCCCATTTTTGGACCAATAACGTAGATCGCCAACGGATATATATACACAAAATTCCAGGTCTCTCGCTAACAAATTGTGCAAGATATCACATTTTTTAAATTTGGCTTATATGGGCGGTGCCACGCCCATTGGTTCGATCCCGCCCGTTTTTGGATCAATCACGTAGACTGCCACCGTTTACATATACACAAAATTCCAGCACTCTCGCTAACAAATTGTGCAAAATATCTCAATTTCAAAATTTGGCTTATATGGGCGGGGCCACGCCCATTGGTCCGGTCCCGCCCATTTTTTCACCAATTACGTAGAATGCCACCAGATACATATACGCAACATTGCAGCACTCCCGCTAGCAAATTGTGCAAGATATCAAAATTTTGTCTATGTGGGCGGGGCCACGCCCATTGGTCCGATCCCGCCCATTTTTTGACCAATCACGTAGACTGCCACCGTTTACATATACACAAAATTCCAGCACTCTCGCTAACAAATTGTGCAAAATATCTCAATTTCAAAATTTGGCTTATATGGGCGGGGCCACGCCCATTGGTCCGATTCCGCCCATTTTTGGAAAATTCACATAATCTGCCATTAAATGCATACAAACAAAATTTCAGCACTATACCTATAATAGGAGCAGAAATATCGGATTTTTAACCTGCGATTTGTATGGGAGGTACCACGCCCCTTTGTCCAATTAATTTTTTTTTTCTATATAAACCATCTCGTGAAAATTTAGAATCGAATAAAAAAAAAATCATCCAAATCGCTCCAGCCGTTCTGACGTGATGCCATTACACAGATGGACCGTTTCATTTTTATATATATAGATAAGTGCATTTAGCATCGCTAAGGCTCTTTATTTTCATTAACAAATTTATTTGTTTTTTGTATTTCGTCAAATCACCTAAGGTCGATTTACTTCTTTGAGGCGTCTTTTTTTAAATAAATGTACGCTTTGTGACTAGTTAACTTCGTCGTCCCTTTGGACCTCCTCAATAAGCATTTTGGGCTGAGTAATTTAAAACCATAGGTTGTTGTTCTTCCATTCTAGGAGTAGCGGCTTGTTGTTGTTGGGGCGTTAAATAAACTTCATTTCCTTGGTTTTGTTGTTGCGCCACATAAGGAGCGTCATAGCCTATGGGTTGTTGTTGTTGTGTCATGTAAGAATCATCATAACCACATGTACGGCATTGTTCGTCCTCATAATTTTCCTCTTTAATGTTTGTGAGCAGTGCATAGACGGGGAAGAGCAGCAAACCGAGGCAGCCTGTAATGGGAGAAGAGAGTAAAGGCAAAAGTGGATAATAAGAATAATAAATTGAAATTAATAAGGAAATGTATTTGTTAAAAGTATGCAACATTATGCTGCTCCAAACATTAGCTAATTGGGAATTATCAGTCAAGTAAACTAAATGATTAAACAAACAAGAATATACGAGGGCAGTTCTAAAACTAGGCGACCAAACAAAGAAAACATAACAAATTTTGGAACATTTTTCTGCATTTCTCAACATAATCTAATTCTAGCTCGATACTTTTTATAGTATGAACTGTCTAGCTCCTGAAAATAGGCATCAACTGCAACTCTTTGCCATTTTTTGAAGTTTGGAAACAAAACAAAAAATTATCCGAGGGAGGCTAAATCAGGCGAATAAGGTGCATACTGAAACAGTTCGAACTTTAGTTCATTGATTTTGGCCAGCGCAATAGTGGATGTGTGAACTGGTGCATTGTCTTGATTGTGAGCAAACGCGGCACCCATCTTGCACATAGCTTTCTCATCATCAATATGCGATGCAGCACTTTCGAAATGCCTATAACTAGCTCACAAACCTTCAACCGACTGTCATCAAAAACAATTTTGTGCATTTTTTTTAACCATTTCTGGCGTGGACACCTCAGTTGCTCGTCTTAGCAGCTCGTATGGCACCGTTTAAATTCTGCCACACAATATTTTATAGTTGTAAACGAACACAGGAGCAAACTTCCTCAAAGTAGAGTCTAGCACGGTTTTAATATTGACTGGACTGAGACCTTTCAAATAAGTATTGTATTACCTATCGGTGACCAATTTGTTTCATGTTTACAAATTCACTGAGATAGTTTACTTTTGAGTGCTAAAAAAAAACTAAACAACGTGGCGACTTGAAAATTGAAACATGTTTTTGAAGGTTACTAATTTTCACCAAAGTAATTTTTCAAACTACTACCGCCATCTATATGTCATGTCGGCTTTGGGATCGCCCTCGTATTATTAACAAACATAGACAATCAAAGACAGACAAGAAGTACTAGACCTAACGTTTGCTACTGACCGGCTGTCAGACAAGATTATTGGGTGGAATGTACTGGACGACCACTCATTCTCAGATCACCATTATATAGAGTTCAAACTCGCTGAAAAAGCGCCTAAACCTACTGTCCATAGAAATGTAAGGAAGACAAAGTGGCACCTGTATGATAAGAATTTTAAAAAGGTCCTCAACTCTAAACTTCTTTATGAACCGAATGACAAAGCCGGTCTGGATAATCTGGTCGAGCATATCACCACATCGTTCAATAGTTCCCTTGAAGAAGCCTGTTCAAAAACAAGGTACAAGGGTAAATTTAACGGCAAGGGAAAAGACCTGCAACAAGCGTGGCGTGCCGGGACCGAATAAAATCCCGGACCACAACAATATTTCTGCTCCGTCTGCGGGAAACTTATACGTGGCAACTCAACATCAGTAAGGTGTACCCGATGTATAGAGTGGTTGCATCTCAGGGGTTGCTCTGGCCTTAGGAACGCCGGGGAGTATCGCCGCATAGGGAGCTATGTTGGAGCCTGCTGTGCCTCCATACCTCTCAGTGTGCCTCAAGAATCGCAGTAGTCAGTGTCGTCGACCTCGACGTCCCTGTCGTCTACGTCATCGACACCTTCGGATTACGGGACACCGCTGCAAACTCCCCTACAGCAACATGCACAGCAATCAACACCACAACTAACACCACACATTGCTGTACCAACCCCCGAACATGCATCCTTTTTGCAATTTAATTGCAATGGTCTCCGCGGCAAAATCAACGAGATTGTAGATTTTATGAATCGGAATAACATCAAGGTCGCTGCGATCCAGCAAACAAAGCTGAGCGACACATGCAGCTTGCACAGTTGTCAGGGTTACAATGTGCTACGTAAGGATCGCACTAGAAGTGGAGGTGGGGGACTGGCTCTCCTATTACACCATTTTGTGCAATACAGACCTATCTCGCCTGAGCTTGACTCTAGAGACTCATACATTGAATGTATGGGGTTAGCAGTTAAGTGTGGGACTGCCGAGATAGAGCTGTACAACGTATATATACCGCCGATTGGTAGCTGTTCTCCGCGTTATTTGCCGGACATCAGTCCGTTACTGCAGGGCAATAATCGCGTGGTCCTAGGAGACTTTAATGCCCATCATGAGCTTTGGCATTCTCTCCTAGCTAATGACCATAGAGGCATAGCCTTGGCTGAGCAGATAGATGGCTCTACGTTCTGCACAGTGAATGAGGACGCCCCCACACGGATTATAGGTGATTGCAGCAGCTCGCCAGATATCACCATCGTGTCGCCTGGTCTGATAAATGAAGTCACCTGGCAGCCCGTCATTTCATTGGGATCAGACCACCTCCCCATAATCCTCTCCATAGACAGACCAGCCGATTTTATTATCTCTGAACGCCGTACTTTCCTGAATCAAAGGAAAGCGGACTGGAACGGGTTCAGAGAATTCACCAACCGCAGCTTCAGTGAACTACCCAAATTCCGAAGCATCATCAACGCAGCAGCCGCCGAATACCCGAGATACGACCTAATTTCCCAGCAGATGCAGCGGGACTAGCAGACGTGCGTGATGAAACTCGTCGTTCTAATCCTGCTGAAAGACTCGAATCCAGGCAGGAAAGACGACCGGACGGCAGTCACATTTGGTGCCACCACTGTGACTGACCTGAAGAGATGCGCGCGTTATTTTAACCGACAATTTATAGAGCACCCCGTGAGTGACAGAGCGAAAAGGAGAGTAATGCGTCGTATCCATGCTCTCTGAGCTGAAGAAGTACCACCACAGTTTACAGTTGGAGAAGTTGCATATGTCATCCGTAGCGCTAAGTCATCCAAAGCGCTTGGCCCCGACGGTATTTCGATGCTGATGTTGAAGCAATTGGACATACCGAGAGTTGAGTACCTGACTAGGGTCCTCAATCTGTCCTTGAACACTCTGATAATACCCGAAGCCTGGAAAATGGGTAGAGTGGCCCCGCTACTGAAACCGGGCAAAGATGCGAGCAAGGTAGAATCGTACAGGCCTATCTCCCTTCTCTCGCCAGTAGCAAAGACGCTTGAGGCGTTAGTCCTCCCGAGCCTTATTGGACATTTTCCAATTGCTAATCATCAACACGGATTCCGAAAGCAGCATAGCACGACTACTGCTTTACACGCCATATCCATGCATGTGAGCCGCGGTCTTAACCAGAACAAGCCCGGTGACAGGACCGTCCTCGTGGCGCTAGACCTATAGAAGGCCTTCGATACCGTCAGCCACGCCACGCTTTTTGAGGACATTGCCAACACGTCCCTCCCGAATAGTTTGAAACGTTGGACCATCAATTACATGTGTGGAATCCAGTCGTATGTGGAATTCAGAAACAAGAAGTCCAAACCCCGTAATGAGTGAAACAGGGGGACACAGGGAGTTCCCAAAGGTGGGGTGATATCTCCGGCACTGTTTAACCTCTACCTTTCCGTAATTCCACCCCCACCTGACGGCGTTGAAATCGTATCATATGCTGATGACTGTACGATCTGGCGTCGGGCCCTTTAATCGATGACATATGTGGAAGGCTGAACATCTACCTCGCTGAGATTTCTTCGCTGCGAGGAATCTAAAAATATCCGCCACCAAATCATCGGCCACACTGTTTACTGTATGGACTGCACAAGTGAAGGAGCAACTCAATGTCATAGTCGATGGCACAAGAATTCCGACCACCAACTACCCTAAGGTTCTTGGTGTCACATTTGATAGCCTCTTAAGGTCTAACGCGTATGCCACAGCTATCTGCAATAAGATGAGAAGTAGGAACAAGGTCCTCAAGTCGCTAGCCGGCAGCACTTGGGGCACGGATAAAGAAACCTTTTTGACCTCTTACAAAGCGATAGGTCGGTCTGTGGTAAACTATGCAGCACCAGTGTGGTCACCGAATGTGAGCAAGACGCAGTGGAAGAATATACAGACCTTCCAAAATGCCGCCCTGAGAACTGCGACAGGGTGCCTCCTCATGTCATCTGTGGACCACTTACATGAGTAGACGAAGATCATAACCGTGCGACGACACAATTTTTTGCTGTCGAAGCAGTATCTGCTTGGTTGCTACCGTCCCAGCCATCCCAATTACCATCTAGTGGGTAGGCGCCCACCTCCCAGGCATATCAGGAAAGACCTTCATGATCTAGAGCGTGAGGTCCAACGCTACAAGAGAGAACTTCTAGACCAATGAGCTTTCAAGGCAGGTCTGGCTGACATACACTCTGACGCAGTCGCTGAAGCCGTGAATAACTATAGAATGAATGTCGTACTAGGAGACCACCCTTCAACAGTGGCCTCAGAGGAAGAGGAATTACCACGACAGACAAGAGTACTTTTGGCCCAATTAAGATATGGCTGGTGTAGCCGCCTCATTTCATACTGCGCAAGGATTGATGGCACCACGTCGAACATATGCCTCGCCTGTAACCAGGGACCACACGACACACTACACCTATTTAACTGCCCTGCCAAACCTACTCAACTTGTTCCCAGGTCTCTTTGGACCCAACCAGAGCAAGCAGCCATCTTCCTCGGGCTGGAAACCTATACAAGGCGAATGAAAACAACTAATGAATAACAAACACATATACTGCTACAACAACAACCTGCAACAAGCAATTCAACAAGCCGAAATCTACTGGAGTCGCTAAGTCGGGATGCATATAAATGGCAACTCAAGATCTATAAGAAGGAGCTTAGGAAGGGGCTACTATCCACCACTTCACCTTTTACAGTAGGGTATTTACAGGATGAGGCAAACAACTGGACAAAAAATAGCGGGCAATCGCTAAATGTATTGCTCGACACACATTTCCCGGGGAACACATCAACAGGACCAACAAGAGTGCGAGTGGACTGCGAGCGTCGCTAGCTTGTTGATTGAGAGATTCAGAATAATCTTGGCTATAAACAGCATTGAGCCCTTCAAATCACCTGGACCACACGGCATCACCCCAGCAGAAATGCAGAAAATGTTAAAGTACATTATCCCCTGGCTGCAGAAAATTTATGTTTAAATTTATGAAAACCTCCTGTCGGGAAACCAACATGCTTACAATAAGGGAAATCAGAATCAGCCCTGCTCGAACTTGTGAGCTCTATCGAATCGTCCCTACATTTCAAAAAATTCACCATGGTGGTATTTCTTGACATTGAAGGAGCTTTTAACAACATTCACTCAAATTCGGTAATTGCAGTACTGTCACATCTTAAGGTAAACTCTAGCTTGATTAGATTAAACACAGCCTGCTCAACAGAAGACGCATAACCGCGTGTCTTGGGTCCAGAACTCTAACAAGGTTTGTGAACAGAGGGACCCCACAAGGAGGAGTACTGTCTCCACTAATTCGGAACCTAGCGGTGAATGAAATCCTGGTAGATGTAGAACGGTGTGGCTGGAAGGTCGTTGCATATGCGGACCACGTGGCAATCGCAGTGAGTGGCAAATTCGAAAACGTCCTCCGAGACGTTCTACAGGTGGCTCTGAACAAGTTGGCTAGATGGGCCAGAAGCAGCGGTTTGGGCGTTAACCCAAACAAGACAGAATTGTTTCTCTTCACTAGGATGAATAATATCCCACATGTCGGATAAATGGAACAGATCAAGTCATCTGTGAAAGTGCAAAATTTTTAGGAATAATTCTAGATAGAAAACTGTTATTTAGACTTAACGTATTGGAACGTGTAAGGAAGGCCAACGTCGCCTTGTATTCCTGCAAGAAGGCTGTAGGGTCTCGGTGGGACCTCTCTCCTAAAATCGTCCACTGGATATATATAGCAGTAGTTCGTCCAATACTGTTGTACAGCATTGTGGTATGGTGGACGGCAACTGACAAACTAACCATCACAAAACTACTAGCAAAGGTTCAGAGAACAGCCTGCCTAAACAGAATTAAGGACTACAGCGACCGACTCTCTACAAGCCCTACTCCATATACTGCCGATTAATATTGTGGCGAGAGAAGTTGCAACCAAAGCGGCAATAAGATTAAACTGCCTATCAATGTGGAGGTACAAGAACTACGGTCTCATGAGGATATCAAAGTGTAGTGCTATGGTAACCGACCGAGTGGACTATATACCAACGGTGTACACCTTTGAGAGAAATTACATCACTATGATTCCCGCCAGAGATAAATGGGTAATACCAGGTAGTAGAAACCATCTCCACTTTTACACGGATGAAAAGGTTGGCTTCGCAGTACACCGTGAAGAACTTAGGTTGGATATAGCTCACAGAATACCAGATACTATCAAGTGTCTATCAAGCCGAAATAATGACAATAGGGGAAGTCGCCAAGTGACTGAGTCGTAACATAGGTTAGGTTAGGTTGAAGAGAGGAGACGTTTAAACGTCTCATGTGCATGGACATACACTTAAGCCAGTGGTTCGGCCTGTTGTGCACTCCTTCGAAGGAGTCGCAACATAGTAACCAACGCTGGCGTTTTCATTTACTCGGACAGCCAGGCTGCCATCAATTCTCTGGAGGCAACATCCCTAAATTTACAAACGGCCCTCGACTGCCGCAGATCTCTTAACGAGATGGCTGACCAGTTTAATATACACCTCATATGGGTGCCTGTGCATTGGGATATCCCGGGGAACTGCAAAGCCGATGAACTTCCTAGGAAAGGGACGACATTACAAATTCTCGAAGAATTTGCATATATTGGTGCGCCACAATCCACGTGCAAGCTTTGGCTTAGGCAAGAGGCAATCAGGTAGTCCCACGAAAGATGGACATAAATTGGCACCTGCAGGGTAGCTAGACAAATCTGGCCAGGGTATGACCTGAGAAGATCAAAATATCTCCTCGCACTGGAGGGGCAACGATTGTGTACGTTAGTATCAGTTCTGACGGGACACTGCTTGATCGGCGAACACGCCAAAAGATTGGGTATTGACTCCAATGACTTCTGCAGAAGCTGTGGTGATGAGGAAGAAGTGGAGAGCATTGAGCACTTGCTATGCGACTGCCCCGCTCTGAGTAAACGGCGACTGGACAAACTGGGGTCGGCCTTTCTAGGCAGCCTAACAGATCTTTCCAGTACCGATTCGATACTTACTTACTTACTTAGATGGCTATCTACAACCTAAGTAGGTCTTTAGCCGCGTTTATTGTAGAATTCCACGCGTCTCGGTCTTGTGCGCGTGCTCTCCAGTTAACTACTCCAAGTCCTCTTAAATCTTCTTCGACTTGGTCACACCACCGGAGCCTTGGACGACCCCTTTTGCGCGGTCCTTGGAAATTGGGTGACGTAGGGGATGTTGGGAACCAAGCAACGGCCTGATCGGTTTTAACCTGGCAAAACACAGAGCTTATCTTGGCTTACACATCATCTCAAGTGGATACTGACCTCCGAGCTTTTATAGCTCAGGTGTCACCTGGGTAGCTGACTCTGACAACCGTTGGATCAGTGAGCAAAAATGTACCGCAAAATGTTCATCCAAAGAACATTAAAAAATGGTTGGAGTATTGTGCTTGTAACTCATCTCCGGAAAATTATCCATACAATGAAAACGAAAAGTAGAAGAAAAATACGGACCCCCCCTAAAGTTGACCGTTTCGATACTATCGATAAATTTGTATATGAAACAGGTTGGTTTCGATGAGGGGCATTTCAGCCCGTGGTAACACTAGGGACCTAAATTGGTCACCACCCTAACCTAAACATAATCCTTTCTCTATATCTCCCTAGGAGGTGACAGGCTACCCTAGGCTATAATTTCTTTGGGGATTTAGCCAACTTCGCTGATGATAAAATCCAGCAACTTTTGAGCTTTCTTAAGCAATCTAATTAGTTCAATGTGGGGAGGCTAGGAAAACTTAAGTTTTTCCTCACGTCCTTTTAGTAGGATAATGTATAACAAAAATTAAAAAATCTAGAACTTACCACAGAAAAGCAGAGAAAAAAGAACATCCAAAGCAATATCTCCAGCTGGTTTCTTCTGCCGAATGGCTCTGAATAAGCATTTAATGGTGATAACAACCGCCAAGAGAATACCACCATAAGCGGTGTTCATAAAACCTTGTATTAAATCAATGCGTCTCTGCAATAAATATCGTTAATAGTAATTAGTAATAAATTATATTAAAATGACTGTTTGAACCACGATGTCGGACGTTAACGTTCGCATGACGCGAGAGCCGATTTGCTACCAAGTAACAGACATCAGACATAACCTTTTCATTGGCTTTGTCGTTATGATGTCTTTTTAGGTCGCAAATCAGCGGTTGGGCGCATAGATCTCAGTCGAACAGAAACATTCTACATCTTGGGTCAGGCACAGTAAATAGGAATAGGAATAGTTAAGCAAATTGAAGGTTTAAATCGTCATCAGAAACGAAAAGCGTCGTAAGGACAAGAAAAATGAAATTCAGTTTTTGATGGACTTCGGTACACTGCATCAAAATACACATCTTGGCAAAGTTTTAGCGAACTACTATCTAAAATGGCGAATTTATTAACGAAATTCAAAAGACCCTAACAACAAATATTTCTTTTTCCATAGTTTGCAGTTACTATTTCACGAAATGTTCACAAACAAGTTATAAATCATCTTTGAGGGAATTTATATATGTATCATTATGTTTAGGTATTATGCGGAAAACTCCGTTTTCTAACGTCAACACTTTAAATTTTATTTAGCTTATTGTTTTCCTTGTATAATTTTCGATTATGATGAGACGTCCTTTCTCGTTGAGGATGACAATTATTAAAGTTATCTTACCTTCTTAATTCCTATCATCAATCCAATGGAAGCAGCAACTACTATCAGAGCATAGATCAATATAAGAGACAATATAACTATGGCCCAGGTCTTATTTTCAGCTATAAAATAATCAAAAATACGGCATTGCAATTAATCTTTAATGAACAAAATTTTTTTGTAAATTTGTTAGTTTTTCCTCCATTCCTGATCAAGGAATTTACTAAGATAGGAGTATTTTTAAAAACAATATTTAGAAATCAAATAAGAGAAATAAGACAAGCTCCAGAGAAATTTCCAGCAAAGAACAAAGGAAATTATTGCTGAGCAGTGATTTGAAGTAAAGGGTTTTCGAATAAGAGTGATACGATTTCTTTGAAAAAAAACACACAGTTATTGTTAAGGAAATTCAAAAGTTTTTTATTTCATGTCAAGTACTATCGATACAACTAAGTTCTAAATAAAACGTCATTCAAATGACCTCCACGATTTCTTTTGCAGGAACGAATTCGATGAACACAATTTTCGAGCACTTTTTCCACTAAATCAAGTGGTATGTCATGAATGGCACGTTCAATATTGACTTGTAAAGCTTGAAGAGAGTCTGGTTTATTTCGAAAGACCAAGAAGGACTTCAAATAACCCCTCAAGAAATAGTATAATGGTCTTCTTGGAGGCCATTCAATATCAAAATTTTTTGAAATAATCGAATCTCCAAACTTTTCTCGAAACAATTCAATTGTTTCATTGGCTGTGTGGCACGTAGCCACAATCGGTCAAAGGCAAAAAGATAGCAATTAACGAGAGCTAAAATATTGCTCATGGTCGAGTGGAAAGTGTTGTTCTTTTTGGATTTCAAAAGAAATGGACTTAGCATTGTTTTCAAATGTAAACGGAAAGTTTATTTTTGCTCTAGCTCCTTAACGATACATCGGATCGGGAATCGGTCAATGGCAAAAAGATAGCTCTTAGCGAGAGCTAAAATACTGTTTATGGGTGTCAAGATCGTAGGTCGACTGAAAAGTGCTGTTCTTTTTGGATTTTAAAAGAAATGGACTTAGCATTGTTTTCAAATGTGAAAGGAAAGTTTATTTTTGCTCTAGCTCCTTAACGATACATCTGATCGGGAATCGTGCAATGGCAAAAAGATTGCTCTTAACGAGAGCTAAAATATTGCTCATGGGTGTCAAGGACGTAGGTCGACTGGAAAGTGTTTTTTGGATTTAAAGAAATGGACTTAACGCACGAAAAGTTGCTATTCGAAATCGATTATTTTAATAATAAAACTGAATAATTTGTAAAAGCGCGGTGAAATTTTTTTTCGCATGAAATGTTAACATTCCTTGTTCCACATATTCTCAGCTATAGTTAGCGGTATCACCGAGACTGAATTAGTTATTAACGGGGGGAAAATATTTTTTTTTCGCTTTTCAAACTTTGTTCCACATATTCTCAGGTATTTTTTTTTTTATTAGTTTTTTGTAATTTCTTAATTGCTTACCTATCCTGCTCCAATCCTCTTCCGTATTCGAGACAGCAAGTAATGTTATTGAAAACAAAGCGCCCAATATGCCAAGCAAAGCGTACAGAACGGCCACAATCCAGCTTAAGTTTTTAGGATTATGCCACCATTCGTCTGAAATTTGGTAATGTGAGTTAATTTGTATGTCCATGGAAGCATTCACACGAACAACATTTGTAGTATACTCTGTAGATACGTTTCATTTGTTTGCAAAAAATCATCTGCCATGCGTGTTATCTTTATTAGTTTTTCTTCTCTTTTTATTATATATATTTTTTTAAATGAATATTTTTATTTATATATGTATATAAAATTGAAGTCAATTTGAATTCAATCACTTTCAATTATTTTTAGTGTATTTGTATTTTCACATTACTTATTGCAGAATATTATACATAAATTATTTTTCACGGCTATGAAATGGATTTGATTTTTTTTAATTTTCATCATATTTTTATTATTTATGCAACTGCTTTTAATTTTTTTCTAAGTCGAATCAAAATTCTTTTGATTGGGTTTTTTTGTTTATTTTTTATACATACGTATTCTTCCACACACTTCGCCGGTTTTTAGCAGACAATAGACTGATACTAGTAAACAATCTGCTAAACAATTCAAACACATATTTTTCTTTTCTATTTTACACTTTCACTTTTAATGTTGTCAACCGTCAGCAACGCACAGTATTTGCAAACTAACTAATTGACGTTTTTCTAAACTCAAAAAGCGGAGATGCCAAAATGCGGAGGTGCGTGCACATCGCGCTATAGTTGGGCGTTGACTAAGTAATGACGTCATCGCGAGTGTTCAAGTGTAGATCAAAAAATAATATACCGAAGTAGTTTTCGTTGTTTAGTCGAATTAATATTCGTTTCGCATCATCGCAAAATTTGGCGAATATTTGAAATCGTTGTCGTTGTCCGCAGCATAGATTGAAGTCTTCTCTCTCTCTCTCTACATCTTTTATATACATTAGGTTGGGCCCATGTTTGTATGGAAATGTAGAAAGAAGTATTTTATATGAATTACAATACAAAGTAAATTTATATTCCAATTTTACGGTGCAGGGAGAAGCCGGGTGACACATACCAGAGCCACTGGTGGGAATCGAACCCACGACTCCCAAACTCATTGGGGAGCTCGCTACCAACTCACCTACTGGGGCGCCCATGTAGAAGTATATTTGGATTTTTTATCCCCGAGCTTGATTTTGTGTCTTTGGTCAAATTTTTATACCAAAATGCACAGTGGGAGGAATTCACGAAAAAAGGGAACTAATTCGGCCTTTTTTAATCAGTCAACCAGTCACAACACAACTTGGTATGGTTATAGAAGAGGTATTACAGAAGTTAAGTTTTGAATTTGGGCACCCTATGGTATACAGTGCTATGTCGTCATGTATCGATGTGACAAAAATAGAAGGAGTAATTGCAGAATTATGAAATTTGGTACCAAACTATATTTGGTCATAATTAAGAACAATTTTAAATTTGGACCCAATGGGTCCGCGAGTCGCGTAACCCCATGCAAATTATTCCGGGTCCTCAAAAATTCATCAGACTATAACACTGAATTGGAGCATAGGGTGGCTGATGAATATTGCTACATTAATAACTTTTTTTCAGTGTATGGAATTCAGTTTTTTTTTATTCATGTTAAAACTCATTAAATTTAATTAAATATAGCTTAATTAGTTTTAAAAATAATGGAATTTAAATGCCCCCCTGCTCGTTGAGTCATGTGCGGTATCTTACCAAAAAGTTGTTCATTACTGCTTGGAGAGTAGAGACGGGAATAGCCGCAATTGTTTCTCGAATGGATTGCCTTAGTTCATTCAAATTTGTTAGTTTTGCTTTGCAGACTTCCTGTTTGCAATAACCCCACATGAAAAGTCAGATGCAGTATGGTCAGGCGACCTGGGGGGCCAACGGAATGTGGAGTTTCTGGATATCAGCTTATTGGGAAATTTTCGCCGCAATTCTGTCATAACAGGTCGGGAAGCCAAGCGAATCGGGAAGTCTGCTGAGTTCACTTTGTTGACCATTTTAATTTTATATGGGAATAACTCCAAATCTTTGTGCATAATTGACTGCAATTACTGTCTGCTTATTCCCATTTGAGCAGATGTCGAAACTCTTGGATTGTTTTGTATGGCATCAGCTACAGCAGCGATTGTTTCCTCCGACCGAACTGAAGGGTATCGATGGTAAGGTCTTCTGTTGACTGTCCCATTCTCGGAAAAATTTTTAACAAGTCTCTATATGGTCCATCTGCTCGGAGGATTGCCGCCAAACGTGCCCCTATACTCTCTTTGAACCGAAACTACGGACTTCAGTGCGTAATAGCGGCGGACAATCCAAATTCTTATTTCAGTGTCCCAGTTATCCATTTTTGTTAAATCTAAAAATCAATCTGCAAAATAAAAAAAAATAACCAGATTCATTAAATAGAAAAAAAGTTATTAAATTTGTTTTTGGTAGCAGCTTTCATCAACCACCCTGGATATGAAATTTAACATGTCATAATATTTCATAAATATCAGTTGCGGTGCAAACTTTCGACGGGATAGATCGAGTCTTTTTGGTACCTCTCAGACAATGGGTTCAAAGAACTTAAAAATAAATATAGCGTGATCTATGTCGAGGTTCCCTACTTTTTTAAAGAAAAAATACGCAGAAAATTCAAATTGAATGGGGGATGTTTATTATCATTTGAAAGAACATTCTTTGGCATTTATTTTTTGAAGATTATGTCTATCAAATGCTGGCCGCGGCTACGTCTCAGATAATCCATCCGTTGAGTCAAATTTTCGATGACTCGTTCGAGCATTTCGACTGCTAACTGGCGAATGACACGCGTCATGTTTTGCTCCAAGGCCTGAATCGAAGCGGGATTGTCCGCATAAACTTTAGACTTTACATATCCCCACAGAAAAAAATCTAACGGTGTGATATCACACGATCTTGGTGGCCAATCGACCGGCCCAAAACGTGAAATTATCTGCTCTCCGAAGTGTTCTCTCAATAAATCCATTGATTGATGCGATGTGTGGGAAGTAGCGCCATCTTGTTGAAACCAAATGTCGCCGAGATCAGGAGCTTCAATTTCAGGCATCAAATAGTCGGTTATCATGGCACGATAACGGTCGCCATTGACGGGTACGTTCTCACCGGCATAATTTTTGAAGAAATAGGGACCGATGATTCCTCCGGCCCACAAACCACACCAAACCGTTGTTTTTTTCTGAATGAAGTGGCAGATCTTGAATCTCTTCAGGTTGCTCTTCGTCCCAAATGTGGCAATTTTGCTTGTTTACATACCCATTGAGCCAGAAATGGGCCTCATCGCTGAACAAAATTTGGCTCGAAAAAGTCGGATCTTCTTGGAACTTTTCAAGAGCCCATAGAGCGAAGCGATGTCGCTTGGGAATGTATGCTTTCCATTTAAGATCTCGACGTCAAATGCGCCAAGTCGTTCCATACGTCAGTCCGAGTTGCTGCGAATGGCGCCGAATCGACTCTCCACAGTCTTCGTGTACACTCTCAGCTACGGCCGCTACATTTTCTTCACTGCGTGCTGGACGTGGTCTATTCGGTCGAATATTATCCAATAATGTATGCTGGGTCTCAAGATGGGTGATAGTGTTGCGAATATTATGCTCAGTAGGCCGATTATGTTGACCATAAGTTGAGCGAAGTGCACGAAACACTTTCCTCACCGATCGTGAATTTTCGTAATAAAGTTGAACGATTTGTAAACGTTGTTCAAGCGTAAGTCTTTCCCTGATGAAATGCCAAACAATACCTAACAAAAATAACATGACAGCATGACACGCGATCTGTCAAAAAAGGCTATTGAAAAAATTATCTCTACTTGGATCACCCGTTAGAACGCTCACGAGGGGCAATGTATCACGAGCAAAGTTTGTAAAGATTTCCAGTGAGTAAATATGTGCACAAATTTGTGAGGAATTGTTTCGTGATCACCCAGAAGATCTTGAAAAATGGGTTTTTGGTCCATATATCGGGCGACCCATCAAATTAATGGAAATTTTGCCTATATTACAAATATAGAAAATTTTTCTGGTACTTTCTTTGTGACTGGCTTCCTTAGATAAACAACCTTAAATTAAATAAATGTTTCCGGAAATAAAATTGTCAATATTTATAGACCTATTGGCAAATTAAATTCATACTAATTCATGACATGAATTAGTACTTTATGTACACTACTGGCATATATGTAATATCATTGAAAGCGCATCAAATTATTATTCCTGTTGCTATTAGGAACTCCTTAAATTCATTAATGTTAATTTTATTTAACTTTATGCACGAATAATTAGAATTTTTATATTTTACTAGCTTTAACCCGGTACGCTTCGCAGCCCCCATCTTTTATTTATTTTCTGTTTAGAGTACTGTAAAATAGTTATACCTCTTTGTTTTAAAATGGCATGATTATTACATATGGTGCAAAATGAAGAAGATTTGATTACTTTTATACCATAAAATACGAACCCTCGTTTCATTTCCATTTTGTGTTCCAAGAGTTACCCTGACATCATGGTACAATATTTATCCCTTTTCCCACTGTACCTCTGCACATTGAAAAAATATTTTTGTTGGTTCATACTCGTACGTTAGCAACTTCCCCTAGTTTATGTTCCAAGAGCTACATTCACATCCTGGTACAATATAAAACCATGTTTGTGCCACTGTGTCTATAAAGGTACGAATTAAAAATTTTAAGTGAATCGCTCCATTTGTACTACATTTAACCCTTTGTGTGTTATAATTAACCAGTTTTAAACGATTGTACAATATTTTAAAATGATAATTGATATTTCAAAATCCAAATTCGCTAGCGTAGGCCGTTTTTCAACATTTTCGTCCTCTATCTGTGCCATTTATTTAACTTGTTTTCCCCCACGGTTTAAGTAGAAGAACCTATTTCGAAAAAACAATTTTTTAGCTTTGGTTTATGCTTTAAGAGCTAGCTTTGCACTCAATGACCACATTCAACACCTTTGCACCACTGTTCCATATCAAACACTTTTTATTCCACTGTGCTTCTAAAGTACGAATTGCTATACATATCTGGGACTATTTTTTTCCCTTTTCCCCACTTACCACATTTAACCATTTTACCGTATTTATTTTTTTTGCTTCAATGCCTTTTTGCTCCACTTAACCATATTTAACACTTTTTCGTCCCTCTGTAACATATTGAACAATTTTTGCTTGCCCCAACTTCATCATAATTTTAACCATTTTCCACCACAGTGCTACTAAAAGCATACATTTTGTAAAAAAAATCTTATTTCATATTTAAGTTACCCTATCTCCCTGCATCCATATTTTTCCCACTATACTAAATTTACGCTTTTTGACCCACTGTACCATATTTAACCCTTTTGGGTCCACTGAATTATATTTAACCCCTTTTTGTCCTACTATATTTTGTTAACACATTTTTGCCCCTCTGTTCCATAGTTACGGCTTTTTGCCCCACTGTACCATACTGAACCCATTTTGTTCCACGGTACCACATTTTACTATTTGTGGCCACTCTAACCATTTTTGTCATACTGTATCATATTTAACCATTTGTGTCTCACTGTACCATAGTTAACACATTTTTGTCCCACTGTTCCATAGTTAAGGCTTTTTGCCCCACTTTACCATATTTAACCCATTTTGTCCCACGTTACCATATTCAAATAATTGTGCCCCACTGTACCATAGTAAACCCTCATTGCCCTCCTGTGTCATATTAAACCCTTTGTCTCACAGTACCATATTTAACAGTTTTTGCCCCACTGTACCATATTTAACCCTCTTTGCTCCACTGTACTGTATAGTTAACCATTTTTTCACACTGTACCATATTTAACCCTTTTTGCCCCACTGTACCATTTTTAACCCATTTTGTCCCACTTTACCATATACATATAACCCTTTTTGCACAACTGTGCACCATTAAACTCTTTATCTCACTGTACAAAATTTGTATCCCACTGTACCATATTTAACAAATTTTTGTCTCACTGTACCGTATTTAAAATGTGACTCCACGCTAGCATACTTAAACCTTTTTCCCCGACTGTAACATATTTAATCATATTTTCTCCACTCCACTATTTAACCGTTTTTGACCACAATGCTCCTAAAACCTTATAAACTCTTCATATCTCATGTTTAAGCTCCAATTTTGGCAGATTGTTCCCTTTTTTCCCTATGCTCCATAATTAACACGTCTTGTCCCACTCTTAAAGTTAGAATTACTAAAAATCACTTCCAATCTCTAGTTTATGTTCCAAAAGTTACCCTGGAACCATTGATTCATGTTTGACATTTTTAAGCCACTGTACTATATTTTACACTTTTTGCCCCACTGTGCTCCGAAAACTACGAGTACAAAAAAATTAATACCCCATTAAAGACATCCCTCGCTTCAGTTTTCACCATTCTAATTTTAGGCTTTAAATTTGACGGTGGTACCATATTTATCTCTTTCTGTCCCGCTGTGCCCCTATTTTTTTCAAAAAAATCGCTCCTTGTTCTAGTTTATGTCCCAAGAACTTCTCTCACTCCAAATTTCACTATTCTAGATGTTGCCATTTGGATTTGGCTGTTGTACCACATTTTTCCCTTTTTACCCCAATGTGTACGTAAATGTTCGAATTTCGAAAAATCCTGTCAATTTCAGAGTCTACCTCATAAGGGCTACCCTCACACCATAATTCACGATGCTAGATTTTGCCATTTGAATTTGGCTGTTGTACTACATTTATCTCATTTTTTCCTTTTTACCCCACTGTGTACGTAAATGCTCGAATTTTGAAAAAACCCTGTCAATTTCAGAGTCTACCTCATAAGGGCTACCGTCAGACAATTTCATGATTCTAGCCCTTGCCATTTGGATTTGACTGATGTACCACATTTATCACCTTTTACCCCACTGTGTGCGTAAATGTTGGAATTTCGAAATTTCTGACTCTGCCTCCTAAGAGCTACCCTCATACCAAATTTCAAGATTCTAGCTCATTTCGTTTAGATTTGGCGGTGGTACCATATTTATCCCTTTTTGCCCCATTGTGCGGCTAATAGTACGTACGAATTTCGAAAAATCCCACCTTATTGCATGATTCAAGTTTCAGCCGTTTGGCATGGGCGATGATCAGTCAGTCAATCAGTTAGTCAAACAGTCACGCAACCATTTTATATATATAGATTTTTAAAGAGGACATGGTATTAATAACACTTTGCAACAGTGAAAAAATGCACGGACTTGACAGTATAGGTTCGATTCTACTATTAAAGGTTAATAAATATAACCCTATACTCGGTTTGCCCATATTGGTGACCAATTTTTTTTATGGACCTTCAAAGTTTCCGAAAATCAGTGGGCCCCTCGAAAAAGGAGTCATCAGCTTTTGTCCAACAACTAATTCAGACTTGGTGCTACCGCTTAACTATATTTGGAAATGATGTAGCTATGAATAAGCTGATCAAAATTTCTTAATTTTTGCGAAAAAAATAGTTTACGCTACTTTTTTGAAAATGTGAATTTTTGATTCTAACTAGGATATTCTCCCGGCTTTAAGACCATTTTGTTTCTATATTATTATAGAAACAAGTATTTTATACATGGCGGTGTATAAATATGTATTAAAAATTGGCAGCACACATTCTGGCTCATTATTTCTGAGCCGTGACACTCGTTATCAACAGTTCTGCTGCAATTGTATGGGAGATACGAAGCTCTATATGGTTGACTTCAACACGCAAGCGAATGAGAAATCTTTGTGAAACCACACTTCTCCAAAATCTTCCAAAAACAATTGTTTACCGAAGTTATTTCCCGCCCTCCCCATTTTAATGGGCGTTTTTTACGTTTTCTTAGGGGTGCTGGAGGGCTAATATGTTCCACAAAAATATTGGCCTTTATATTTTCTATAAATTTGCTGAACATACCCTATACCAAAAAAATATTTTTGTTACATAATAGTGAAATACTATAATTTTTAGGGTACAAGGTGGTTTTTTAGCTATTTAGAGTGCCTAGACGCGTTCAGATTGTATTAATATGTTCACAAAAGTTGTTCACGTTGTTTACGTTGGCTACAATTTTGCCAAGCATTGCTAGTGAAAAATTACGAGTCCCTGGAAGTTATGCTGAAAAAAGTGAAAAGAAAATATTTTTTCCTTAACATTTTTAAAAAAAAGTAAAGGAAAATTATTTTTTCGCAAAAAATTTTAAGAAATTTTGATCAGCATATCTTTAGCTACATTATTGCCAAATATAGTTAAGCGGTAGCACCAAGTCTGAATAAGTTGTTGGACAAAAGCTGATGACACCTTTTTCGAGGGGCCCACTAATTTTCAGAAACTTTGGAGGCCCATAAAAATAATTGGTCACCAATTTCGCCAAACCGAGTATAGGGTTATACTACCCTTTGCTAGTAGAATCGAAACTATACTTTCAAGTCGGTGTATTTTTTTCACTGTTGCACAGTGTAATTGTTGGCGAAAACATAATTATATTTTTTTTTCGATTTTTGTCGACATAAGAACACCATATCAAAATGAATTTTTTAAAAGTGTTGTCAAAAATATTTAAAAAATATGATTTTTTGTATTTTTAAGAAACCATTGCCATTAAGATAGTTCTACAAGTTAATGGAGATGGTTTTTGAATACCACCTAAAAAAAAATTTTAGACCTAAAGCAAAATTACTTTTTCGAAATTTTGTGTGCGAATAATTTGAGCTTTTATATTTTATGTTTAACGAAAAGCAAAATTACTTTTTCGAAATTTTGTGTGCGAATAATTTGAGCTTTTATATTTTATGTTTAACGAAGCCGTATCATTAATAATATCTGGCGAAATTCGTGCAAAATTCGAGGCACATTTTTATGACTTTTTTTTTGTAACGAAACGGTTAAAATTTTTTGATTGAAACCAATGGTGCATTAAAGTATAACTTTCAAAGTTTATTTTGTAAAATTTTCATATAAAAATATTAAAAAATATGGTAACGAAAGCATTTATGCGGAAGCGTCTCAAAAAAAAGTTGAATTGCGGTGCCCCTCATAACTTGGCACAGGATCATAAGAATTTAAAAAATGAATTTATTTAGTTAGATAATCGTTATAGCCAGGTAACGCAGTCGGGTTTTTTTTCGAAATTTAAATTTAAGGGAACACTTTGATTTGAAAAATTCGATTCTTGCAAGTAAAAATTGACTAATTGGTTATTGTTAAATAAAAAAATTAACAAATTAAAAAAAACGGCAGGGCTACTTCGTAATTTATGCAAAAAAATAGTCTTAAAAATTTCAAAAGAATCGGTTCAGTAGTTTTTGAGTTATGAGGGGCAACGTCTTCGAAAACATGGATTGTTGGAAAATCGCTTTAAAGATTTTTTCAAGTGCTGGGTCACGTATGAGGCACGGTTGCTTAGACTGCTGTATCTTTGTCAGCTTTGCTCCGATTCACCTCAAATTTGCTCAGAATATTCTTGAAAGGTTCTCTATTCAGAAAAAAATTAAAAAAAAAATTATAAAATACTGCTTCTATCTGAAAGGGTTATTTTCAACATCTGTCGCTATCACAATTTCCTTAAATTAGAAGGTATCTTCCATGAAAATTTTAATTAAAAACAATTTGACGGCATTTTGTGCACAGCCTTTGAAAAGAAAATTCGTAAACAAGTGTTACCGTATTTTTTTGGCAATATGGCAAGGTGATCTGCGGTAGGAGCCTTCGGCCGGAACTTACGGTGTTTCTCCTCTGGTGTATGTCCAATGAGAAACTCTGAAACCCTGGCCAAAGTCCGGCCACGCACGTACTGTTTGGTCCTCGTGGCCGCCTTTTGAGATACCCCAGAGGAGAAAATGTTTAATCCCGCTGATGGCCGGCCACGCAAACACACTTTGGTCCGCGTTGCCACCTTTCGACGTACCCCGACCTTAGGCCAGAGTAAAATATGTAAATCTTCATCTCCAATGGGTCTTCGCATAATTATAAAGCAAATGCCAAATTTCCTGTATTTCGCCATCTTTCAGGCTTTTAACAAATTAAAGTTGCATTTTCGTTCAATTAAATGCATATAATGTTTTCTAAAAGGATCCATCTGCACAAAACTATACATACGTATAGCAGAAAATCAGATTATGAATAATACAATTAACTTCATCCAAGTTTGAAGAAAACAAAACAACATGCCAACGCCGCCGTTTTTCATGTATTTGGTCAGCTTAGCCGATCGCCGCCGCCTATCATTTTACCTCGGCTCCAAACTCTGCTTTAGGCCGGGTTTAAGAAATGAGACAAATCAGTATGTGTCACCGATGCATGATGATTATTACATGATGATTATTGTTTGTAAATGTCATATCGACTGAAATTTTCTTACCTGTTTTTGAGCCTATTAAACAAATTTTGAAAATTATACTTTTTTGTGAATAGCGTTATTGATTATTACAGAGATCGAAATAGTACACACTTTTTACAATAATTTTACAACACAACACTACATATATACCAGAAAAAACTTTAATAAATAACATTTAATGTGCCCATCAGTTTTGGGCAGTGATATTGCATAATTGATGATTGATTACTACGTTTTATTTTTTTTTTTCAATTTATTAAGGGTGACTTGATGTTATTTCCAGATCGGCGACCACAGGGGGTTGCTCTTTGGTGATACGAAGTTTACGCATTCGTTGGTATATTACAAATATTGGAGAGATCAATAAAATGGAAAGACCTAAAAAGAGAAATGGATTTGTTTAGAGCAAAAAAATCAAGTTTTAGACACTAGAAAAAAACTCTAAACTCCAATTTCACAACCTCCGGTTAGGGCTAACTCACAGTTAAAAAAATAAAAATTTCATACAATTTGACAGCTATAACTGTAGGTTAGCTCTAACTGTAGGATAACCGAAAATTGTGGAATTGGTCGTTAGAGCCTTATTCCTACAGAAAAAAATGATGAAGGTTTAAAGAAAGGTTCTTCAGACCCTCATTAAATTTTTATGAACAAGGCCTCATATATGCCTCAAATTAAAAACTAAAATGTAAAATTTTCTTAAATTTCCAACAAAAATTGTCTACAACTTTTTGTGACAAACTACTATAGTACGTTAAAGAACTTACATAGGCCCAAAAATCGATAGAAAAATATTATAATCGTGGGTATAGAATGGATGTAAATCAGATATATATTGTAGAACGCAATGTATGTCGTTGTTAAGTAGATAATCCAACCGATGGATAGATAAACAAAAGGTGCCATCATTGCCAAACATTTCTGTAAAATAAAATAAAAATCCAATGAAGTATTATAGAACAGCGATATCTCTTCACTAACTTCGTTCAGTGTTTTTGTACCCACCTGATGAAGACCTCTTAAAAAGAGCAAAGATGTACCCACTCCAACTATACAAAAGACCAGTAGAAGAAATTCTGCATGTGCAAATCCCTCATGTCCAGAAGACACGTGTTTACTCTTGAATGGAAATGTATACTCCTCGTTCAGCAAAATGATATTATAAATAATGCCAATGAGATAGGAAAAGGCACTCAAACCGGCCACAACAAAACTGAGTGTCCGAAGATTGCAGCAACGCATTTTCTGGGGGTTTACTTAAAAATTTTTGTACTTAAAGAAAATAAAGATAAGAATTTTGCAAAGAATGCAAAGAGTTTATATTAATTTGCTAAATTGTAAAAGAAGTTCTCACTATAGCATTGACTGAAAAAACCGTTTTTTGCTGGCATGAAAAAGGCCAATTCTGGTGTAAGACGTGAATGGAGCCCTAAACACGAAAAAAATCTAAAACAAAATTCAATTTTCTCGGAAAGTGCCTTTCATATTTGAATCATATTTTTTGAAGTATAAGCCCGATAAAGACGGGAATTACTTTAAATTAAAGGAAATTGTTAAGCAAATGTTAATAAAGACACATTCATGTGGAAACAGAACTTTAGGTACTGTCTTTAAAATAATTAAAAAAACATTTGATTTTTAAATGTAAATAAGTCGGCTAAACCGATTTATGAATCCCCTAACTTTGAGTCCCAAAAAATATTCATAAATTTGTTTATTTTTTTGTTTTAATTAAATTATGGGAGTTACCAAAAGAGGCGTGCCAATAACGGCCACTTTTCTCTAGACTCTATGTACTATTAAAGCATTACACAGTACGAAATGTCAAGTATTTGTATGCACTGGTATTAAAGTTATAAGCTGGTAACTTTTGGTACAAAATGGTCCATGTGTGTGTGAGGTACCAAAAGGAGCGTGCCAATCACGCCCACTTTTCTCTGGACTCTAGCTACTATAAAAGCATTGCACTGTACAAAATTTCAAGTATTTGTATGAATATTTGTATATTAAAGCCATAAGCAGTTAACTTTTGGTGCAAAATGGTATATTGTGTGGGAGGTACCAAAAAGGGAGTGGTTACTTCGCCCATTTTTCTTGACGTGTTAGCGTCTAACAAACAAATACTATGTGCGAAATTTCAGAAGATTGGAGTAAGTAGTATAGAAGGTATTTAAAAAAAAAACAATATTTCACTAAAAGTTTACCCTTTGTGGGGGAGGTACTAGAAGGAGTGTACCAATATATCTTCGAACTTAGCCTGAGATAGAAAAAAATATTATCCCATACCAAATTTGAAGTCAATCTGTTACCTCTTGCGCTCCAGCCAGACAGACGGACGGACATTGCTCAAATGACATAGAATGGCTCAAAACGGATTTCCGCTGAACATACTTGGGGTCTTACGTCACTCCTTCACTTGTATTACACTTTTTGTCCTTAGCAAATGATATATACCTTCGTGACAATAAAGTGAGGTATAAATATATTTGATTCCATTGTTCAATAGCACTATGCAACAAAAACATTTTCGAAGGGCTGTGTATAGCATTTTTTGGTGTAATATGGTTTCCAAACAAGAAAAAATAATTTAACACCAGTAAGGAAAGGCTAAAGTCGGGCGGTGCCGACTATATAATACCCTACACCACTCTCGTAATATTGAAAAACTCTGATATATAAATTTTGTAATTCATGTATAAATTGTTTACATAAATTTACTTTTGGGACATTTTGCACTTAAATAATACCCTGTACCACAGTGTGGTGTAGGGTATAAAAATGATTGGATCTAAAGAGCCAAATCGGATGAAACATATATATGGGAGATATAGCTTAATTTTTACCGATTTCCTTTAAATTCGGCAATGTTTGTTCATGAATCAAGAAACTCTACCATTCTAAATTTCAAAACGATTGGATGTAAAATATAGATTCTATAGAACTAAAGGGCCAAATCGGACGAAACATATATATGGGAGCTATAGCTAAATCTTAACCGATTTTCTTCAAATTCGGTAGTGTTGTTTCCTGGATCAAGAAACTCTACCATTCAAAATTTCAAAACGATTGGATGTAAAATACAGCTTTTATAGGACTAAAGGGCCAAATCCAACGAAACATATATATGGGAGCTATAGCTAAATCTTAACCGATTTTCTTCAAATTCGGCAGTGTTGGTTCATAGATCAAGAAACTCCACCATTCTAAATTTCAAAATGATTGGATGTAAAATACAGCTTCTACAGGACTAAAGGGCCAAATCGGACGAAACATGTATATGGGAGCTATAGCTAAATCTTAACCGATTTTCTTCAAATTCGGTATTGTTGGTTCATGGATCAATAAACTCTACAATTCTAAATTTCAAAACGATTGGATGTAAAATACAGCTTCTATAGAACTAAAGGGCAAAATCGGACGAAACATATATATGGGAGGTATAGCTAAATCTTAACCGATTTTCTTCAAATTCGGTAGTGTTGGTTCATGGATCAAGAAACTCTACGATTCTAAATTTCAAAATGATTGGATGTAAAATACAGCTTCTTCAGGACTAAAGAACAAAATCGGACGAAACATATATATGGGAGCTATAGCTAAATCTTAACCGATTTTCTTCAAATTCGACAATGTTGGTTCATGGATCAAGAAACTCTACCATTCTAAATTTCAAAACGATCGGATGTAAAATACAGCTTCTATAGGACTAAAGGGCCAAATCGGACGAAACATATATATGGGAGTTATAGCTAAATCTATTCTGCCGATTTTCTTCAAATTCGGCAATGTTGGTTCATGGATCAAGAAACTCTACCATTTTAAATTTCAAAAGGATTGGAATTAAAATACAGCTTCTATAGGACTAAAGGGCCAAATCGGACGAAAGATATATATGGGAGCTATATCTTAATCTGAACCGATTTCAACCAAATTCAATAGCGATCTTAACTGCCGCGAAATACTCTAAACTGCAAAATTTCAGAACGATCGGAGTGAAATTGCGACCTGTAGTCGACGAACAACGGACGGACGGACGGACATCGTTAAATCGACTCAGCTAGTGATTCTGAGTCGATCGGTATACTTTAAGGTGGGTCTAGCTGTGTTATTTTCAGGTGTTACAAACATCTGCCGCGAAACAAACTTATAATACCCTGTACCACAGTGTGGTGTAGGGTACAAAAAATGTATGCTAAATTGTTATACCCTACACCACACTGTGGTACAGGGTATTATAAGTTTGTTTCACGGCAGATGTTTGTAACACCTGAAAATAACACAGCTAGACCCACCTTAAAGTATACCGATCGACTCAGAATCACTAGCTGAGTCGATTTAACGATGTCTGTCCGTCTGTGTGTCCATGTAAAGTTGTTCGTCGACTACAGGTCGCAATTTCACTCCGATCGTTCTGAAATTTTGCAGTTTAGAGTATTTCGCGGCTATTGAATATCGCTATTGAATTTGGTTGAAATCGGTTCAGATTTAGATATAGCTCCCATATATATCTATCGTCCGATTTGGCCCTTTAGTCCTATAGAAGCTGTATTTTACATCCAATTTTTTTGAAATTTAGAATGGTAGAGTTTCTTGATCCATGAACCAACATTGCCGAATTTGAAGAAAATCGGTTAAGATTTAGCTATAGCTCCCATATATACGTTTCGTCCGATTTGGCCCTTTAGTCCTATAGAAGCTGTATTTTACATCCGATCGTTTTGAAATTTAGAATGGTAGAGTTTCTTGATCCATGAACCAACATTGCCGAATTTGAAGAAAATCGGTTAAGATTTAGCTATAGCTCCCATATATATGTTTCGTCCGATTTGGCCCTTTAGTCCTATAAGAGCTGTATTTTACATCCAATCGTTTTGAAATTTAGAATGGTAGAGTTTCTTGATCCATGAACCAACACTACCGAATTTGAAGAAAATCGGTTAAGATTTTGCTATAGCTCCCATATATATGTTTCGTCCGATTTGGCCCTTTAGTCCTATAAGAGCTGTATTTTACATCCAATCGTTTTGAAATTTAGAATGGTAGAGTTTCTTGATCCACGAACCAACATTGCCGAATTTGAAGAAAATCGGTTAAGATTTTGCTATAGCTCCCATATATATGTTTCATCCGATTTGGCTCTTTAGTCCTGTAGAAGCTGTATTTTACATCCAATCGTTTTTATACCCTACACCACACTGTGGTACAGGGTATTATTTAAGTATAAAATGACTCAAAAGTAAATTTATGTAAACAATTTATACATGAATTACAAAATTTATATTTCAGAGTTATTCAATATTACGAGAGTGGTGTAGGGTATTATATAGTCGGCCCCGCCCGACTTTAGCCTTTCCTTACTGGTTGTTTTTAAATTCCCAATTTCTTGCAAGGTGTCTTCAATATTTGGACCATATTTTTTGAAGTAGTAAGGGAAATTATTAAACAAATGTTAACGAAGAAAATAATACGTATTTGAACATCTATGGATAAATGTAGAAATTATAGCACTTTTGGTAGAAATAAGAGAATTTCAACATAATCCGGTTTTTATACTCCCACTTTTGTGAGCGAGAGTATATCTAAAGTTAAACACATCGATAAAGGGACCAAAAGAGACCAAAAGAGACCCCAAGAATATTTGGCGGAAATCCGTTTTGGGTCATTTTATGCCATTTGAGCAATGTCCGTCAGCCTTTACGTCTGTCTGTCTGGTTGGCGCTCACGATAACTTTCAACACGAGTAACCCATTGATTTGGTACGTGTAAATCTCAGGCTAACATCAAAGATGGACTATGTTGGTCCACTTCCTTGAGTACCTCTCACCCAAAGGGTCAAAATAAGTGAAATATTTGTTATCGCATAACTTCTATGTTACTACTTAGAATCATTCACAATTCCACAAATGGTATTAGTTTCTTGGCCCCTATCAACTCAGCCCAATTCGTTGAAATTTGAGGTTTTTGTGGCGTTACGAAGTCAAATCTAGAGAGACGTTTGTAGGGGGGCTATATCAAAACATGGACCTATGATTACTGTTGTTCGTGTGAAGGATACTGGGTATAAATAAGCCCAAATTACCAATTTTCAGCCAGAACAGTCGTCATTTGTGGTCTCTATGGCGTTAAGATGTCAAATAGTGGTGATGCTGTATATGGGGGATATATCCCAAAATGGGCCGATATTGCCCATTTTCAATCCCAAATTACCTGCAGATATAAGAAGTATATGTACCAAATTTCAGCCACCTAACTCAAGTATTATAGATTGTAGCGTGATTACAACAGACGGACGGACGGACGGACAGACAGACAGACGGACATGGCTAAATCGTTTTAGAATTTTACGACGATTAATAATAAAGTATATACCTTATGCGGTCTCGGATCAATATTTAGTGGTGTTACAAACGGAGTGACAAAATGAATATACCCCCTATCCTATGGTGGAGGGTAAACAAAAAATAAAAAATCAATTGTTTTAACGACAGTTACTAAAATGAGATACTGAATGTTTTATTTTCAGCATCTCTAGCCCTCATAATTTCCTCTTATTTAAATGGTATCCCGGCTTTATCGAACTTCAAAAAACATGGTCCAACTACTAATGGTAACTTCCATGAAAATTGGATTTTAGAAAATATTTTTAAAAAAAAACTTTACCATAAAAAATTTTTTGTTTTTGTTTCATATCCTCAATCTAAACAAAAAATATTTTAGGTCGCGGAGAAAAAAATGCATTTTTGTATAGTGCCGTGAGTAGGTGTCATATAAACAAATCAAAACTTGTTCGGATGCTACACATTTTGAGGAAATTTGGTAATGTCAGAACATGTGTGGAATTGTGAACGATTCTGAATAGTAGTATATAAGTTATGAGATAATAAATATTTCACAAAAATGTTTACACTTCGTGTCTGAGTTACTCGAAGGAGTGAACCAACATAGTCCATCTTTGATCTTAGCCTGAGATAGAAAAAAATATTAAGACATACTAAATTTAAAGTTATTCGGTTACACCTGTAGAATGTTATCGTGAGCACCAGCCATACAGACTGACGGACGTACGGGCATTGCTCAAATGGATTAAAATGTTCAATGGATTTCCGCCAAATATTCTTGAGATCTCTCAGGCCACTGATTCGATGTGGTCTACTTTTGGCCCGCAGCAACTGAGATGAACCCTCGTTCACAATAGCGGGCTTATAAAAACAGGATTTTTTTTGAAATTCTCTTACTGCTACCGAAAAATAGCACTGTGCTCTAAATGGTACATTAAAAACGTAATAGAAATGAGACCCTATGGATGTACCTATTTCGACCTTGCTGAATCCAGTGGTGCTAGCCGTTTTCTAGGTTAGATCTTGTTTTCGCGATATTAGACCACAAAGTTGCCAAAAAATCAGAGAGGTTAGTTACCTCGGAGGTTATTTTGATGTGGAAGACTTGGGAATACACGCTTCAGTCCAAAGAACGAAATAAAGGGAAAACTTGGATAATTATTTGTCCTTACCTCTAAAAAATTGCTATCAAATCATATCATTTGTCAAAAGTCATACAAATCGACGACATTTTTAGTTGGTCTCTTTGAGAAAAATATTCCTCGCGAAAAAATATTATAGGTCTCCCCTCAATATATTTATGAACAATCAACGGGTTTCATAATTTAACAAGTTTTGTTGGTTAGCTTTGTAATTTTTCATAAACACTAACCGAAAATTTATTTACAAAAATTTATTTCAAAATCTTATATCAATAAATAATAGAAATACACAAATTATGCAATAAATCGAAATCTGCTTATTTCTCATAAAAACGTTGAAAAGTGACTCATAGTAATTTTCGCCAGGAATATTTTATACTCAAAGACACCAACTAACAATGTCGTCCATTTGTATGACTTTTGACATATGATACGATGTGATAGCAATTTTTTAGGGATAAGGGAATGAGACGCAGGGACGACTGTTTTGAGAGAAATAATTCTTCAAGGGTTCCCTTTATTTCGTTCTCTGGACTGAAATGCGTATTCCGAAGTCTTCCACTTCAAAATCACCTCCGAGATAACTAACCTCTCAGATTTCCTTGCAAATTTTATGGTGGGATATCGCGAAAGCAAAAGCTAACCTAGAAAAACGGCTAGCACAACTGGATTCAGCAATGTGGAAATAGGTATATCCATACACTGAAAATTTTTTTTTCAAAAATAAGTATATTTTGTACTTAAAATTAAGAAAATTTACTTAAAATTAGGTAAATTACTTAATATTAATGAAATTTTCTATATTAAAGGCACAAAATGTACTTATTTTAAAAACTAATGACGTCTTTGGAGCCATTCTTTAATTTTATGACAATTTATTTTCAGTGTAGGGTCTCTATTCTGTTACATTTTTAAACTAGCACAGTGTAATTAATTAAATGTTTTTTCATTCTGTGTTACTCACAAATTTGGAGTACACCTTAGTCGGTTTCCCCGACCTTAATATTTCAATTAAAGATTTGAAACTTAATGATACGAGTTCCACGTTTTTAAATTTCACCGCCAACAACCTTTGCCTAAGCACCGTATTCGCTAACTAAATATCGTTTTGGCTATTTCAAATTGTGTATTCACTTATGTCCGGCTGCTCCTCAGGGTTTAGGGAAACGAACTAGTCTCCCGTCAGCACAAAAATGATGACGTTGTACAAAAAAGGAGTAGTAGGTGCAGTCATCATGCTGTTATATAATTATAAACAAAACCATAGAATTTTTTGCGAATTTTTGTTTTGTTTCGCTATTCTTCTTTACTCACATTTGTTTTCGTCCAATTTGGCGGTTCGTTTAAAACACTCCTGGAACATCTTCACCATCGAATATACGAGTATCTGATATTATTGTATAGCGGCAGCAAACACGCACATCCTTGGACAATGTACATATGTATAGGTACAACTTAAACTGTATAACCACAAATACAATACATATTGTGCCCGGTAGGAAAAGTGATGTTAGAGATTTTTATCATTATGCGTTCAACATACTGACAAATCGTTACCTCCATTCTAGAACGATTAAAAATGTTTGAAGAGATTATTTCTCTTAAAAAAATCTAGAAGGGACTTTTATAGGTGAGCTTCATATGGGCTTTTCTCCAATGTCGAATGCGAGATTCGTACGCATTCATTTTGACAAAGGGCGAAACTTATAGCTCTGGATTAGCACTATAATTGGTGCTAAGATTGATTTTGGCCAATTGTTCGTTTTCAAGATAACCCAAATCCACCCCAAATCTTAAATAACACTAGGTTACAAAAATTTTTGGGCGAAGGGCTGTGCTAAACATTATCTGGTGTAATATGGTTCCTACATACAAAAACAAATATTAATAACAATTAAGAAAGTTCAGTCGGGTAAACCGACTTACAAATCTACTCATCTGCAGTACCAAAAAATTCTAGTAAATTTATTTATTTTTATACCCTCACTTTAGTGTGACGAGGGTATATATCATTTGCTACGAAAAAAAGTGTAACACATTGAAAGAGTGATCTAAGACCCTAAGTATGTTCGGCGGATATTCGTTTTGGGTCATTTTAAGTCGAATGAGCAATGTCCGTCCGTCTGTCTGTCTGTTTGCTGGCTGGTGCGCATGATAACTCTCGAAAGGAGTAACCGATTGACTTCAAATTTGGTACGTGGTAATATTTTTTTCTATCTCCGGCTAAATTCGAAGATGGGCTATATTGGTCCACTCCTTCTGGTACCTCCCCCACAAAGAGTTAAAATGTTGTGAAATATTGCATCTTTAATAACTGCTATACTGCTTATTCGAATTTTCTGAAATTCCACACATAGCATTAGTTTATTAGTCGCTATCAACTCGAGAAAAATGGGCCATGTTGCTGCGCCCCTTTTGGTACCTCCCACACAAGTGCACACAAGTTAACAGCTTATAACATTAATAAAGTGTATAAAAATACTTGAAATTTTGTACAGGGTAATGCTTTTATTGTGTCTATAGCCCTGTAAAAAATGGACGTCATCAACGCGCCCCTTTTTGTACCTCCCACACAAAATGGCCAAATCATACCAAAAGTTAATATCTGATAACGTTAATATACCACTGCAAATAAACGCTTATAATTCGGCACAGTGGAATGTATTTAAAGTATCTAATATTCAGCGAAAAATAGGTGCATTTGTTAAAAACCTTCTGGTACCTCCCATACAAATTGACAGAATAATTCGTTTAATATTCCATATTACATTACTCACAAAGTGAGGGTATACCTTAGTCGGTTTACCCGACTGAAACTTTCTTACTTGTTTATTATAATTAAATTATTATCAATTTAAATTGCATTTAATAACTTTAAAGTATGTACTGGTATTAAAGTTAAAAGCTGTTTACTTTTGGTACAAAATGGTCCATTTGTTTGGGTACCAAAATGGGCGTATCAATAACGGTTACTTTTTTCTGTGCTCTAGATACTATAAAAGCATTACACCGTACAATATTTCAAGCAAAATATAAGCTGTTAACATTGTATGCCACGTAGTCCATTTGTGTGAATGGCACCAAAATGGGCGTGCCTATGACGCACATTTTTTATAAAAATGTAGGTAAAGGTACAAAATTTCAAGTACTTGCATTAAAGTTTTAAGCTGTTAACTTTTGGTACAAAATGGTACATTTGTGTGGGAGGTACCAATACGGGTGGGCGAATGACTCATGTCATATTATCGCATGTTATATTTGAAGTCAACCGGTTACTTCTTTCGAGAGTTATTGTGCACACCCGCCAGCAGACAGACACAAAGCCAACACATTGCAAACAGACAAGCGGACGGACATTGCTCAAATGACTTAAAATGACCCAAATCGAATTTCCGCCAAACACACTCCTTCGATGTGTTACACATTTGGCCCGTAGCAAATGATTATGTATAACCTCGTATCACTAAAGTGGGGGTATAACAAGTAAGAAATTTCAGTCTGGTAAACCGACTAAGGTATACCCTCACTTTGTGAGCAATGTAAATGTACTAAAACGGGATAACTCGCTGTTAACTTTTTGCACAAAATGGTACGTTTGTATGGGAGGTACCAAAAGAGGCATAATAAAAAAGGCCCAATTTTCGACAGACTGTAGGTACTTTGAAAACGCTGCACTGTAAACAATTTTAAGTGTTTTTATGTACAAGTTTCAAGTTATAAGCTGTTAACTTTTCGCACAGAAAGGTACCTTTTTGTGGGAGGCAACAAAAGGGGAATGGCAATAACGCCCATTTTACAGTGGACTGTAGGTACTGCAAAACCATTACACTGTACAAAATTTCAAGTATTTGTATGCATTGGTATTAATGTTATAAGCAGTTAAATTTTGATATAAAATGGTCCATTTGTGGGAGGTACCAAAAGGGGCGTAGCAACTTCACCCATTTTTCTCGAGATGATAACCCTATGGCGAACAAATGTTCGGCAATTTTCTTCCCTGAATAATTCCCTTGTTCGAAAAAATTCCCCCTATCGTGAATTATTTTTGTGTGTGGAATTTTTTCCCTTTTCACCTCGGTTTGTTCACTTTGCTAGCGAACAGAACGGACTCATCGTGAAAGTGTTTATTTTTGTCTTCAAATATTGAATAAAACTAAAAAAATATTTATTTTACAGGAGTGGATTAGTTAGAAAATAACAAAGTGATATCTTTTTAAGAACTCCATTTGTCCGTTCTATAATGTTTCGACATTTTACATGGACATAATTAAATTTCTTTTTGACAGAGCCAGCTGCAGGAGTTCTATATGGAACTAACAGTCAGGGCTCCAGTGGGTATCCGCCATCGTTGGTATGACATATGTATTCGTATATATATTCTCAACTAATAACAACAATTTGCTTCCACTTCATAAAGTCTTTTCCATTACATTTCTGAAATAACTCGTTCTCCACACAAATGAATCGTGACAAGCTCCGTGATATGTCCTATTAACGTGTCGTATCCTCAGTTTACTATCGTTTATCTTTGAAACATGTAAAGGGTCCGCCAAATAACTTTTTTTTTGAAAACATCGCGCAAAATGTCGAGTGTAGCTTCGGCTGTGTGGCACGTAGCGCCGTCCTGTTGAAGCCAAATGTTGCCAATAATCTCCTCTTCAATTTTTGTGAACGAAAATTCGTTCAACATGGCCCGATAACGATCGCCATTGGCTGTAACGGCCACTCCTTGCTCATGGCCCAATTATGCCTCTGGACCAAAATCCGCACCAAACAGTGACTCGTTTTGGGTGTATCGGCTTTTCAATGTATGCGTGCGGATTTTCTGTGCCCCAAATGCGACAATTTTGCTTGTTTACATACCCGCCAAGATCAAAATGAGCTTTTTTTTTTGGCAAAATCGGCATCTTCTGTAAGTCGATCGCTCCCAGCGTTGTTCAAGCGTATACACAACCATATTCGTTCAGCGGAAGGATAAAACTAATTATCTGTCAAATCAAACAGGAGCTAAGTGTTGCCATTCACGAAATAAGCCCTAGTTGAAAAAAACGTTAGATTTCGGACCCTTTATTTGATTAAATCGGGAGAATATTTAAAAAAATTGGGGGGGGGGGGTGGCTGTACGATTGTCTCATTTAGCTAAACTATCCTTTTCTGTTAAAGTACAGGTGCTTGTTTGTCTGCGGTGATACGATTTTTACGTTTCAATACACCCAAGGACACCGGGTATTCCAAATTTAGTGCATAAACCAAATTCTATAACATTTCCTTCCTTTTGAGTTCGATATGTTATCCACTTGCGACAAATTCTCGATTCTAATGGAATCAAAACATGGGAGAGTATTTCACTGACCGTGCCATGCCGACTTCAGGAACTCTGCCAAATCCTTTCAGATACCCACCATCTGCAAAGAACTGTAGAAAGGCAGTCAGTATTACAATTGGAGTAATCGCAAATGATATTTTTGTAGTACAGGGTTAGAATTTGTTCGAGTACATTCAAGAGGTATGTAAAAACCGCCTTGTTTACCCTGTAATGTTGAACAAATCTAAAAAACAATTTAGACAAAAACACGTATGCTATTAAGGACAATTACAGTATAGCAGGCAACTCCAAAGGATTTGATGCATCTCTCAAACTTCATCGCTCGTTGTTCTATACACCCTTCTTGTTCCTCTAATAGAATAATAATTCTTTTTTTAACATTTATGTAATATTTTAACCTTACCTTTAAAAACAAAATGCTTTTCAACTCTTCTTCTTGTTTTTCACTGATAATTTATTAATTTTGAACAGCTGTTCGTTTTCGATACATCATACAGATTCGAAGTGAACAAACTGTTCCCTAATATTCACGATAGCATACCACTTCCACTTCCCGTGAAGTGAAGAAATCTAGGGAACAAATATTCCACTTATTATTCACGATAGGTGTGACTATGTGTGGAATTTCAGAAGGTTAAAATAAGTAGTATATACTCGTAAGTTATTATAGAATCAATACCAATCTCTAAATGTTAACCCTTTTTGAGGGAGGTACTAGAAGGAGTGGATCAATATGACCCATCTTCGAACTTAGCCGGAGATAGAAAACATATATTATCGCATACCATATTTGAAGTCAATCGGTTACTTCTTTCGAGAATTATCGTGTGCACCAGCCAGCAGACAGACATACAGACGGACGGAGGGACATTGCTCATTCGACTTAAAATTACCCAAAACGGATATCCGCCGAACATACTTAGGGTCTTAGGTCACTCCTTCGATGTGTTATACTTTTGCCTCGTAGCAAACGATATATACCCTCCACTCTAAGGTGAGGGAATAAAAATATTACAGTAATGTTACAACACTGCACTACATACGGGGTATGTTCAAATAATATCGCGAATTTTTAAATTCCGCGGGCTACGTGTATTTGATTTTTGATATTTTTGTAGCGTTATGTTGGTTCTCATGTTCCTTACTTATGCTGACAAGGTCGGATATTTTGAATGTTTAGTTAATTTTTGACAGCTGTTGTGCTTGGATATGTTTTAACTTGTCTTCGATTTTTATCTATTTCAGGAAATGGATCAAAGAATCTGCATCACATTTTGTGTGAAAAACAAAATAAAGTGCGCTGACACATTCCGAATGTTGACTGTGGCATATGGTGAAGGTACCTTGGACCAAAGCAACGTTTATCGGTGGTACAGAATGTTCTTAGAAAGCCGAGAAGATGCGAAGGACGAATAGCGCGCCGGACGCCCGAGCACATCAACAGCAGACGAAAACATCACAGTTTTCTTTGATTGCAGGGGCGTGGTGCATTATGAGTTCTTGCCACAGGGTAGTACGGTCAATAAAGAATATTACCTGCAAGTTATGCGCAAAATGCGCGAAGCAAACCGCCAAAAACGCCCGGATTTGTGGAAGAACAAAAACTGGCTTTTGCACCGTGATAACGCCCCTTCACACACATCGTTGCTTGTGCGCGAATATTTGGCCAAAAACAACACAGTAATAGTGCCGCAGCCACCATATTCCCCTGACCTAGCCCCCTGTTACCACTTCTTGTTCCCAAAACTTAAAAGGCCCATGAAAGGACGACGCTACGATACGATTGAGGAGATGAAGACGGCATCGAAGGAGGAACTGAACAAGCTCACAAAAAATTACTATTTGAAGTGCTTCGAGGATTGGAAAAAAATGTTGACAGTTGTGTATTATATCCGAGGGGAATTACATTGAAGGGGGCAAAATAGATATTCATGCACGCAAAGAAAAAATTCGTTTCTGCGAAGCGAAATATTAGACAACTACAATTCTCGTTTGCCGGAACTGAAATTTCGTTTGTTGTAAATGAATCATATTCTGATCAAAAGAAATTTCAGTTGTCGTAAACGAGAATTGTAGTTGTCTAATATTTCGTTTTGCAGAAACGATTTTTTTCTTTGCGTGTGAATAAATAAATACTTTTTGAAAAAATACAAAATTCGTGATTTTTTTTTTAACATACTACGTATAGATTACAATAAAGTTTGATAAATAACATTTATTTATGTATTTATATTAATCACAATACAAAAAAAATTAATATTCTAATTTTACGGTCCAGGGAAAAGCGGCGTTACAAAGACCATGTGGCTCGATTTTGCAGCGACAGACCAGACCACCTCTGGTGGGAATCGAACTCACGACTCCCAATCTCATAGGCGAGCTTGCTTCCAACTCACCTACACCTTATAAATATTTTTGGACACTGATATTGGATAATTGATATTAGATTACTATGTATTATATTTATACCCTCACTTTAGTGTGACGAGGGTATATATCATTTGCTACGGAAAAAAGTGTAACACATCGAAGGAGTGACCTAAGACCCCAAGTATGTTCGGCGGAAATCCGTTTTGGGTCATTTTAAGTCGAATGAGCAATGTCCGTCCGTCTGTCTGTCTGTCTGTCTGTCTGTCTGTCTGTCTGTCTGTCTGTCTGCTGGCTGGTGCGCACGATAACTCTCGAAAGGAGTAACCGATTGACTTCAAATTTCGTATGTGGTAATATTTTTTTCTATCTCCAGCTAAGTTCGAAGATGGGCCATATTGGTCCACTCCTTCTGGTACCTCCCCCACAAAGGGTTAAAATGTTGTGAAATATTGATTATTTAATAACTGCTATAATACGTATTCGAATCTTCTGAAATTCCGCACATAGACTTAGTTTGTTAGTCGCTGTCAACTCGAGGAAAATGGGCGAAATTACCACGCCCCTTTTGGTACCTCCCACACAAATGCACCATTTTGCACTAAAAGTTAAAAGCTTATAACATTAATACCAGTGTTTAGAAATACTTGAAATTTTGTACAGTGTAATGCTTTTATAGTGCCTACAGTCCAGTGAAAAATGGGCGTTATTGCCGCGCCCCTTTTGGTACCTCCCACACAAATGCACCATTTTGCACCAAAAGTTAACGGTTTATAACATTAATATCAGTGTATAAAATTACTTGAAATTTTGTACAGTGTAATGCTTTTTTAATGCCTATAGTCCAGTGAAAAATGAGCGTTATCACCACGCCCCTTTTTGTACCTCCCACACAAAATGGCCAAATTATACCACAATTTAATGTCTCATAACGTTTATACCAGTGCACATAAATGATTATAAGTCGGCACAGTGCAATGTATTTAAAGTATCTACTGTTCAGCGAAATATAGGTGTATTTCTTAAACCCCTTCTGGTACCTCCCACAAAAATTGACAGAATAATTTGTGTAATATTCAATATTACATTACTCACAAAGTGAGGGTATACCTTAGTCGGTTTACCCGACTGAAACTTTCTTACTTGTTTTTTAAATTTATTAAGGATGACTTGATCTTATTTCCAGATCGGCTACCACAGGGTGTTGCTTTTTGGTGATATGAAGGGTACGCATTCGGTAGTATATGAGAAATATTGGAGAAATGAATAAAATGGAAAGACCTGAAAAATAAATGGAATGGATTTGTTCTTTGTTTGTTATAAATATAAAAACAAGACCTTGAGCTCAATCAATTATTAATTTCATATATTTTTTATTTTCTTATAATAAGTTTTTCTGTAAATACTCGTATAGCTAAAAAAATCAAATTTCAGTTTCCCGGTTGTGAAACTGAAAAAGTTAGTGAGTAAAAATGGTGTTTTTTGCAAATTCAATTTTTCATTAACGATTAAACGACCCAAATAATAGGTATTAAAAATAATGGCCTTATAACTAAATTCTAATAAAGTATATAAAGTGCTTCGCATTAGAAATAACACCCTATGTCTGTTCATTTACCTACTACACAGTTTACAATTTTAAAAATTTTTTTTCTATATTGTTGTTGGAAATTGTTAAAAATGGTGTGGTAGCTAAAGGAACAGAGCTCCTATATACTTCTTCAAGTTCAAAACTGATGTGAACAATTTTCTAAAATTTTCAGCAAAAATTATGTACTCACACAGGACCAGAAATACAGAGAAAAATAGTAAAATCATAGGGATATATTCTCTGCTGTGCACCAAAAGTGTATTATATAATGCAATGAATGACGTTGTTGAGTAGATAATCCATCCGGTGGACAGATAAACAAAAGGTGCCATAAGTTCCAAACTTTTCTGTAACATAAAAACCAACGAAATAGTTAAAGACTAAAATTTCACTTCGTTAATTTTGTTCAGTGTAATTGTACCCACCTGATGGAGACCTCTTGCAAACAACAACGATGTACCGAATCCTGTTATATAAATGACTAATAGAACAAAATCTGCATGCGGGTCATATGTATGTTTCGGATATTTATATTCCTCGGTCATAGAAATAATATCAAAAATAATGCCAATGATATAGGAGAAGGCACTCAAACCGGCCACAACAAAACTGAGTGTCCGTAGATTACAGCAACACATCTTTCTGGGTTTTACTTCAAACGTATTTTACTTAATGTATGAAATTTATATTAGTTGCTTTACGCAAAAATACTCGCATACTCATAGCCTGGCAAGTGGGAAAAACAAAGATATACTATTTTCCGTTGTAATGAAACAACGGCTTTCAACGGTAAATATTATTCGTAAACTGAAAAACAATATGCCTTAAATATGGCCAAAAGACCGAAAGGTAAACGTGGAGAAATTAATGCAAGGCCGCATTGCTGCTGAAGGAATGAATGGGCCCAGAAAACCGGATTTTTATTTTCCAAAAACACAAGTTGCGCTGCAGATATCAATGAAATAATAATTCTACTAGTTTTAGAATCAATTTATCTAAAAGTCTGCCTCCTTATACAGGGTGGCCCACAATGACCGAAGGGTTTTGAGTTCATTATAACTTTAGTATTAGTATTAGTATTAGTATTAGTATTAGTATTAGTATTAGTATTAGTATTAGTATTAGTATTAGTATTAGTATTAGTATTAGTATTAGTATTAGTATTAGTATTAGTATTAGTATTAGTATTAGTATTAGTATTAGTATTAGTATTAGTATTAGTATTAGTATTAGTATTAGTATTAGTATTAGTATTAGTATTAGTATTAGTATTAGTATTAGTATTAGTATTAGTATTAGTATTAGTATTAGTATTAGTATTAGTATTAGTATTAGTATTAGTATTAGTATTAGTATTAGTATTAGTATTAGTATTAGTATTAGTATTAGTATTAGTATTAGTATTAGTATTAGTATTAGTATTAGTATTAGTATTAGTATTAGTATTAGTATTAGTATTAGTATTAGTATTAGTATTAGTATTAGTATTAGTATTAGTATTAGTATTAGTATTAGTATTAGTATTAGTATTAGTATTAGTATTAGTATTAGTATTAGTATTAGTATTAGTATTAGTATTAGTATTAGTATTAGTATTAGTATTAGTATTAGTATTAGTATTAGTATTAGTATTAGTATTAGTATTAGTATTAGTATTAGTATTAGTATTAGTATTAGTATTAGTATTAGTATTAGTATTAGTATTAGTATTAGTATTAGTATTAGTATTAGTATTAGTATTAGTATTAGTATTAGTATTAGTATTAGTATTAGTATTAGTATTAGTATTAGTATTAGTATTAGTATTAGTATTAGTATTAGTATTAGTATTAGTATTAGTATTAGTATTAGTATTAGTATTAGTATTAGTATTAGTATTAGTATTAGTATTAGTATTAGTATTAGTATTAGTATTAGTATTAGTATTAGTATTAGTATTAGTATTAGTATTAGTATTAGTATTAGTATTAGTATTAGTATTAGTATTAGTATTAGTATTAGTATTAGTATTAGTATTAGTATTAGTATTAGTATTAGTATTAGTATTAGTATTAGTATTAGTATTAGTATTAGTATTAGTATTAGTATTAGTATTAGTATTAGTATTAGTATTAGTATTAGTATTAGTATTAGTATTAGTATTAGTATTAGTATTAGTATTAGTATTAGTATTAGTATTAGTATTAGTATTAGTATTAGTATTAGTATTAGTATTAGTATTAGTATTAGTATTAGTATTAGTATTAGTATTAGTATTAGTATTAGTATTAGTATTAGTATTAGTATTAGTATTAGTATTAGTATTAGTATTAGTATTAGTATTAGTATTAGTATTAGTATTAGTATTAGTATTAGTATTAGTATTAGTATTAGTATTAGTATTAGTATTAGTATTAGTATTAGTATTAGTATTAGTATTAGTATTAGTATTAGTATTAGTATTAGTATTAGTATTAGTATTAGTATTAGTATTAGTATTAGTATTAGTATTAGTATTAGTATTAGTATTAGTATTAGTATTAGTATTAGTATTAGTATTAGTATTAGTATTAGTATTAGTATTAGTATTAGTATTAGTATTAGTATTAGTATTAGTATTAGTATTAGTATTAGTATTAGTATTAGTATTAGTATTAGTATTAGTATTAGTATTAGTATTAGTATTAGTATTAGTATTAGTATTAGTATTAGTATTAGTATTAGTATTAGTATTAGTATTAGTATTAGTATTAGTATTAGTATTAGTATTAGTATTAGTATTAGTATTAGTATTAGTATTAGTATTAGTATTAGTATTAGTATTAGTATTAGTATTAGTATTAGTATTAGTATTAGTATTAGTATTAGTATTAGTATTAGTATTAGTATTAGTATTAGTATTAGTATTAGTATTAGTATTAGTATTAGTATTAGTATTAGTATTAGTATTAGTATTAGTATTAGTATTAGTATTAGTATTAGTATTAGTATTAGTATTAGTATTAGTATTAGTATTAGTATTAGTATTAGTATTAGTATTAGTATTAGTATTAGTATTAGTATTAGTATTAGTATTAGTATTAGTATTAGTATTAGTATTAGTATTAGTATTAGTATTAGTATTAGTATTAGTATTAGTATTAGTATTAGTATTAGTATTAGTATTAGTATTAGTATTAGTATTAGTATTAGTATTAGTATTAGTATTAGTATTAGTATTAGTATTAGTATTAGTATTAGTATTAGTATTAGTATTAGTATTAGTATTAGTATTAGTATTAGTATTAGTATTAGTATTAGTATTAGTATTAGTATTAGTATTAGTATTAGTATTAGTATTAGTATTAGTATTAGTATTAGTATTAGTATTAGTATTAGTATTAGTATTAGTATTAGTATTAGTATTAGTATTAGTATTAGTATTAGTATTAGTATTAGTATTAGTATTAGTATTAGTATTAGTATTAGTATTAGTATTAGTATTAGTATTAGTATTAGTATTAGTATTAGTATTAGTATTAGTATTAGTATTAGTATTAGTATTAGTATTAGTATTAGTATTAGTATTAATGTTTTTTATTTCGTTAAAGTAATGTCCTGCATTAGCTTGGGGCCTTTCGAACCTTTGATACAGGCATGTGTAAAGAGGTGCCACACAAATATCGCGTTATGAGATTGCTTTTAACCGCACCTTTAGCAACTAACCAAATATGCGTATGTTCAAAGGAGTGGATAGCCGAATATGTACCCTAATTTATTTATTAATTAATGTGTCCCAAAATGTCCTGTGATCTTCGAACATTCGAATTTAAAATGCAATAATTAAACGATGATTCTCACGCAATGCTATTGAACATTTTATGGTAATAAAATTCAGTTGTTAAAGGGCTATTAGATGTATTTAGCAATCAATGTTTCATACAAAAGGTCTATTATCTAGAAAATTTGCATTAAATTATTAAATAAGTTTGGGTGTTCATTATTCGATTTGATGTTGTTATCTCCAACATTTCACAGCATTCAGATTTATTTTACAAGTTTTTGATTCGAAACCACTGTGAAATAGATATTAAATATTCGTACATCGCTTCTAGAAGCTTTAAACCGGCACTCAGTCTGCAGTTGGTTATTTTGTGGTGAATTAGATTGGGAATTTCTGACCAACTAATAATCTTCAATCATCTGCAATTTGTGATGACTATGCACAATATACACTGTGCAACAATATTTAGATACATATTATAAATTTTTACTTATATTTTTGTCAATCGACCTTACATATTATATTACATCACGATGATGTAGTTTGATGCCACCCTAAAAAATCTTTTCTGCGGAATGTTTGCTGGAAACATATTATTTTTGTGAAAATTTACTTCACAATTAACCTTTTTATTTAATTCCCCGTTTTTCATGATAATCTAAAAATAGTTATAGAAGAGATATTCAAATATTTTTTTCGGTATGTAAATACAAAATATTTGCAAAAAATTAAACTTATAATGTGTAAAATATATTAGAGAGTAAAATGTAAGTATTTTACTCTCAAATATATCTTGTTTCTCCGTTCATAGACAGGAAAATTGACATAAATTATGTTGTGTGTGGAATCGATCATTTTTATCGATAAAAAATTCGTTTCTCGAAACACTTTATATACATCCGTTCCTGTAAAATTATATAAGAAGATAATTTATATATTTTTCAAGATAATGAATATTTGGTTTTCCTATTGAATCATAAAAAATCCATAACGTTTTTAAAGGGCTATTGCCATTTTTGAGCTTTCGATTCTTCTTTAAAATTTCTGGAAATCAATTGAAAATTAAACAAATTTTAGACAGTTTTCTATGTCTATTTCTACCAGTTCTACCAATTTAAAATGCTTCGAAAAACGAATTAAGCAATTTTTTGCTGTTGCACAGTGATATCATTCGATCAAGTTCTGCTGTCAAATATCAAATCTTTACGATTACTACTTTTCAAACATTTTGCATAAATAGGCGAGAAATGATAATTTGCCGGTCATTTCATTCAGAGTTTAATTCGAGCGCATACCGGTTTCGAACAAAAACTTGAGTTTTCCAAATTAAATAAGTCAAAATCAAGTGCTGATCTTTAAATGATTGCAATACGGTTACTAATAGTTTTAATGGCGGCCCATAGTATCTGGGCAGGACCTAATGTAGCAGCAGAAGTGTCACCAGATGCAGATAATACAATTATTACACCCGGGCACGGAGATTTCACCGGAATTCGTCATTCTAGAAGTTTACTTGCTCCTTTAGTTTTGACAAAAGTTGCTGCATTGGGTGCCCTAGGAGCAGGTGCTGTTCTTGGGGCAGGAGCTGCTATCGGTGCTGCAGGTGTATTAAGTTCTTCAGGGATTCTTGGCGGAGGGGGCGGTGGCTATGGACGCGGTGGTTATGGAGGCGGTGGCTATGGTGGCCACGGAGGAAGTTATGGCGGCGGCTATGGAGGAAGCTATGGTGGCGGATATGGAGCAAATTATGTTGGAGGCTATGGTGGTAACTATGGCGGGGGCTACGGTGGTAGTTCCGGTTATGGCTATAATGGTGGGGGCCATGATTATGGCTATAATGGTGGTGGTCATGGTTATGGCTATAATGGCGCTTATGGTGGTGGCCATGGATACAACTATGATGAAAGCTATGGCGGCAGTCATGGATATAACCGTGGAGGAGGATGGTGGAGGGAATAGTGGCGGATATGGTCGTGGTCATGGCGACTACGGTGGCAGTTATGGCATAAACTCTGGCAGGGGATTTGGTTTCCACAACGATATCACCTTAGATGGTCTAGGCTTGTCCGCACATAAAAGAATTTCAATTTATGATTAGATTTCTGAAGCAATTAATTTAATTATTTTATTTTTAAATATAGAATAAAAACTAGTTCAAAATTCAATTAAAAAACAATTCAAATTTTATTTATATTACTGGATGTGCAACAGTGCACAGTGGGGGAATTTAGAAAAAAAAAATCTGCGGTTTATTAACCAAACAACCGATTGCGACAAAACTTGGTATTCTTGATGGAGGAGGTATTGGAGCAGTTAAGCTTTGGAACTGGCCCCCTATAGTATATAGTGGCGGAGCTACAGGGCCTCAAAGTTGGCCACCTCGGATGAACGAAATGTTTAATCACAAGTAACTTTCGTCAATTTCGTCGGATTCATTTAATCTTTTTTATAAAGAAGTTTTTTGTTTTTTTTTTTTGGTATTTTCGACAAATAATATTTGTTGTAACGAGTAACTTCAAATGGTCATAACTTTTGTCTCAGCGGCTATATCTAATGGCAATATTTTTGCATGAAACAGAAAATATTGTTGTCTATCCAGACAGATAATGAGAAACAAATCTAATATGTACGGATTCGTAGGAAAAAATCTGGAAGCAATTATTTTTTTTTCCAAACGCAGACTAAAACTTTATAATTTCAGAAAATATCACTGTCCAAAAAGTTAAGACTTTTTGAATGGAACAGAATAGCGACCCTATAATTCTGAAAGGGTATATTGAGTACAAGATTTGTGTAGAAAAAATTATAGTCCAGCTGATCTGTTTCTTTTGAAAATCGGTCAAAGTTTTAAATTTTTTATCGAAGGGACCATTATACAAAATGAAAAAAAATGCTGCAAGTTAATGTCTGAGAGATTTCTTATTGTCAGAGATATAGTGGAATTTTATGGGGATCATTTTTGTGGAAGATCTTAACCCTCTATCTCCCCTCTTTATAGGTCAATTTGGACATTTTTTCGAAAAAATCTAAAAAAGTGCTTTAAAAGAGGACTTTTAAGGATTAAAATATTCTACGAAAATTTTTGCCGCAAACTTTCAGTGGTGATCCACACTGACACCAAAGTTTTAACTATAGCTCTTTATACTTAATTAGCAAAATTACACGCCAACTTATACAAAAATATACTATAATGTAAATTTAAAGTACTTTTGTACCTCTTTTGTTTTCCAACAAGAGGCGTTATTTTGGTATTCAACGAAAAATTCCATTTTTTGAGATAAATGATCGGATGTTTATTTCATAATAAAGAGGACGGTATGCCGTTAATAATGAAAAACAACATCAGCCAAATGGCCGCCACGACCACGCTTACATTGCCACACCCTTTTCATAAAATTTTCCATAACCAAATCGCAAAGTGGCTGCCCCATGTCCTCGATAGCTTCACGAATTCTATCGTTGAGGTCTTGAATCGACGCTGTTGGCGTAGACCTTATCTTTCACGTGGCCCCAAAGGAAGAAGTCGCAAGGTGTTCAATCACAAGATCTCGGTGGCCAATTGTGATCACCTCTTCGAGAGGTAACACGGTCCGGATACTTTTCCCGTAACAGAGCAATGGCTTCGTTGCTTGTGTGGCACGTAGCGCCGTCTTGTTGAAAGTAAACGTTGTCCACAACAATACCATCCAACTCCGACCATAAAAAAATCATTAATCATCTCTCGATAGCGCAATCCATTCACCGTAACTGTTGATGCAACCTCATTTTCGAAAAACTAAGGTCCAATGACCCCGCCGGACCATAAACCGCGCCAAACAGTCACACGTTGAGGATGGAGAGGCTTCTCAACAATAACTCTTGGGTTTTCCGAGCCCCAGATGCGATAATTTTGCTTGTTGACGTAACCACCGAGGTGGAAATGGGCCTCATCAGTCAAGATGATTTTTCGATGGAATTCCGGTTCATTTTCATGTATTTCAAGGACCCAATCAGAAAAGACACGAAGTTGTTGATGATCGGCCGGCTTGAATTCTTGTGTTAACTGAACTTTATAAGCCTTAAGACCCAAGTCTTAATGCAAGATACAGTTTAATGACGTTTGTGGAATGCCCAATTCCAAAGAACGACGAGGAATGGACAAATCTGGGTTTTCTTCAACACTTTGGGCTACAGCCAGGGCTGTGGAGTCGAAGTCTTGGAGTCGGAGTCGGGGATATTTGCCCGGAGTCGGAGTCCGGATTCGAAAAATTATTGTCGACTCCGACTCCAAGATGGGTTGTGCAAAATGTACCATTTATGCGATAGAATTTTTGGGAAAACAATTCTGGTATAAAGGAAGGATAAAACATTTTAAGCTTTTAACTAAATATTTTTGTATATCCAAAATATCTATAACGTCAACCAAATTATAGACTTTTTATGTAAAGACAGTTTTTGGAAAGTTCTGTTTATATATGTGATCAATTTAGCAAGATGAATATGCTGCTAAAAAAATAAGAGTTTTGCAAGACAAACGCTATTCCTAAGCGAGTAAAAAACTAGTAAGAAAATACTAATGACTGACGAAGCCAACTATATGATATCGTAAACCACCTTGTTAGAGCAGAATTAGCTCAGATATAGCAAATATAAGTATGAAATATAAATAATAATTATGAAACTAAATCTAAACTGAATTTGTTCAAATTCGACAATATGCGTTCCTGCATAAATAAACTCTACCCTACTAAATTTCAAAATGATTGAATGTGGAATACAGCTCCCATAGCGCTACAAAGCCAAATCTAAAGAAACTTTTATATTCTGGGGGGCAATATCGATCTGAACCGATTTTGACCAATTGCAATAGGTTTCCTCCCTGTTATGAAAGAGTTATTATTGTCAAATTTCAGCAGGATCAGAGTGAAGTTTTGACCTGAACTCAACGAACAACTTAAGATGGACAGACAGACGGACTGCTAGTGATTCTGCGTCACAGAGAATATTTATCTATCTGTAGTATTTTTTGCAAATCTGCCAAAAAAAACATAATTATAACCCCCCGTACTATAGTGTTGTGTAGAGTACAATAACTAACGAAGGAACTGGAACATAATTTGCAAAAATTTCGGTATACGGGTAATAAACCGGAGGCAGTGATTGTATAAAATTTTATCATGATTTCATTTTGAAAGAATTGGCATATTATTTGCTAGTCAGTCGTCGATAAATAAATAATAATTGAATTACTAGTATTTAATACCTACTGTTTTGTGTTTTTTTAACAAAGCTTTATCTTATTTTCAAATAAAAGGAATTCACGTTTTAGTAGAAATATAATTTCAGAAATTTATGTTATTCAACTGCCGGAATCGGAGCTGGAGTCGGAGATGGAGTCGAGTAGTTTTGGCTCGACTCCGCAGCCCTGGCTACAGCAGCAGTATTCTCAGTTGTTCTTGAGCGACGTGCACGGGTTTTATTCTTCACATCACTAACTTGTCCCAACAGCTCGAATTTTTCCACCAATTACTGTATTGCGGTCCGACAAGGTGCTTCACGATGACCCAAAAATGCTTTAGTTTTTGATACATATGTAGTTATTTTTGGAGGGAGATTATCATGGGTAAGGGTATCAACGGGGGTGGCGGGTTTTTGAAATAAATACTTCCTGAAGTGTCTCCTTTATTTTGTTCTGTGGTGTGTGGAATATCTAGTCCGAAGCATTCAAGTCAAAAGCAGCGAAAATTTTTTTTAAAAATTAAAAAAAATATATAAATAAAAATTAGGCCCACTTCCATCCAAAGCTTATATGTTGGAGAATTACTAGAAGTTTAAATTATAAAAAATTCGAAAAATCAGCATCTCCTTAAAAATTTAAAAAAATTAAAAAAAATATAAATAATTTTAGGCCCACTTCCATCCAAACGCAACATATAAGCATATGTTGGAGAATTAATAGAAGTTTGAATTATAAAAAATTCGCAAAAATCAATTTAAAAAATGTTAAATGACATTGTAAAACTTAAAAATCGAACACAATTTTTTTAATATTTTTTCTAATTATACCCTCACTTTAGTGTGACGAGGGTATATATCATTTGCTACGGAAAAAAGTGTAACACATCGAAGGAGTGACCTAAGACCCCAAGTATGTTAGGAGGAAACCCGTTTTGGGTAATTTTTAGTCGAATGAGCAATGTCCGTCTGTCTGTCTGTCTGTCTGTCTGTCTGTCTGTCTGTCTGTCTGTCTGTCTGTCTGTCTGTCTGTCTGTCTGTCTGTCTGTCTGTCTGCTGGCTGGTGCGCATGATAACCCTCGAAAGGAGTAACAGATTGACTTCAAATTTGGTATGTGGTAATATCTTTTCTATCTCCGGCTATGTTCGAAGATGGGCCATATTGGTCCACTCCTTCTAGTACCTCCCCCACAAAGGGTTAACATGTTGTGAAATATTGATTCTTTAATAACTGCTATACTGCTTATTCGAATCTTCTGAAATTCCACATATAGTATTAGCTTTTAGTCGCTATCAACTCGAGAAAAATGGGCGAAGTTGCCACATCCCTTTTGCTACCTCCCACACAAATGCATCGTTTTGCACCAAAAGTTAATAGCTTATAACGTTAATAACAGTGTATAAAAAAACTTGAAATTTTGTACAGTATTATGCTTTTATATTGCCTACAGTCAAGGGAAAAATTGGCGTTGTTGCCACGCCCTTTTTGGTACCTCCCACACAAAGGTACCTTTTTGCACCAAAAGCTTATAACATTAAAACCAGTGTATAAAAATACTTGAAATTTTGTACAGTGTAATGTTTTTATAGTGTCTATAGCCCTGTGAAAAATGGGCGTTATCGCCACGCCCCTTTTTGTACCTCCCACACAAAATGCCCAAATCATACCACAATTTGATATCTCATAAAGTTTTTACCAGTGCACATAAATGCTTATAATTCGGCACAGTGCAATGCATTTAAAGTATCTAATGTTCAGCGAAAAATAGGTGTATTTGATAAACCCCTTCTGGTACCTCCCACACAAATTGACAGAATAATTCGAGTAATATTCAATATTACATTACTCACAAAGTGAGGGTATACCTTAGTCGGTTTACCCGACTGAAACTTTCTTACTTGTTTTTTTCTAGAAAGTAGCGAAAAATACCAGCATTTCAAAAAAAAGATTTTTCAAATCGGACCATAACTTAAGAAATTACGACCAAAAACCAGATACACAGAGTGATATCTTTACGATTTTTTTTAATATTGATAACTTTTGAACGAGTTATCCGAAAAATCTCAAAAAATCCACAAAGCGTTTCTGCGGGAGTACTAAAAAATATAAAAAAGTGGGAAAATCGAAAACAAAATTTTGTATTTTTTCAAAAAGTATTTATTTATTCTTGAATATCTAGTTTGTCCCCTTCAAAGTAAAAGTGGGAAAAATCAAAACCAAAATTTTGTATTTTTCCAAAAAGTATTTATTTATTCATGAATATCTATTTTGTCCCCTTCAAAGTAATTCCCCTCGATTATAATACACTTCTGCTAAAGTTATTTTCCAATCCTCGAAGCACTTCAAATAATCATTTTTAATGATCTTGTTTAGCTCCTCCTTCGATGCCGTCTTTATATCCTCAATCGTGGTGTAGCGTCGTCCTTTCATGGGCCTTTTCAGTTTTGGGAACAAAAAATAGTCACAGGGGGCTAGGTCAGGGGAATACGGTGGCTGCGGCACCATTACTGGTGCTGCGGCCAAATATTCGCGCACAAGCAACGATGTGTGTGAAGGGGCGTTATCATGGTGCAAAAGCCAGTTTTTGTTCTTCCACAAATCCGGGCGTTTTTGGCGGATTGCTTCGCGCATTTTGCGCATAACTTGCAGGTAATATTCTTTATTGACCGCACTACCCTGTGGCAAGAACTCATAATGCACCACGCCCCTGCAATCAAAGAAAACTGTGAGATCGGGCGTCCGGCACCCCGTTCGTCCTTCGCATCTTCTCGGTCCTCTAAGAACATTTTGTACCACCGATAAACGTTGCTTTGGTCCAAGTTGGCTTCATCATATGCCACAGTCAACATTCGGAATGCGTCAGCGCACTTTATTTTGTTTTTCACACAAAATTTGATGCAGATTCTTTGATCCATTTTCTGAAATAGATAAAAATCGAAGACAAGTTAAAACACATCCAAGCACAACAGCTGTCAATCATTAACTAAACATTCAAAATGGCCGACCTTGTCAGCATAAGCAAGGGACATGAGTACCAACATAACGCTACAAAAATATCAAAAATCAAATACGCGTAGCCCGCGGAAATTAAAAATTCCCGATATTTTTTGAACATACGTATATAGCATCTCCCCGATTTGACTTCTCAACGTCATAGAGACCATAAACGTCAACAACGATCGCGCTGAAAATTGGTAACTGAGGTTTATTTATACTCGGAATCCTTCACACGAACAACGGTAGTAGTAGGTCCGCGTTTTGATATAGACCTCATACAAATTTCCCTCTACATTTTACTTCGTAACGCCACAAAAACCTCAAATTTCTTAGTTTATTTCTACCCGACACCATACACATGCGATACAGGCTTGCCAGTTTTTTTTGGTGTCGAATCCCCAAATGTATATTCTTTATCCCCTAAATCCCCAAAAAAAATTGTAATTTTAAATTCAATGTACTTGAGCTAAAATTAACTTTGATTGTACCAAATATATGCTGTCAACATTCATATCAAATATCAAACATCTGTGGTTTTCTGAAATAATAGCCTATGCCGGAAATTTTCAATTTCAGGATTTTAGCATAAATGTATTTAGCCAAACCTTAACTATCGATCCATATATCACACACCAATGTTAGTCCATTTTTTGAAGACTTTTTCCAACACTCAACTAAATAATTCTAGCGATGCGAGTAAATTAACTATAATCCAAAAAGAGATTAAATGTTCCATTGAGATTCATAAATATCTATAGAAATACATATGAGTTTGAATTTACTACATGTTTGCTCTAATACACTGCGAGAGCTTTAGTCAAAGCTTCTTTTTATCCGAACGTTTGACTCCATTTTTACGGACGCATTTTGTAAAAAAAGATTTAACAGATAATTTAAATTTTAATATAAATGAAGACAAGTAATAATAAGAAATTGCAATCCCCGTATCCCCAAACCAAAAAATATATCCCCATTTAAAAAGAAAAAACAGTAAGGAAAGGCTGAAGTCGGGCGGGGCCGACTATGTAATACCCTACACCACTCTCGTAATATTGAATAACTCTGAAATATAAATTTTGTAGTTCATGTTTAAATTGTTTATTCTAAATTTCAAAACGATTGAATGTAAAATACAGCTTCCATAGAACTAAAGGGCCAAATCGGACGAAACATATATATGGGAGCTATAGCTAAATCTTAACCGATTTTCTTCAAATTCGGTAGTGTTGGTTCATGGATCAAGAAACTCTACCATTCTAAATTTCAAAATGATTGGATGTAAAATATAGCTTCTTCACGACTAAAGAGCAAAATCGGACGAAACATATATATGGGAGTTATAGCTAAATCTTAACCGATTTTCTTCAAATTCGGCAATGTTGGTTCATGGATCAAGAAACTCTACGATTCTAAATTTCAAAACGATTGGATGTAAAACACAGCTTTTATAGGACTAAAGGGCCAAATCGGACGAAACATATTTATGGGAGCTATAGCTAAATCTTAACCGATTTTCTTCAAATTCGGCAATGTTGGTTTATGGATCAAGAAACTCTACCATTCTAAATTTCAAAACGATTGGATGTAAAATACAGCTTCTATAGGACTAAATGGCCAAATCGGACGAAAGATATATATGGGAGCTATATCTAAATCTGAACCGATTTCAACCAAATTCAATAGCGATCGTAACAGCTGGGAAATACTCTAAACTGCAAAATTTCAGAACGATCGGAGTGAAATTGCGACCTGTAGTCGACGAACAACTTTACATGGACAGACGGACGGACGGACAGACATGCTTAAATCAACTCAGCTAGTGATTCTGAGTCGATCGGTATACTTGGGTCTAGCTGTGTTATTTTCAGCTGTTACAAACATCAGCCGTGAAACAAACTTATATTACCCTGTACCACAGTGTGGTGTAGGGTATAAAAATGAGTGCACTGTAATTAACATTTTGGCTTCCTACATTGGACACAAGAAGTTGATAATACTTCGAGTGCTGACCCCCCCGGCATACGAGTATACCAAAGTCCATACCATATTTCTCTAATGGTAGGGCACTCCTCAGTCGGCTATCTCGTCCGAAACATTCCTATCATTGTTTTTTGGCCTTTGTTTGTCGCATAGTGTTATTGTTTAATCAAGTTTTTGCCTCAAATGTCAGATTTTGAAGCAATGCGCTATACAAGTCTTTAGCATAAATAAGCGAGAGAAAGTAATTTGCCGTTTATTTCGATTCGACTTTAATTAGAACGTATACTGGCTTCGCATAAAAGTGAATTTTGTTTAAAGTTAAATACATCGAAATCTAATACGGACGTTTAAATGTTATCACTAAAATTACTGATATTATTGCTGGTAGCCCAATATACTTGGGCAAGGCCAAGAGACTTGAATATAGCTGTAGCAGAAGTGGAAGTTGAACCAGAAGCAGAAACTCTCATCCGAACCTATGTTATCGATACACCAGAGAATGCAGATTTCACCGGAGTTCGTCACAGCAGAAGTTTAATTGGTTCTTTAATTTCCACAAAATTGTCGGCAATCAGCGCCATAGGAGGGTCAGTACTTAAAGCAGGAGGTGCTCTCGTTCAAGGAGCAGTGAATGCTTTGAGTTCATCAGGTGGCGGCGGTGGTGGTGGTGGTTATGGCTATGGAGGAAGCTCTGGAGGCCGTGGTAACGGTTATAGCTACCACGGCGGGGCTAATGGCGGTGGTCATGATTACAACTATCACGAAAGCTATGGCGGCAGTCATGGCGGAGGCTATGTTGGTGGTTCAGGCGGTAGCACTGGCGGCGGATTTGGATTTGGTATCCAACATCGCATCTCCTTAGGAGGTTTAGGATTGTCTATAGATAAAAGTGTTAAAATTTATGGGTGAATAGCTGAAAATCCATAATATCTTATAGTTGTTAAATTTAGTGCACTTGTTTAAGAAAAATAAATGTTATATTCAAATTTAGCTAGACGAATACTTTCAAGTTCTGTCTAGCTTGGCAGTTTTATTTATGGGAGATAGGCAAACAAGAAAATCTAGATAAGCTGCACTGTTGAATCTTCAAAGTAATTGCAAGATTCCACTCAAGCTAACCGACTGAAGTATACCCTTACATTTGATGAAATACAGTTTGGAACAACTAAAAATGCCCACAAATTCCCGCACAATATAAGAATGTTTGATCGAACTGCTTTGAAAGTATCCCAAACCCAAAAATAAAAAAAAATACATAGGGTTATTTTCATTAATTTAAACTATATCCGCTCGTCTGTCTGTCTGGGTGACTCTCGAATAGAATCATCGCATGACGTCAAATATACACGGGGCAAAATATACTTTTTTGATATGTTTGAATCGAAATGAAATATATTTGTAACACAATTTTTTAGATATTATATATTTCTGAGAAAATACATTTTATTTGAAAATCAATAAAATATATTTGGAACGCATATATTAATATATTACAGCAAAATATATTTGCAAACTACATTTCTCAAATAAAATATGTGTTTAAATACAAATAAACTTATTGTTTAGGAATTTATCCAAATTTATTTTGTTTAAAAAAGATTTCAAAACTTTTGCTGACTTTTTAGAATATCAGTTTAAATCTTTTCTTAGTTTCGAATTGTACCTCCCAGTTACAATACCATATGCAGCATTTACCAGGGATGCCAACTTTTTCTGAAGCAAAGGCGTAACGAATATTTTTCGCGTATTGGGGGTCTGGAAAGCACTATATCTAGTGCGAAAAGCACTAAGTTGGCGTCCCTGGCATTTACCCAGCAAAATTTCTCATTACCAAATAATCCGACGAGTAAGCAAAGTTCGATAATGGTAAGTACTTATTATTTAGCCATTTTTCTCATTATTTTAACATGGGGATGTCATTGGAGGGAAGTACTTCCCAAAAGCATTCAACGGCAATTCAACGGTTTTTTAATTTATCGAATTTGTTGAATATGCAAATCCTTCCAAATACCATTGAATTGCCACAAAGTTGAATTTTGTCGAATACATCACCCAAAAAATCCATCGACTTCCATTACTTTTGATATATGTATATCAGTCGTAAGGAATAAATACTTCCTGAAGTGTCTCCTTTATATTGTTCTTTGACGTGGAACATCTATTCCGAAGCCTTGAAGCAACAAGAACAGCGGCCAGCAGCACAAATTTTTTAAAAATTTAAAAAAAAAATAAAAAAATTATAAATAATTTTAGACCCAATTCCATCCAAAGCTTATATGTTAGATAACTAATAGAAGTATAAAATGTAAAAAAATCACGAAAATTGAAGATCGCTCACTCATTTTAAAAAATTACATTAAAATTTCAAATCACACACAAATTTTGTTTTTAATATTTTTTTAAATTTTTATATTTTTTTGAAAAATACCGAAAAGTACCAATATTTAAAAAAAAATGGGATATAACTTAAGAAGTTATAACCAAAACCCCGATTCAAAGAGTGATATCTTAACGATTTTTTAAATATTAGATTTAGATATTTTAAATTTAAAGTACAAACAATTTTGAAAAAATGGAATTTTAATTTCAAAACTTAAAAGTCGTACTCAAAAAATTTTAAAATTAGTTTTTAAATTTTTTTCTGAAAAGAAGCGAAAAATACCAAAACTTAAAAAAAGAAATGTTCAATGCAAAACATAGCTTAAGAAGTTATGACCAAAAAACCGATACACAGAGTGATATCTTAACGAATTTTATACCCTACACCACACTGTGGTACAGGGTATTATAACTTTGTGCATTTGTTTGTAACACCCAAAAGGAAGAGGAAAAAAACCCATCGTTTATTATACCGATCGACTTAGAATCACATTCTGAGTTGATTTAGCTATGTCCGTCTGTCCGTCTGTGCATGTATTCTTGTAATCAAAGTACAGGTCGCAATTATGGTCCGATCTCGACGAAACTTTACACATATCTTTTTTTTGGTCCAAGGACGATCCCTATTTGGTTGAAATCGGTTCAGGTTTAGATATAGCCCCCATATATATGTTAGCCCCGATTTGACATGTAAGCGCTGTAAAAACTTTATTTTATATCCGATCAGTATGAAATTCGGCAGAAAGAGGTTTCTTATTATATGGATGAACACTATTAAATTTGGAAGAAATCGCTTCAGATTTAGATATAGCCCCCATATATACGTTACCCCCGATTTGACATGTAAGCGCTGTAAAAACTGTATTTTATATTCGATCAGTGCGAAATTCGGCAGAAAGAGGTTTCTTATTACATGAAGGAATACTGCCAAATTCGGAGAAAATCGGTTCAGATTTAGATATAGCTCCCATATATATGTTACCCCCGATTTGACATGTACCCAGCAAAATTTCTCATTACCAAATAATCCGACGAGTAAGCAAATTTCGATAATGGTAAGTACTTATTATTCAACCACTTTTCTCATTATTTTAACATGGGGATGTCATTGGAGTAAAGTACTTCCCAAAAGCATACAATAAAGTAGCATAATAAGTACTTATTCCTAGCATATGCACGCTGAAAAAAAATCGCTTCTGTAGTATATTGTCCCAAACATATTCGGCTTGAATTATACATATGTTTAGGGTACACTCCAAATATATTATATTTGACATATCCAAATATTATATGTTTGGGAGGATATAGTTCTAAACAAAAATATGTTCCCATTATAATATTTTTTTATTTGGAACTAGTATTTATGTATTTTGGCAATGTATCAATGCCTTAATTTAAAAACAAGTTTTCTGTTGTTCAGATGTTTAAAGAGCATTTTTTATAAATTTTATATGAAAATTTAATTAAAACTTAAATCGTATAATCTTTCGCAAATATAAATTGCATTGATGCATTTTAAATAGTGATGAATTGGAATACTTATAAATTAAAATTTATTGATTTAAAACAACAGCTAATGCTGTTAAAGACATTTTTAACTATAATCTAGGTAAAACTAACTTAAAATTCGAAAAATTTTGCAAATTTAAAAAATCATTTTTAAATAAAATATATTTGGAAATCATCTTAAACAATAACTTTGTTTGTGGGTAAATACATATTTTATTTGTGAAAGTCAATGCGCAAGTATAGATTGTTCTAATCTATATATATAAAATTGTTGCGTGACTGGCTGACTGACTGACTGACTGACTGACTGATTGACTGACTGATCATCGCCCAGGCCAAACGGCTGAAGCTAGAATGATGAAATTTGGTGGGAGGGTAGACCTTGGGACGTAGACGTGCAATAAGGCGGGATTTTTCTAAATTCGTACTATTAGCCGCACAATAGGGCAAAAAGGGATAAATATGGTACCACCGCCAAATCTAAACGAAAAGAGCTGGAATCTTGAAATTTGGTATGAGGGTAGCCCTTAGGACGTAGACTCAGAAATTGGCAGGATTTTTTTTAAATTCGAACATTTACGCACACAGTGGGGTAAAAAGTGATAAATGTGGTACATCAGCCAAATCCAAATGGCAAGAGCTAGAATAGTGAAATATTGTGTGATGGTAGACCTTATGAGGTAGACTATGAAATTGGCAGGATTTTTCGTAATTCGAACATTTACGCACACAGTGGGGTAAAAAGGGAAAAATGGGATAAATGTAGTACAACAGCCAAATTCAAATGGCAAGAGCTAGAATCGTGAAATTTGGTGTGAGGGTAGCTCTTATGAGGTAGACGTACACAGTGGGGTAAAAAGGGAAAAATGTGGTACAAAGCCAAATCCAAATGGCAAGACCTAGAATCGTGAAATTTGGTGTGAGAGTAGCTCTTGGGACGTAAACAAGAACAAGGAGTGATTTTTTTTAAAAATTTAGAGGTACAGTGGGACAGAAAGGTATAAATATGGTACCACCGCCAAATTTAAAGCCTAATATTAGAATGGTGAAAATTGAAGCGAGGGGTGTCTTTATGACAACTGATCGGGGTATTAAGTTTTTTTTTGTATTCGTAGTTTTCGGGGCACAGTGGGGCAAAAAGTGTAAAATATAGTACAGTGGCTTAAAAATGTCAAACATGGATCAATGGTTCCAGGGTAACTTTTGGAACATAAACTATAGATTGGAAGAGATTTTTAGTAATTCTAACTTTAGGAGGCACAATTGGACACGACGGGTTAATTATGGAGCATGGGGAAAAAGGGAGCAATCTGCCAAAGTTGGAACTTAAACATGAGATATGAAGAGTTTATACGGTTTTAGAAGCACTGTGGTCAAAAACGGTTAAATAGTGGAGTGGAGAAAATATGATTAAATATGTTACAGTCGGGGAAAAAGGTTTAAGTACGCTAGCGTGGAGACACATTTTAAATTCGAGTACGGTACAGTGTGACAAAAATTTGTTAAATATGGTACAGTGGGTAAACATTTTGTACTTTGTACAGTGAGATAAAGAGTTAAATGGGGCACAGTTGTGCAAAAATGGTTAACTATGGTACAGTGGGATAAAAATATGGTATAGTGGGACAAATGGGTTAAAAATGGTACAGTGGGGCAAAAAGCGTTAACTATTGAACAGTGGGGCAAAAATGTATTTACTATGATACAGTGGGGCAAAAAGGGTTAAATATGGTACAGTGGGACAAAAATGGGTAACTATACAGTACAGTGGGGCATAACTGTGTTAAATACTGTACAGTGGAGCACAGAGGGTTAAATATGGTACAGTGGGGCAAAAACTGTTAAATATGGTACAGTGAGACAAAGCGTTTAATATGACACAGTGGGGCAAAAAGGGTTAACTATGGTATATGGTAACGTTGGACAAAATGGGTTAAATATGGTACAGTGGGGCAAAAAGCTTTAACAATGGAACAGTGGGAAAAAATGTGTTAGCTATGGTACAGTATGACAAAAATGGTTACAGTGGGCACAAATAGTAAAATATGGTAGCGTGGAACAAAATGGGTTAAGTATGGTACAGTGGGGCAAAAAGCGTTTACTATGGAACAGTGGGGCAAAAATGTGTTAACTATGGTACAGTGGGGCAAAAATGGTTAAATATAGTGGACAAAATATAGTAGGAAAATATAGTAGTGTTAAATTTGATTCAGTGGACCCAAAATGTTAAATATAGCACAGTGGGTCAAAAAGCGTACACTTAGTACAGTGGGTAAAAATATGGATGCAGGGAGAGAGGGTAGGTTTAATATGAAATAAGAATGTTTTTTTTTCTAAATTTATGCTTTTAATAGCACTGTGGTGCAAAAAGGTTAAAATTATGATGCACTGCAATTAGGTAGCACTGTGGTGCAAAAAGGTTCAAATTATGATGCAGTTGGGGCAAGCAAAAATTGTTCAACATGTTACAGAGGGGAAAAAATGTGTTAAGTATGGTTTAGTGGAGCAAAACGGGTTAAATATGGTACGGTGAAGCAAAAAAGTTAAATACGGTAAAATGGTTAAATGTTGTAAGTGGGGAAAAAAGGGAACAAAATAGTCCCATATATGTATAAAAATTCGTACTTTAGAAGCACAGTGTAATAAAAAGTGTTTAATATGGAACAGTGGTGCAAAAGGTGTTGAATGTAGTCCCTGAGTGCAAAGGTAGCTCTTACAACATAAACCAAAGCTAAGAAATTGTTTTTTCCAAATAGGTTCTTCTACTTAAACCGTGGGGAAAAAGTTAAATAAATGGCACAGATAGGGGACAAAAATGTTGAAATACGGCCTAAGATGGCGAATTTGGATCTTGAAATATCAATTACCATTTTAAAATATTGTACAATCGTGCAAAGTGGTTAATTATGACACACTAAAGGTTAAATGTGGTACAATGGAGCGATTTACTTTAGATTTTTAAATTCGTACCTTTATAGACACAGTGGACAAACATGGTTTTATATTGTACCAGGGTGTGAATCTAGGTATTGGAACATAAACAAGGGGAGACTTGGTAACGTATGAACCAAAAAAAATTGTTTTTCAACGTCCATAGGTACTGTGGGAAAAGAGATAAATATTGTACCATGATGTCAGGGTAACTCTTGGAACATAAACTAGAAATGAAACGAGGGTTCGTATTTTATATATAAAAGTAATCAAATCTTCTTCATTTTGCACCATATGTAATAATCATGTCATTTTGAAAGAAAGAGGTATAGCTATTTTACATTACCCTAAACAGAAAATAGATAAAAGATGGGGGCTGCGAAGCGCACCGGGTAAGCTAGTATATTAATATATGCGTTCCAAACAAAGTTTCGTGATTTTCAAATAAAATTTGTTTGTTAACAAATATATAATATTTAAAAAATTCGTTTCCAAATATATTTTCTTTCAATACAAACATATCAAAAATGCCGATTTTCCTCCGAGTGCATACCACATAAATATGTGCTTATATTTTCACGATTTTAAGTACTAGAATAACTCACTTATTTCTGTTATTATTGGTAAGTCATTATAAATAAGCCGAAAGTAATGCAGCGAATAATGAGATGTCATTATTTGGTAATGCAGGGAATAATGACAGGTACTTACCAAGATTTTGCTGGGTAAGCGCTGTAGAGACTGAATTTTATATCCGATCAGTACGAAATTCGACAGAAGGAGGTCTTTTTACATGAATAAGTATTCAGGGAAGATCGGTTCAGATTTATATTAAAGCTCCATATATAGGTTCCTCCTGATTTGGTATCAAACCGCTATAGAAGTTGTATTTTACTTCCGATCATTAAAATTTTCCAGAAAGATGTTTCTCACTTTAGGAACGAATATTGCTTAATTTAGCGATTATCGTTTCTGAATTAGATAATACGTTTCTACCCATTTACCAATTATTCCAAATTATTATGGCAATGACCCTTATCGAATTGTTAGGGAGGTGTAGGGTATTATATAGTCGGCCCCGCCCGACTTTCTGCCTTTCCTTACTGGTTTAAATATGGATAACTTCTGAACGAGTTATCAGAAAAATCTCAAAAAAATCCACAAAGCAAATAACAGGTGGCGCAAAAGTAAACTTTCGATGTTATGTTAGACGCGATTGGCAGTCAGCAGCTAACAGCTGATGCACCGTCTGGACTTTATACGGAAACATCTTCAAATCTTGTACCAAAATTCGCTGTAGAGACCGTCGACTGATACCCATTTGCGTGGCACGTCGTCTGGTCGATGTCGAAGGCGCTTCCATGACATCCTCGGCTACAGCAGCAATATTCTCTGCAGAACGGCTACTCCGGGGTCTGCCACACCTGGCAGCATCTCGTGTTGTGCCAGTCTCTTCGAGGCGAGCGGCTAAACGTCGCAGTGTTTCACCAGTAGGCGTTGGACGGCCAGGAAATCTGTGCCAAAGTCACCGACCGCTTATTGGTCAAATAAATAGTCAGCAATATTCCGCGTTCTGGAGCAGTGTAGCGTAACATTGTTTATTAACGTGTATTTCGCATGTGTTTACTACACAAATGTCAAAACAGAACTGACATTAGGCAAAATTTATAGCATTTTCTCATAGGAGGATTACTTTTAGGCCACCTTGTACTAAATAATAAAAAAAATGGAAAACATCAAAATTAATTTTTTTTTGAACCCGTCTATTTATCGTGGGTTTCTTCGTATACTCTCCTCTGACAAAGTGGGAACATAAATATGTAATCGCGCCAGCAGATAAATATATATAGTTGCGGTGATCATAATTGCAGAGCTCAATGTACCGGTTGTCATGCGGTTACTATGAATATGGCGCATTATTGCTGTGAAGGTAATATGACCCATATCATTCACCACATTATACTCACCACTATCACAATAGGGTCCCCTACACGCTGAAAAAAAACGCTTCTGTAGTATATTGTCCCAAACATATTCAGCTTGAAATATACATATGTTTAGGGTACACTCCAAATATATTATATTTGACACATACAAATATTATATGTTTGGGAGGATGTTGTTCTAAACAAAACTTTGTTCACACCCTAATATGTTTTTAGTTGGAACTATTATTTCCGAAACAAAGATCAATTTGTGTTTAAGGCCCTTATTCATAAAAATTTAATGAAGGTTTGAAGAACGTTTTAACACTGCTAAAACGTTCCTCAAACCATCTTTAACTTGTTATGAATAAGGCCCTAAGTATTTTGGCATTGTATCCATGCATTAATTTAAAGGGAAGTTTTATGTTTTTCAGAAGTTCAAAGCGTAAATTTTTAGAAATTGTATGTGTTTGTAAAATTCAATTAAAACTTAGATTCTATAATCTTTCGTAACTATAAATTGCATTGATGGATGGACAAAAAGTGATGAATTGTAATATTTATTAAATAAAAATTAGCTCTGTAAGATAAAGCTAATGCTGCTTATGATATTTTTAACTATAAAGTATAACACTAAATCTAGGAAAAACTAACTAAAATTCGAAAAATTCAGCAAAGTTTTAAAAGCCTTTTTTAAATAAAATATATTTGGGAAACTTCTTAAACAATAACTTTGTTTGTGTGTAAACACATATTTCAATTGTGAAAGTTAGTTCGCAAATATATTTTGTTCTAATATATTAATATATGCGTTCCAAATAAAATTTCTTGATTTCCAAATATAATTTATTTCTTCACAAATATATAATATTTAAAAAATTTGTTTCCAAGTGTATTTTCTTTCGATTCAAACATACCACAAATGGCGATTTCCACCCGTGTATGTATTCCATGACAATTATATGGTCTGTTTGAGCTTAATGTCATCCGCATCCAACAATAATATGGTCACCAGGACCATAACAACGTTTCCCTATGTTGTGATGCATGAGTTACAGATCTTTAAATTAAAATAAAGCAAAGAAAAATATTTTTTAAATATCATTTAAACTTCTTTTATTGAATAGATCAATTTATGTCATTAATGTTTAAATACGATTTGGGCTATGTGACCGCCACGGCTGTGTGGTACAATTTTCACACATTTTTCGCAGCAATTTCGGCCGTTTATCGCCAATAACTCGTTCAATGTTGATTTCCAGGTATTCAATTGTGTCTGGCGAAGACGAGTAACTTTACTCAATCTTTACGAAGACAAGTAACTTTACTCAATCCCAAAAAAAAAATAATCCAATGGGGTTATATCACTGGATTTATGTGCCCAATTAAGAGAACCATTAAGTGTAATTAATCGTTCTTCAAAAGTTGCTTTGAGTAAATTAATTGTAACATGCTGTTTTGGATGTGTCTCTGTCCTGTTGGAAGCACATATAAGCAAGATTAATGTCAGTTAATTGAAGTTTAAAAAAACTTTTAATATTTTGTCTATACCATTCACCGTTGACAGTGACATTCTGCCCATGCTAATTTTTGAAGACATATGCACCAATGACTCCGCCGTCTCATATAGCGCACCAAACAGTAATTTTCTGACTAAAGCTTGAGGATTATTATCACTCCAAATGCTACAACTTTTCTTATTTACTTACCTATTCAACCAAAAATGGGCTTCATCGCTGAAGTTTGATATTGGACGAAAAGATTTACTTAAAATGAGCTTCATCGCCGAAGTTTGATATTGGACGAACAGAACCACCATTAATTTCACGAAAAAATTGAATATTGTTCGTAGAATATGATAGCATACATAACTCAAATCTTTATAAACTCGACATTGGCGGTTATTGTTTGTGACTCCATTTCAAAGTATGCAAATATCGAAGGTGGTGGTTTTCAGGGTTTTTTGAAATAATTAAATTTATGAGGAATTCCTTTATAATGAAGAGAATATCGCTCACTTACTTCAAGAGCGACATAACTCTATATTGAAAATATCCAAGACGAGAAACTTTAAGCCATTATAAAGAAAATTAGTAACATTAAATAAGATGTTTAATAACGCCGGAATGACCTGTAATATTATCGTATACTTATAAATTAAAATTCTCAGAGATTAATTTATGTACATTTGCAAAAATTGCATTTCTGTAAAGCAACTTCAAAAAATTATAAATTTTGAGTTATGTCACTCTTAAAGTGAGGCATTTTTTGTATGTAGATCTTTAACTCTGAATAAAAAAATGATAATAATCGGAAATAGAAACGTTTTAAAGCCACACATTATACATACGACTGAGAATGCAACGTTATTATTTTTAACGAATTTCAATAGGTTCTAATATATTCCCATTTGATTGTTTTGCAGGTTTTTGGTGCGTAAATCATTACTCTGGATACTGAACGCGATACCGCCTCTTTGATGACTTGGTTTCAAACTAGAATTTCAGGTAACTTGATACAAAATTTTTAAAAACGATTAGTATGTATAAGAATTGAGGGAGCATTTCGCAAAAAAAATTGCAAATTTGTGATGGTTTAAAATAAGTATTTGTCGTGTGGGGTTTATGCAAATGAACTTTCTCTTTTATTGTGGTGGGTTTGTCGACAGTTGTCCCTGCGCAGTGATTCGGAATTAAGTTGCAGCTTAAGCTAGCTGGCTTAAACTAACACCCTTTTTTGAAAGAAAAAGTCAGGAATTAAGATGAACTGATCAATATGAATTTGTGTATATGCATTTTTTGTAAAAAGAATTCAAAACAACGCTCTTTTGTGTGATATAATACCATATTGCAAATAAAAAATATAATAATATTAACTTAGAAGATATTTTTAGCTTATTAATTTTTATTGTAGATAAAATATATTCGAGAAAGAAAGAAAACTCAACAAATTCGGATTTTTTATTTCTTAACATAATCTCCTTTTAGTTCGATACAATTTTTCCAACGATTATCAATCGCAGGAACTGTCTAGCTTCCGAGAAAAACCATCAACGGCAACCTCCACCTCTTCATAGCAAAACCTTTTCCGCTGAGCCATTTTTACAAATTTGGAAACAAAAAATAATCATTGGGAACTAAATCTGGCGAATAAAGTGCGTGCTGAAGCGATTCCAACTTAAATTCCCCGATTTTAGCCATCGCAATAGTGGATGTGTGAACTTGTGCATTGTCTTTATTGTGTGCAAACGTGGCACCCATATTGGCCACAGCCTTAACATCATCAAATTTTCCTTCAATATGAGATATATAGCACTTTTTGAAATGGATATGACTTCAGGTAGCTCCCGAACCTTTAACCGGCCATCCAATACGTTTTATTTTTTTAACCATTTCTGTAGTGGACAACTCAATTGGTCGACCACGTTTAAACGAAGAAAGTATAATCTAGCTCGTTTTTAATATTGGTTTGACTGAAACCTTTCAATTGAAAGTATTGTATTACATATCGGTGACACATTTTTTTCACGTTTACAAATTTACTGAGATCGTTAATTTTTACGTGCTCCAAAATAAAACTAAACAACGTAGCGCCTTGAAACCTAAAATATATATATTTTTTTAAGGTTCGCACTTTTCAGGAAAGTCTCGCACTAGAAAGGGGAAGACTGTATACGCTATGAAAAGACTGGTAGTTATGGTAGGGCACTGCCTGAGCGGCGAACACGCCAGGATATTGGGCATTGAGTCTAATAATTTTGTGCTGTGGAGATCAGTGTTGCCTCTGGAAAAAAAGTGTTCGTCCCAAAATGTTCCCAGAAACTGCCAAAATCGACTTCATCTGCCCAAATAAAAAATCAAGTAAAGACGGATTAATTTGGGCCGTGCCAAATCTTATATACCCTCCACCATGGATCAATTATACCAAATTTCAGCCCTATTCGTTGAAATTTCAGGTTTTTGAGGCGTTATGAAGTAAAATCTAGTGGGACTTTTGTATGGGACTGTATCAAAACATGGACCTATAACTACCGTTGTTCGTGCACGGGGCAAAATCGCCTTTTTTGATATGTTTAAATCGAAAGGAAATATATTTGGAACACAAATTTTTAAAGATTATGTATTTCTGAGCAAATAAATTTTATTTGAAAATCAATAAAATATATTTGGAACTCATATATTAATATGTTACAACATATAATATTTGCAAACTAAGTTTCTCAAATAAAATATGTGTTTGAATACAAATAAAATTATTGTTTAGGAATTTCTCCAAACATATTTTATTTAAAAAATATTTTCGAAACTTTTGTTGAATTTTTCGAATTTCAGTTTAAATTTTTTTTGGTTTCGAATTGAACACCCAGTTATAATACAAAATGCAGCAGTAACTTCTGTTTTAAATCAATCATTTAAAATTTCTGAGTATTCTAAGCCATCATTAGTTGTCAATCCTCCAAGTAATATATTTCGATCGAAGATTATACGATTTAAATTTTTACGACTGAAAATTTTCTAAAAAATTAGGTATGAATCACTGAAATATTAAACACAATTTAGGTATTTTCTGAATACTTAAATGCAAATAATTATTTGCTTCGGAAAACAATCGTCCAAGGTAAACACATATTGCGATATAAACAAAGATTTGATTAGAGCAACATCTTCCCAAATATAAATTTGTTTGTGTGTACCAAATACTATATGTTTAGAGTGTACCCTAAACATATATATGTTTCAAGCCGAATATGTTTGGGACAATATACTACAGAAGCGATTTTTTTTCAGCGTGTGCGGGAATAAATAAACCCCGGTTACCAATTATCAGCCTGATCAGTTGAGCTTCGAGCGAAAGCCTCCGTGTATTGCTTATATCGAACATTTTATGGAAAATAATTCTAGTTTTTTCAAAATATATATTTTGCAAAGGAATTTAGCACGACCCAAAATATTCCTTGATTTTTCCTGAGGAAAAAATCTTCCCAAAATCTGCCCAAACTACAAATTTTTAATTTTTTCTGCCCAAATTTGGTCCGAAATGCCCAAAACGGCAACAGAAGATGAGGATGAAGTGAAAATCATTGAGCAACTGCTTTGTTACTCTCAAGCATTGAGTAAACAACGTCTGCACGGAGAAAAATCGTAATTTTTGATATGTTTGAATCGAAAGAGAGTATACTTGGAAACGATTTTTTTAAATATTATATATTTGTTAACAAATAAATTTTATTTGAAAATCAAGAAATTTTGTTTGGAACGCATATATTAATATATTACAACATAATTTATTTGCAGACTGAATTTCACAAATAAAATATGTGTTTACACACAAACAAAGTTATTGTTCAAGAAGTTTTCCAAATACATTTTATTTAAAAAGATTTTTAAAACCTTACTGAATTTTAGTTAGTTTTTTCCTGGTTTTCGTGTTAAACTTTATAGGCAAAAATGTCTTAATTTATAAATATTCCAAATCATCACTTTTTGTCAATCCATCAATGCAATTTATATTTACGAAAGATTATCCGATTTAAGTTTTAATTAAATTTTACGAACATATACAATTAATAAAAAAAATGCTCTTTGAACATCTGAAAAACAGAAATCTTGTCTTTAAGTTAAGGCATTGATACATTGCCAAACTAAATAATTACAAATTAATCTTTGTTTCGGAAATACAAGTACCAAATAAAAAAAATATTTAAACGGAAGCATATTTTTGTTTAGAGCAATATCCTCCCAAACATATAATATTTGTGTGTGTCAAATATTATATATTTATAGTGTACCCTAAACATATATATATTTCAAGCCGAATATGTTTGGGACAATATACTACAGAAGCGATTTTTTTCAGCGTGTGGATGTACTGGAGTCGACCTTTGCAAGATGTCTGACAGATCTTTCGGGTACTGATGTTCATATTATTGATGATTTTGTGTTTCAAACATGCCGATAGTGTCGATAATATGATTGTTATCAAAATGGAAGCAGAAGTATACCACAACCAAAATGTTGGTTGTCCTGATGGAATCGCATGAAAGTAGACAGAACTACCAAAATTCGGTTGGCAAATAATTCGGTTGATGCAACCAAACTGTATTCTATGTGTACAAATTTGGGTATTTATCAACAGTTTTAAAAAACCACACGCTTTATAAATCAACCGTCGTTATAATTTTTTATAACACTACACGGGGGAAAATCGTCATTTTTGATATGTTTGAATTGAAAGAAAATATATTTGGAAACTATTTTTTTAAATATTATTTATTTGTTAACAAATAAATTTTATTTGAAAATCAAGAAGTTTTGTTTGGAGCGCATATATTAATATATTAGAACATAATTTATTTGCAAACTGACTTTCACAAATAAAATATGTGTTTACACACAAACAAAGTTACTGTTTAAAAAGTTTTCCAAATATATATTTTTTAAACTTTGCTGTCTTATTCCAATTTTAGTTAGTTTTATTCCAATTCATCACACATCAATGCAATTTATATTTACAAAGATTATACCATTTAAGTTTAAATTAAATTTTAAAAACATATAAAATGTATAAAATAAATTTGAAAACCAGAAAACTTGTCTTTAAATTAGGCATTAATACATTGCCAAAATACATTAATACAAATTAAACTTTGTTTCGGAAAAATTGGTTCTAAATAAAAAATATATTAGAATGCGAACATATTTTTGTTTAGAACACTATCCTCCCAAACATATAATATTTGTGTGTGTCAAATAATATATATTCGGAGTGTACCCTAAACATATGTATATTTCAAGCCGAATATGTTTGGGACAATATAGTACAGAAGCGATTTTTTTTCAGCGTGTACGTCCTTTAATCTTATCCCACCAATTTTTGTTTCTTTTTGTTATAAAGCAAATGTTGTCCTTCTACAATTAGTGGTTTAAGATAAATTCAATCTCCCTTTAAAGCCATACCCACTAATCCAATTTCGCCCACTTTTGGAAGAAGTGCTAATATTTCATCCACTTAACCCAAATTTCATTAAATCCAAATTTCGTTCTTATACGCTCAATAGCTTCTGAGGTGGCGCATTTTTATACAAGTAAAAGCGTTAAGTTCGGCCATGCCGAATCTTATATACCCTCCACCATGGATAGCATGTGACCTCACAAAATAACTCAAACCTAAAGAAAATAACACCGAAAACACAAAAAATATAGTAGATGAGAACAGTAGGAATCACAACAAGTTAGATGCTATATATGGCAGCTATATCTAAACATGGACCGATATGGCCCATTTACAATCCCAAACAACCTGCAACTATAAGAAGTATTTGTACCAAATTTGATCAACCTGGCTCTATTATTGCGGACTGTAGCGTGATTACCACGGACGGACGGACATACGGAGATGGCTAAATCGTCTTAGAATTTTACGACGATTAAGAATATATATACTTTATGGGGTCTCCGATCAATATTTAGAGGTGTTACAAACGGAGTGACAAAATGAATATACCCCCCATCCTATGGTGGAGGGTATAAAAATGCCACGCCAACTTTTCTCTGGACATCAAGACCTCTAAGACCAAAAATGCAAATGTATATAGGGGATTTCATGCCAAGTGAGTCAATTTTGAAAACCGATGTCTTATGCTCGGGATGAAATTTGCACAAAGTTTAGTCCTATTGGATAGTTACACAAAGTTTCAGCAAGATTGGCTAATGACTGCCCGATACAAAACATTAAATTAAAGTGAAGCAAATGAAAATATTTTCAATATCAATTAAACTGACTTTATTGGATAGATATTTGTATGCCAATAATGTCTATATATTGTGGCAGCCACTGCTGGAGCGAACATGGCGTAATCAAATTTTCGAACACTTTTTGTCACATTTGCGGCCGTATTTCGCCAATAACTCGTCGAATGTTCACTTCCAGGTGTCCAATTGTCACAGATTTATCGGCATAGACTCTGTGTGGATGGTATGGTGTGTGGACAAATGCTTGTGGATTAATTCTCCAAATGCGACAATTTTTCTTATTTACTTACCCATTCAAGTTTTGACAAACAGAGCCATCATTTTTACAGAAAATTTCAACAATTTGCAAGCATTCCTCTCGTGTAAGTCTATTCATGAAGAAATGGCAAACTAATCTAAACAAAAATCAAATATCAGCTGTTAAATCAGTTTATCGGATAAAGCAGAATTACCATATCAATATTGTGATTCCGGAAAATAAACACCCTGTATTCATATGTATGTAAGGATTGCAAAGAAACGATTTAACCCTCCGTCATGCACATGTTCCGATAGTCACATACGTAGCACATGTATCTGGCCAGACACACTATGTATTTCAATACATTTATAAGAAAAATATGGTATTTTAGTGATAATATTATATTGCAGATATATATTTTCTATTTAAAAAAAAAGAAAAACGAGGAAAATGAAGGGCAAATGTTATATTAATCAAACTTACTAACCTTTTTGCTGATGTGAATGTTGTTCATTCGGTTTTGTTCATCCGGTTCTCCCAGATACAACCATGCAGAGTGCATATAAAACGCAACGCAAAGAAAAATAAAAAATGCAAATAGGCAAATAGAGTGCATTATTTTTCATTCAAAATATGTGTGTATCTGGCCAGGCACATGTGCTACGTATGTGATGTGTAGATGAAAAATCCACATAAATTGTTTTTGTTATTTTTTATTTTAATGTGTTGTTTCCAAGGGTACCTGAAGACTCAAACCCCTAGCTAAATTAGAAATATATTAAAATCACAGTTAAATTTGTAAAGTGTCTAGCCAGATACATGTGCATGACGGAGGGTTAATAATATCGAGAAAATTTCAGATCAGTTATTAATTAATTTTGTATTGGTTTAATGTGTCAAGTTATCATTTATTATTTATAATTTTTCGATTTATCAATATTTATTGTGATTTAACATTTAGAAGGTACAACGGGTGAGACAGGCACAACAAATCAAATGATATTTCAAATCTAAAATAGCTTCGCGTAAATACATATATTTCTAAATCAGTTGCTCGGATTTGTGGCCACATTCGATGTTTCTTGCTCGTTTTGAACTGCCAGTTTACGCATTCGCTGATAATTCAAAAATATCGGAGAGACAAACAAAATGTAGATACCTAAAAATAAAATTAAAAAGTGATTGAATACAATTTTTTTTTAATTTAAATACTACTTGGGATAATTATCCCAAGAGAATATTTAAATATTTTTTTTACAAATTGCAAACTTACCGAAAGCCGAACAATAATAGAAATGCGCCAACATAGAATTTACAGGTAAACGCGCCTTCGCCAGATCTGCATTATAAATACACATAATTGAAATGGCAGAGAAAATAATACCACCCACAGTCATGTAGACAAAGGGAGTCATAAAACCAAGATGTTTCTGGTGGGGAGAAGAGAAAATATAAATTATATTCTGATTTGATTCCAAATATACATACAACACCGTGCGACTCGACTTTTTACTCTTATGCACCAAACTATATACAAGTGAAACCTGAAACTGCTTACACAGTTTTTTTCTTTCATGATCTTTTCTCCTTTTACAGGACTTTTAAAATTTCAATAATGACAACACAATTTACATATAAATTTTTTACAGAAAATATAAAGAAACAATTTTATGTAAATGTTATTCTTCCAACTCACCTTCTGGACACCTCTTAGGAACAGTAGCGTTAAAGAAACAGCCACCACACAAAAAATCAATGTAACAAATACCGACGGCAGGAGCACCTCATCATGAAGATCCTCTAAAAATATACGTACATAAAAAATAATTATTGCTAATAACACTAGCTTACAAATGTTTTGTCGAAGCGCTGTGCATAACATTTCAATGTGTAATATGGAGCAAACATTTTTAAGTGAAAAGATATTCCTTCCCGTGACGGTTAAGTGTCAGTTACGAACGGATAGGAATTTAATTACAACAAGCGAACTTTTCTGCGGCTTTTATGACCGATTTGCCCAAATGGTTTGCAATTGTTACAATTAAAAAATAATGAATTGTATTCATCGATAATTGCAAAAAAGTTCAAACTATGTAACGGGAAAACTGTTTTTTCGCGTTTGAAAAATCTTTACTATTCGTCGTTCGTAACCGACAGATTTTGTCATTTGGTCGGAAGGGAATTTTTTCCTATATTCTACAGCATTTCGCACAGTTTTCTTTTCTTTCTTACAGTTTCGCAGTCCAAATCCTTTATTTATTTTGTGTTTAGTGTTCTAAAGATACCTCTTTCTTTGATTTTATTACTTTCATACAATAAAATACGAACCTCCGTTTCATTTCTTATTAATGTTACAAGAGTTACCCTGACATCATTCCTTCCCCACTGTACCTCTCAATGTTGAAAAACAATTCTTTCGATCATATGTCGGCTTCTTCCGTATATTTTAATAGCTACATTCACACCTACACAGAAAGAAAAAATTGAGTAATCCGTACATGAATCAAGTCGTAGCGGTATCAAAAGTACGGTAAGTACGGGTTATCTTAAACCAAGTACAAAATACTTGAATCAAGTACGGATTTTAAGCCCTGAATTCCTAATCTAAGCGCTCATTAAGCCTGATTAGGCTTGATTTTAAGCCGAAATATTCTTATTTCAAGCATATAGCGATTGATTTAAGAATTTTATGGGATTGATTTGAGTGCGAAACGCGCTTCAATGAAGAAACTTTCGATTGAATTAAGCCTGATTTAGGCCTGATAATACTAAATTGATTTAGGCCTGATAATACTTGATTTAAGCCTGATTTGTTCATAACCAATACTGATCATACTCGATTTATCGTGCTTTCGTATTCATATATACTACCATTTATATTAATTATACCATTTTTGCTTCTGTATTGCAAAGAATGCAATATCTTTTTAAAATGGTATGTCAAAATACAATTTCCTGGCAGCAAAAGTAAAAGTTTAGCTGTAATTATTCCATTTAAATATCAAACATATAAGGAACAGCATAAACGAAACGAACAAGAACTATAAACGACTTCTAAAAATGTAAATTCAAAAAAATCACGCCAAGTATTAATTTACCAACACTGCTTGAACGAGAAACCAATTGGATATGGTTGCGCACAAATGGTTATACACATACATACATCTCGTCGATTTATATGCGTGTGTGTTCGATGTTGCTTCAGCCAAAATCAACCACTTAAATGAGAGTGGTTGAGAGGGTAATTTTATTGTGCGCTATAATTTTTCTGCCTCTCAGAGATTGAAGTAAGCTTTTTATTCTTAGTTTAAGCCATATTAGGCTTAATTTTCCTTTTTAAGAAATGTTTACTTGATTTAAAGTATTATATACATATTGTAAGCCTTTCAGCGCCTGATTTTTCCAATTTAAGCCGATTTATACTTGTTTTAAGAATAACTAAGTACGAACGTACTTAAATTTTTAAGTGCGATTTCGGCTTAAATTGAGAATTTTTTACTTGAATTTTGTACGGCATTTTTCTTTCTATGTAGGTACAATATAAAACCATATTTGTTTCACCTTGTCTATAAAGGTGCGAAATTAAAAAGCTAAAGTGTACTACATTTAACCCGTTAGCCTAATGTGGCATACTTAACCAATTTTGCACCAGTGTATAATATTTAATCTGTTTTGACCCACAGTGCCCCCTATCTGTGCCATGTTTAACTTTTTACTATACCGTACCTTATTTAATGTAATTTTCCCCACGGTTTAAATAGAAGTACTCTCAGTCAAAAGTTTTCCGATTTTGTTCGCGTGTATTTTTATGAATTGCCAATAAAATTTACAATATCATGAAAGAAAGAATCGATAAGATATGTGAAGAAATAAGAATGTTATGGACCTATAAAGTCAAATTTTTGAAAAAATTTCATTTTTGGAGATTTTTTGGCGAAAAAATCCAATTCGTATTTAGGTCTTGTAGAAAAAGTTTGTCACACAAAGTATATCAAATTTATACTCATTTTAAAGGAGACGTTTCACAGAATATGCTAGAAAAAATCCAAAGGCAAAATTTTAATTGGTGTGGTTGCCACCCTTCTCCGATTTGGAGCTTTTTTTTACATAAATTTCAAAAGTTTGATCGATTTTCTCCAATCGCAAAGCTAAATTGTTAAATTTTTCTTTTTATTTAATTGTATTAGGGTGCAACAAAATCGACTGCAGAAGATATAGGACTAAAAGTAAAAAATCCCATTTTTGGGGATTTTTGATGTATTTTTTGGGAATTGAGGGATTTTCCATTAGAAATTTTCACCTGTTACGTTTGATTATTATTTCTAGTATCAAAATAAAGAACTTTAAAAAAAAATCATCGAAATATATACATTTTTAAGAATTTTATGCCGTATTTACGTTTCTGTCTATATGCAAAATAATTTTTATACCCTACACCACACTGTGTACAGGGTATTATGACTTTGTGCATTTGTTTGTAACACCCAAAAGGAGAAGAGATAGATTCATTGTTTATTATACCGATCGACTTGTAATCACTTTCTGAGTCGATTTAGCTATGTCCGTCTGTCTGTCTGTAGATGTATTCTTGTATTCTTGTAAGTACAGGTCGCAATTATGGCCCGATCTTGACGAAACTTTACACATTTTTTTTTTGGCCCAAGGACGATCCCTATTTAATTTGGTTAAAATCGGTTCAGATTTGGATATAGCCCCCATATATACGTTACCACCGATTTGACATGTAAATGCTGTAGAAACTGTATTTTATATCCGATCAGTGCGAAATTCGGCAGAAAAGGTTTCTTATTACTCGAAGGAATACTGCCAAATTCGGAGAAAATCGGTGCAGATTTATATATAGCCCCCATATATATGTTACCCCCGATTTGAAATGTAAATGCTGTAGAAACTGTATTTTATATCCGATCATTACGAAATTCTACAGAAAGAGGTCTTTTTACATCAATGAGTGTTCAGGGAAAATCGGTTCAGATTTATATATAACCTCCATATATATGTCCCTCCTGATTTGGTATCAAAGCGCTATAGAAGTTGTACTTTACTTCCGATCATTAATATTTTCCGGAAAGATGTTTCTCAATTTAGGAACGAATATTGCGTAATTTAGCGATTATCGGCTCAGAATTAGATAATATGTTCCTGCCTACTTACCAATTATTCCAAATTATTATCGCAATGACCTTTATCGCATTGTTAGGGAGGTGTAGGGTATTATATAGTCGGCCCCGCCCGACTTTCTGCCTTTCCTTACTGGTTTAATATTGTATCTGTGAATACTAGAGGCATTTCTTCCATTGATAAGTTTAACAACTTTAAGATGTTTTTGACACATTTTTCGGATTTGCCAAATGTTTTTTGTGTCCAAGAAACATGGTTTCAACCAGAGCTCGTACAACTATACAATATTCCTGGGTATAATTCTCTTCACTGTTGTAGAGGAGATGGACATGAAAGAACAACAATATATATCCGCGATAACATGCCATACACTGTTGATTTTTGTGAGAGCAAAAATTACATTGATGCAATTGTCTTGACATTACACAAGAAAACCTTTTCCGGAAAAAAACTAAAAGTAGCATCATTTTATAGATCCCAGAAATGCAATCAAAATATATTTTTCGACTTTTTGAAAATTATGTTCAATCGTTTTTGATTCAGCGTCTCATGATTTATTAAATCTGCTTGATTGCTACTGTTTTAAAAACTGTCACAATAGTGTAACCCGCCCTAGCAGCAGTACGTCAATAGATCATGCTTATGGTAATTTATGTTGTGAAATAAACACAGATGTCATTGAATGTGATATAACGGATCACAATTTACTGTTTTGCCAGTTAGATTCTATTACTAAGAAAGATAAATATACAGAAACTGTGCAGCGTCATTGCAATTATGAAAGAGTGAAATACTTACTTAGTCAAAATCTGCAATGGTCGAGTTTCAATGGAAATTCTTCTGATGATATGGCCCATTTACTGACATGTGTTTCAAATGCTGTTTCTACTTCCACAACAGAAACAAGGAAAAAAAGATTACCGAGCTATGAATTAACTCCATGGATAAATGGAAATTTGGAAGCCCTTATAGAATTCAAGAATAAGCTGCTGAAGACAAGGAGAAAGATGAAAACTGCTGAAGTTGAAGAGACGTTAAAAAGAATAAGCAAAGTTATAAAAATAGCTTCAAAACGTTCAATGGTTTCCTACTTCCATGAAAATTTGCTTAAAATACAGCACCAACCAAAAACATGTTGGCAATTTTTAAATAAGAATCTCGGAAGAAATACGAAGTCGGAAATAATAGTTAAAGATGAAAGAGATGAGTACATATCGTCTGCTATTGTTAAGGCTGATAAGTTCAATGCATTTTTCATTAACTCGGTAAATGAGCTAAAACAGAAAATATATACAGACCCTGTTGATCACTTTAATGCACTCAGGACACTTCGACGTCATCACAATAGTTTCATAATTAATTTTACTTCTGAATTGGAAATGCGGAACTTAATACTTGGTATGAAAAGGAACAAAGGTAGCGGCCACGATAATATAACTCCTGCAACAATGATCCATTGCGCAAATGAATTAAGCCCATTTTTAGCACATATTTTCAATGTAATAATATGTGAATATGCCAGAATTAACAAACTAGTACTGAATGCGAATAAGACAAAACTAGTTCGATTTAGGTCTCAGCAACATCGAAATGAAGGCGAATGTAACATTTTTGTTGATGGTAAACAAATTTCTGAAGTGGACAATATTAGATACTTGGGTATAAACCTTCAAAGTAATTTATGTTGGAAACTGCACATACGAGGGCGGTTCGGAAACTTCTTAGCCTATCAATGAAAGAGAATAGTTAGTTTTTATACCCTACACCACTCTGTGGTACAGGGTATTATAAGTTTGTTTCATGGCAGATGTTTGTAACACCTGAAAATAACACAACTAGACCCACCTTAAAGTATACCGATCGACTTAGAATCACTAGCTGAGTCGATTTACAGGTCGCAATTTCACTCCGATCGTTCTGAAATTTTGCAGTTTAGAGTATTTCGCGGCTGTTAAGATCGCTATTGAATTTGGTTGAAATCGGTTCAGATTTAGATATAGCTCCCATATATATCTTTCGTCCGATTTGGCCCTTTAGTCCTATAGAAGCTGTATTTTACATCCAATCGTTTTGAAATTTAGAATGATAGAGTTTCTTGATCCATGAACCAACATTGCCGAATTTGAAGAAAATCGGTTAAGATTTAGCTATAGCTCCCATATATATGTTTCGTCCGATTTGGCCCTTTAGTTCTATAGAAGCTGTATTTTACATCCAATCGTTTTGAAATTTAGAATGGTAGAGTTTATTGATCCATGAACCAACACGACGGAATTTGAAGAAAATCGGTTAAGATTTAGCTATAGCTCCCATATATATGTTTCATCCGATTTGGCTCTTTAGATCCAATCGTTTTTATACCCTACACAACACTGTGGTACAGGGTATTATTTAAGTATAAAATGTCCCAAAAGTAAATTTATGTAAACAATTTATACATGAATTACAAAATTTATATATCAGAGTTATTCAATATTACGAGAGTGGTGTAGGGTATTATATAGTCGGCACCGCCCGTATTTAGCCTTTCCTTACTGGTTCAAAAATATTTTTATTTTTCAATATAATCTCCTGAAACTTCAATACACTAAATCAGGAGAATAAGGTGGGTGGTCAAGCAACTCGTACTCTAATTCGTTGATTTTAGCCATTGTTAAAACACTCTTGTGCGCTGGTGCGTTGTCTTGATGAAAAATTATTTTTTTGTGTTGTAAGACAGGACGTTTTTCTCGAATTTGTACATTTAATTGATCCAAAAGGTTGCAATAGTACTCTGAATTTATTGTTTTACCCTTTTGCAGATAGTCAATCAATAAAATACCTTTGAAGTCCCAAAAAACCGTTGCCATAACCTTACCAGGCGATTGAATTGTTCTTGCCTTCTTTGGGGCACTTCCTCCAGCTTCAGTCCATTGTTTGGATTGTTCTTTTGTCTCTGGAGTATAGTGGTGGATCCATGTCTCAACATTTATGAAACGACGCTTAAAATCCATTTTATTTCGCTCAAAACGATCCAAACAAGCTTGAGAAATGTTCATTCTTATGCGTTTTTGGTCGATTGTTAACAAGTGCGGCACCCATCTTGCAGAAAGCTTTTTCATCTGTAGTTCTTCATGCAAAATTAAATGGACTCGATCATTTGAGATGCCCATGATATTAGCTATTTCACGCACTTTTATTCGTCGATCATTTAATACCATATCATGCACTTTGGCTACAATTTCTGGTTCATATTCAATGCTTGTACGACCACGTTTAAATTCAGCAACCCAATTTTTCACTGTTGCATATGAAGGAGCACTTTCACCTAACACATTCACCATATCATTATGAATTTCTTGTCCTGATAAACCTTTTTTATGTAAATATTTAATGACACCACGCAGTTCTAATTTTTCCATTGTAAAAAATCGCGGATGCGTCTTTTGTGAACACCTGTTTCTATATGAAGGAGTTGCCAGATCGAAACAAAATTTAACATGTGTTCATAGCAGAGATGGAAGTTTCCAAAACACTTAACATTTTTCTGTTTATACCGCCCTTTTTGTGCTAGGATAAGAAGTTTCCGAACCGCCCTCGTACAGCATATAAAGAACAAGCTTACACCAGTATTAGGTATTTTGTACAAATTCAAGAATAAAACAAGTAAGAAAGTTTCAGTCGGGTAAACCGACTAAGGTATACCCTCACTTTGTGAGTAATGTAATATTGAATATTACACAAATTATTCTGTCAATTTTTGTGGGAGGTACCAGAAGGGGTTTAAGAAATACACCCAATGGTGCCTTTGTGGGAGAGGTAACAAAAGGGGCGTGACAATAACGCCCATTTTTCAATGGACTGTAGGCACTATAAAAACATTACGCTGTACAAAATTTCAAGTATTTTTATACACTGGTATTAATGTTATAAGCTGTTAACTTTTGGTGCAAAATGGTGCATTTGTGTGGGAGGTACCAAAAGGAGAGCGGCAATAACGCCCATTTTTCACTGGACTGTAGGCACTATAAAAGCATTACACTGTACAAAATTTCAAGTATTTCTAAACACTGGTATTAATGTTATAAGCTTTTAACTTTTAGTGCAAAATGGTGCATTTGTGTGGGAGATACCAAAACGGGCGTGGCAATTTCGCCCATTTTCCTCGAGTTGATAGCGACTAACAAACTAATACTATGTGTATAATAGCAGTTATTAAAGAATCAATATTTCACAACATTTTAACCCTTTGTGGGGGAGGTACCAGAAGGAGTGGACCAATATGGCCCATCTTCGAACTTAGCCGGAGATAGAAAAAAATATTACCACATACGAAATTTGAAGTCAATCGGTTACTCCTTTCGAGAGTTATCGTGCGCACCAGCCAGCAGACACACAGACAGATAGACAGACAGACAGACGGACGGACATTACTCATTCGACTTAAAATGACCCAAAACGGATTTCCGCCGAACATACTTGGGGTCTTAGGTCACTCCTTCGATGTGTTACACTTTTTTCCGTAGCAAATGATATATACCCTCGTCACACTAAAGTGAGGGTATAATGAATGAACAAGTGAAATATGTTATCTACCAGTCCCTTGTACAAAGCCACCTAAATTACCTTGTGCAAATTTATGGATTTAAAAGGAATATTGATTTAAAATCTTTGCAATACATTATACAGAATAAAGCCCTGAAAATAGTATACAATCTACCAGAAAGATACTCTACGTTGCAGCTATACAGAGATGTGGCCCAGAAAGTATTAGCTGCTTATGGTTTATATAAAAAACAATTACTAATATATGTCTATAAAGTAATAAAAAATATTGGACACCATACAATACACTTTCGTGCGAATGACCATGTAAAAAATACCAGAAATAACTGGAATCTAAGGATGGTTAGATGTCGGTTAGAAAATAACAAAACAACGCATAGAATTTGCGGGATGTTTGGAGTACAACAACTTACCCCAGCATTTAAAAGAGTGCAGTTCGGTTTCTAGTTTTAAAATGAACGTAAAAGATTATTTGTTGAACAATGTGGAAATGCTTCTAATATAAACAATTATATCTTTTAAGAAAATAATGAAATTTTTATAGTATTTGTAACTATTTTATAAAATTTTTATGTTATGTACAGGGTTGCCCATATTCGACGGACCCATCTGGCAACGCCATAACTTTTGACAGAGATGTCAGATCGCTTAATGACATACCGCGTTTGAAGCGTCAGTCCAAGCAGATTTTTACCATGGAACAATACACGCCACGCGAGCGCTCTGAAATAGTTGAAATTTACATTCAACAGAAGAAGTCAATTGTGAAAACTTATCATGTCCGATGAAGCCCATTTCACATTGAATGGGACCGTAAATAAGCAAAATTGCCGTATTTAGGCCACTGAAAATCCTCAGGAGATTCAAGAATTGCCTCTTCATGACGAAAAAGTCACAGTTTGGTGCGGCGTTAGTGCGAAAACGGTCATTGGGCCGTTTTTCTTCCAAAACGAAAATGGCCATGCTGTTACCATCAACCAGGAGCGTTATCGCGACATGATGACCAATTTTGTGATGCCAATTATTCGTCGAAAGCGTATGAGGCAGTTCTGGTTTCAACAAGACGGCGCTCCACCGCACACAAGTCGCATAACAATCGATTTTCTGAAGAATTTGTTTCCGGGCCGTTTGATGTCGAAAAGTGGTGATTTGGACTGGCCACCGCGTTCGCCCGATTTGACGCCGCCTGACTTCTTCTTGTGGGGATATTTGAAGTCAAAGGTTTACGTTAACAAGCCAAGGACCGTAGAAGAGCTCACGGACAACATTCGTGAAGAAATAGCCGCTATTCCGGCCGAAATGTTGGCGAAAACGATGGAAAATGCTGCAAAAAGGGCACAATACGCCATCAACGCCAGAGGCGGCCATTTGAGAGATATCATATTCAAAAATTGATGTAAACAAATCTACTTGAACAAATGAAATGATTAAGATTGCCAACCGCCAAATTTTTATTTTTTTATTTGATTTTTTTTAAAAAAACATGGGTCCGTCGAATATGGGCAACCCTGTATAAACTCGAAAATGGTTTGCTAGCTGGTCTCAATAATGCCCTGGAGGCGCTGAGACAATTTATTGAATTGTATCTTTAATATTTTTGTACATAATAAATAATAAAAAAAAACAAAAAAAAAAAGTTAAATTGCTTATTATAGGGAAGGCCAAGAATCCGAGATGCTTCAAAGGAATCAAATCTCTAGACGTGGATTATGAATTTAATACGAAAGCATGGATGACAAGCGAGATTTTCTTGAAATGGCTCTTGAAATTGGACCGAAAGTTTGCTTCTCAACAAAGAAAGGTTTTGCTTTTTGTTGACAACTGCGCTGCACACTCTAGGGATGTTAAGGACCAATTGAAAAATATTGAAATTGCTTATTTCCCACCCCAAATGACTTCAATACTTCAGCCAATAGATCAGGGCATAATTTGTAACATTAAAACGCATTTTGACAAACATTTTGTTACAAATGGAGGAGAAAGAACCTCCCACGCCCATAAATTAGCTGGATGCCATACAAAGTGTGGAATGTCAATGTAAAATCCGAGACAATTGCAAACTGTTTTAGAAAAGCATGATTTGTAAAAGTTGGCACCACAACGAACAACAGTATGCTTTGGGACGAAGAAGACTATCTACCACTATCCCACTTTGCATTTTTAGAGTCTTCATTTAAAACAGTTGCTAATATTAATGCAACATTTAAAGACTACATCAATGTTGACTGTGATGTCATTACCACAGACAACCCTTCCGACGAAGAAATCCTCGAAAGTGTTCAAGAAAATTTTGGAGCACCAGCTATCTCAGGTAAAGAAATAATAATAAAAAAAATCCATGGCTAATAATTTTCTGATGTACATTATTATTTATCTATTAACAGATTCAGATGAATACGAAGAAGAATCTGCCGATTTTGCGAAACAGTTACCCCCATACGGACAACTTTCTTCATCAGTTGAACGTTTCCGTACCTATACTGTATTAACTTCTCTAAATGTTTTAGAAAATTATATTGAAGAAGAAAAGTGGGAAAATGTACTTCAAACCAAAATAACTGACTACTACAAATAAAAAACGTTAAAAGGAACAAAATTGTTTTTATTTTCTATATAGCGAATTTTCTTTATAACGAAGTAAATATTCAGTCCCTTGGAATTCGTTATAGAGCGTTTCGACATTTGTATGCACTAATAAAGCCGATCTTCGAACTTAGCCGGAGATAGAAAAAAAAACTTCCACATACCAAATCTGAAGTCAATTCCCTTCGAGAGTTATGTGCGCACCAGCCAGCAGGCATACAGACGGACGGACGGACTGACATTTCTCAAATTACTTAAAATGACCCAAAAAGGATTTCCTCCGAACATACTTGGGGTATTAGGTCGCTCCTTCGATGTGTTACACTTTTGGCCCGAAGCAAATGATATACACCCGCTTCACATTAAAGTGTGGGTTAAGATAATTCTCTGAAAACTTTTTTTATTTACAATTTACATAGTGCGTTTAGTATGGACCACCCTGTATTATCACATGCAAAATTGAAGGTCAATCGGTCCTTCTCCTCTCGAAGTTATCATGGACAGCAGACAGACAGACATACAGAAGGGCGGACATAGTTCAATTAACATAAAATATCCATAAACACTTTACACTTTATTGTTGTAGCAAAGTGAGTGCATAAGAATGCATAATAACATTGATAGAATATTTATTACATATACTCACCGTCTGATGGATTATATAAATAGTTTCGAAATAATAAAATGCCAATGGCGAGATAGCCTACGCCACTTAGTCCTCCCACTACAAAACTCAGTATCCTGGCATTAATGTTTTGCATTTTTTTCTTTTGTGAATTTCGTGAAATAACCTCTTGCGTTGAATTTCGTTTACAGACTGGCAACTAATTTGCTTTTTCCCTGGGCCGAAATGCCAAAATCCATACTAGTGAATAACTAATATGAAAACAGGGACGTATTATAAATAGGGAGCGGCCTATTGACGGCAGCTTTGCTATCACACATAACTGAATATACTTCAAACTAATTTCTCTTATGTTCGAATTCAAACTAAGCCAAAACGGGTTTGCAGACAGGACTCATCTCGTTGACTCCTTAGTCCGCTCATGCATAAATAGGTGCCACACATGGCTTTTGTTTTTTTCATTTTGCCATATTTAACACACACCTTTAACATAAAGTCCTGTCCTTGTTTTAAAGGAGTGGACAGCTATTTTTAAATAATTATGTACGCAAGAAGTAGGACTATGTATTTCAGCTGAGCAAACCGACTAAGGCTGACACGCTGACTTTATGAGTAATTTAATAGTGAATATGGTACTTTTTAGGGAAGCGAGAAAGGAGGATTCCCCATAAGGCGTGGCAAGCACGCCCATCTGGAATTACAGAAGATTCACAAGGGTAGTACAGAAGTTACTAGAAAATCAATTTTTTACTAAATTGTAAATTTTTGCTAAATTTTTCGAATTTCAATTTTAGTTTTTCTTGATTTTGAGTTATGTGTTACAGTTAAAAAATGGCATTAACGTTTGTTTTAAAGCATTCATTATTAAAACTGTAAGGAAAGGCAGAAAGTCGGGCGGGGCCGACTATATAATACCCTACCCCTCCCTAACAATGCGATAAAGGTCATTGCGATAATAATTTGGAATAATTGGTAAGTAGGCAGGAACATATTATCTGATTCTGAGCCGATAATCGCTAAATTAAGCAATATTCGTTCCTAAATTTAGAAACAACTTTCCGGAAAATATTAATGATCGGAAGTAAAGTACAACTTCTATAGCGCTTTGATACCAAATCAGGAGGAACATATATATATGGAGGTTATATATAAATCTGAACGGATTTTCCTTGAATACTCATTCATGTAAAAAGAAACTTCTTTCTGTCAAACTTCGTAATGACCGGATATAAAATACAGTCTCTACAGCACTTATATGACAAATCGGGGGTAACATATATATGGGGGCTATATCTAAATCTGAACCGATTTTCTCTGAATTTGGAAGTATCCCTTCATATAATAAGAAACCTCTTTGTGTATATTTTTTTACTGATCGGATATAAAATACAGATTGCGCTTACATGTTAAATCGGGGGTAACATATATATGGGGGCTATATCTAAATCTGAACCGATTTCCCTCAAATTTGGCAGTGTTAATTCACGTAATGAGAAACCTCTTTCTGCCAATTTTTTTTATTGATCGGATATAAATTACAGTTTCTACAGCGCTTACATGTCAAATCGGGGATAACATACATATATATTTGGGCTATATCTAAATCTCAACCGATTTCCCTCAACTTTGGCAGTATTAATTCATGTAATAAGAAACCTCTTTCTGCCGAATTTCGTACTGATCGGATTAAAAATACACTTTTTACAGCGCTTACATGTAAAATCGGGGGTAACATATATATGGGGGCTATATCTAAATCTGAACCGATTTTTTCCGAATTTGGCAGTATTCCTTCATGTAATAAGAAACATCTCTCTGCCGAATTTCACACTGATCGGTTATAAAATACATTTTTTACGGCGCTTACATGTGAAATCGGGGGTAACGTATATATGGGGGCTATATCTAAATCTGAACCGATTTCTTCCAAATTTAACGGTGTTCATTAATATAATAAGATACCTCTTTCTGCTGAATTTCATACTGATCGGATATAAAATAAAGTTTTTACAGCGCTTACATGTCAAATCGGGGCTAACATATATATGGGGGCTATATCCAAATCTGAACCGCTTTTAACCAAATTAAATAGGGATCGTCCTTGGGCCAAAGAAAAGATATGTGTAAAGTTTCGTCAAGATCGGGCCATAATTGCGACCTGTACTTTGATTACAAGAATACATCTACAGACGGAGAGACGGACAGACAGACGGACATAGCTAAATCGACTCAGAAAGTGATTACAAGTCGATCGGTATAATAAACAATGGATCTATCTCTTCTCCTTTTGGGTGTTACAAACAAATGCACAAAGTCATAATACCCTGTACCACAGTGTGGTGTAGGGTATAAAAAAGTTATACGTGTTCCGGCCTTTTGTCATGTCTAGGAATTGAGATATATAGATTTTAAATTAGTTAGTATTATATATGTAGGGGAAGTTGTCACGTCTGGGGGTCTTTTGTTTGACATAACTTGAGAACGACTAGACCACTTTTGCTGCAACAAATTTAGAAAAATACCTTCAACCTCTCTGTGAGCCGTCCAATAAGTCAGTGAACCGTCATGACAAACCCGATAAGTGAGACGTACGGTCTCAATAATGACAGTAGGGCGTTAGTGAGTTTGGAGTTTAGGCATGGTCATACCAGCCTGGAATGTATGCAGTTCCTAACTTATTCCAGTTCCCCTTGAGCGGCTTAGGTTTTTGCTAGTTTTGCAAGTTCATCTGCTTTGCTCTTCTCTGATATGACGCTGTGGCCCGGCACCCATATCCGGTGAATTTTGAAAGCCATTTCATTAAGAGATCTGCGACCGTCGAAGGCAGTTTTTAATTCAGGAATATAGTTTCCAGGGACTTGATAGGGATGATGTGATTTTGAAGTCACGTTTCGGCCATTTGTAATATGTCATTATCTGTCATTTATTTTTCTTTGTATTCAGTAGTGTTTACAATTTCAACATGGAGAGATATACGCAAAAACAACGTTTACAAATTATTCAGTTTTATAATCAAAATAATCGTTCTCCAATTGCAACTTTTCGTGCGCTAAGTCAACTTTTTTTAAATCCAAAAAAACACTTTCCAGTCGACCTACGACCTTGACATCCATTAGCACTATTTTAGCTCTCGTTAAGAGCTATATTTTTGCAATTGACAGATTGTAGCTACGTGCCACACAAACAATTGAAAGGTTGCGAGAAAAGTTTGGAGATTCGATTATTTCAAGAAATTGTTATATTGATTGGCGTCCAAGAATTTGTGATTTAACACCTTTAGACTATTTCTTGTGGGGGGGGGGTTATTTAAAGTCATTGGTCTTTCGAAATAAACCAGACTCTCTTCAAGCTTTACAAGTCAATATTGAACGTGCCATTCATGACATACGACTTGATTTAGTGGAAAAATTGCTCGAAAATTGGGTTTATCGAATTCGTTCCTGCAGAAGAAGTCGTGGAGGCCATTTGAATGACGCTTTATTTAGAACTTAATTGTATCGATTGTACTTCACATTAAATAAAAAACTTTTGAATTTCCTTAAAAATATATTTGATGCGAAACTGTTTAGATTTACGTGTAGTCACATATCGATACCTCCATTCTAAAACATGCTAAGTCGACTTCCTTTTAATTCTTAAACATTCCAAACATTCAGTGAAAATTTGGTGTTTATCCGTCAACCCAATCAAAAGTTATTCCACACAAATTTAAAAAATACGTCAAACTTTGATCGCCTCTCCTGAAAAACTATCTGTTTGCACTTAGCATAGTTTAGAATGGAGGTATTGATATGTACATTTGTTCCTTCCTCCTCAGTTTATTTGCGCTATAGTAGCCTTTTTACATCCGTAGTTTCTTGATTAACAAATATGGCTAGTTTCAAGATCATGTTTTCGGATCCTGATATTGATCTATCTATTGATATAGAGCATCATAGAGTCAGCTTCGCCCGACTTTTGTCTTTCCTTAGGGGTTTTTAATAAAATAATGTATATAGAACGCTCCCATGATCATGTTAAATGAGAAATTCGAAAATCGACATAAAAAAATTCTTCATATATACCCACAATTGCAAAATTTGTTTTATCTGTATATGCCAAAATTGTTTTATTTCGATTTATTACTAAATATAAGTATATGCATATCTATATTAGCAACTAAATACAGTTTAATAATATTTGTCTAATTTACATGTTCCAACTCACATTTTGCCTATGAGTTATGACATTCGAACATGTCCAGAAAGTCAAAGACTCTGCGGAATATGTACTTATATGTAGATTCGTACGACGAATACAAATACCAAAAGAGCGCATGTCAACATTTCTGTATGAATGAATTGGGAGAATACGAGGTCTGTTCAAAAAAATAAGGTGTATTTTAAAATTTCGTATTTTGTTACACATGTTTCCAATTCATTAGCAGTTATTTTACATATAACGTGTAATCCAAGTAGAGATACATTTTTCAATAGCCTTTTTTGACAGATCACGTGTGAGTCGTGTCATGCTGTCATATTATTTTTGTTAAGTATTGTTTGGCATTTCATCATGGAAAGACTTACGCCTGAACAACGTTTACAAATCGTTCAACTTTATTACGAAAATTCACGTTTTGTGAGGAATGTGTTTCGTGCACTTCATCGAGTCATCGAAAATTTGACTCAACGGATGGACCATCTGAGACGTAACCGCGGCCAACATTTGATAGACATAATCTTCATAAAATAAATGCCAAAGAATGTTCTTTCAAATGATAATAAACATTCCTCATTCAATTTGAATTTTCTGTGTTTTTTTTCTTTAAACAGTTAGGGAACCTCGAAATGGATCACGCTATATATGGTCTGTTTTTGACAGATATGAAATAGTCAAAAATTTTATATTAACCTATGAATTTTATTTTCGCCCAAAAATGTTTGTAAACAAGTAAGAAAGTTTCAGTCGGGTAAACCGACTAAGGTATACCCTCACTTTGTGAGTAATGTAATATTGAATATTACTCGAATTATTCTGCCAATTTGTGTGGGAGGTACCAGAAGGTGTTTATCAAATACACCTTTTTTTTGCTGAACATTAGATACTTTAAATTCATTGCACTGTGCCGACTTATAAGCATTTATGTGCACTGGTATAAACGTTATGAGACATTAAATTGTGGTATGATTTGGGCATTTTGTGTGGGAGGTACAAAGAGGGGCGTGGCAATAACGCCCATTTTTCACAGGGCTATAGACACTATAAAAACATTACACTGTACAAAATTTCAAGTATTTTTATACACTGGTTTTAATGTTATAAGCTGTTAACTTTTGGTGCAAAATGGTGCATTTGTGTGGGAGGTACTAAAAGGGACGTGGCAACTTCGCCCATTTTTCTCGAGTTGATAACGACTAATAAGCTAATACTATGTGTGGAATTTCAAAAGATTCGAATAAGTAGTATAGCAGTTATTAAAGAATCAATATTTCACAACATTTTAACCCTTTGTGGGGGAGGTACTAGAAGGAGTGGACCAATATGGCCCATCTTCGAACTTAGCCGGAGATAGAAAAAAATATTACCACATACTAAATTTGAGGTCAATCGTTTACTCCTTTCGAGAGTTATCGTGCGCACCAGCCAGCAGACAGACAGACAGACAGACAGACAGACAGACAGACAGACAGACAGACGGACGGACATTTCTTATTCGACTTAAAATGACCCAAAACGGATTTCCTACGAACATACTTGGGGTCCTAGGTCACTCCTTCGACGTGTTACACTTTTTTCCGTAGCAAATGATATATACCCTCGTCACACTAAAGTGAGGGTATAAAAATAGAAAAATGGTAAAAAAGATTTTTTGGAAAAAACAATGCTCCAATGGGGATTTGGAATTTACACAATTTGAAAAAAATCATTTTATGGTTTTACGAAATTTTTAATTAATTTTGAACGGCTGTAGCAATTTTTTACAAAGTTTAAATCGTTTGAAAGAGAACATAATGGACCTTTTTTGTATTTTTTGTTAGTTTATTAGTTATTTTCTTCACACATTTTTTTAAAACTTCAAATTTACAAAGAAAATCCACCAGAATTACAAATCCAAAGCAGTAATTGGGTTTTTCGAGACTTCTGTTTCAAATTTGAAAATTTTTTTGTTCAGAAAATAAATGATAGCGTTATCTTATTTTACCATTTTGCAACTTTTCATAAACTTTTAGGCAAAAATAAAATTCATAAGTTAATATAAAAAAATCTTTCCCAAATGTTCGTCACCTGAAATCCAAAATGACGAAACCCACATGTTCATACTTTTTTAAGACAAGCAAAAAACAAAGTAATGTAATTTTAAGCTTTTAACGAGATGTATTGATTTCCACACTATTAAGGCGAAATCAAATCATAAAATTCATTCTTCATTCTTTGTTGGATGTTACGTCATTTTGGATTTCAGATGACGAGGAGTGAGTACTATTTCATATCGCTCATTTAGAAAAAGAACGTAACAGCTCAAAATCAGAAATTCCGTCAATGGACGATTTGTGTAGCCTATTGAAAACGAACCTGACAAGCGAATGGGATAAAATCAATTTCTAACTTTGTAAAATATAGTTGCCTACCCCATAAATCTAAAATATCTATCAATAATCTTTACATTTTGAAAAGCAGTAAATTTTTGTATGAGCACTTAGAAATTTTAACATTTTGAGTTGTTACGTTATTTTCCTACTGTTCGGCGGAAATCCGTTTTAAGACATTTTAAGTCATTTGAGCAATGTCCATCTGTCCATCCGTCTGTCTAGTGCGCACGATAATTCTCGAAATAAGTAACGGATTTGCTTCAAATTTGGTATATGATAATATTTTTTTCTATCTCAGACTATGTTCGTAGATAGGCCAGCCACTCTTTCCAGGAACCACAGAGGGTTAACATTAAGTGAAATTCTCATTCTCTAATAACTTCTGTACTGGTTGTCTGTCGCCATCGCCTTGAGAAAAATTGGAGTGGTGCACCTACCCTTCTGGGACCTCCCACCCGAAGAAACCATTTTGTACAAAAAGTTAACTGTTTATAGCTTTAATATCAATAATAAATTAATTTTGTACAGTGTAATGTTTTTTTAGTACCTAGAGTCCAGTGAAAAGTGGGCGTTATTTCAGGTTCAGGTATTACGATAGGCAGTTTTCTCGACTGAAATTTTCATTCTAATCTTTTTTTGTTGTTGCTATTTTTGCAAGCAAAACCAGTAAGGAAAGGCAGAAAGTCGGGCGGGGCCGACTATATAATACCCTACACCTCCCTAACAATGCGATAAGGGTTATTGCGATAATAATTTGAAATAATTGGTAAATGGGTAAGAACATATATATGCGGATATATCTAATTCTGAACCGATAATCGCTAAATTAAGCAATATTCGTTCCTAAATTGAGAAACATCTTTCTGGAGAATTTTGTAATAATCGGAAGTAAAGTACAACTTCTATAGCGCTTTGTAACCAAATCAGGAGGAACATATATATGGAGCTTATATATAAATCTGAATCGATTTTCCCTGAATACTCATTCATGTAAAATAGAAACCTCTTTCTGTCGAATTTCGTACTGATCGGATATAAAATACAGTCTCTACAGCGCTTGAATGTCAAATCGGTGCTAACATATATATGGGGGCTATATCTAAATCTGAACCGATATTCTCCAAATTTGGCAGTATTGCTTCGTGTAATAAGAAACCTCTTTCTGCCGAATTTCGCTGTGATCAGATATAAAATACAGTTTCGACAGCTATTGAATTTCAAATCGGGGGTAACATATATATGGGGGCTATATCTAAATCTGAACCGATTTTCTCCGAATTTGGCAGTATTCCTTCATGTAATAAGAAACCTCTTTCTGCCGAATTTCGTACTGATTGGATATAAAATACAGTTTCTACAGCGCTTACATGTCAAATCGGGTGCAACATATATATGGGGCTATATATAAATCTGAACCGATTTCCCCCAAATTTTGTATTGTATCTAAGTGTATCACGAGACTACTCTCTGTCAATTTTTGTACAAATCGGTTACAAAATGTTGCTTATACAGTGCATATATGCCAAATCGGAGGTACATATATATGGGAGCTATATGTAAATCTGAACCGATTTTAACAAATTCAATAGGGATCGTCCTTGGGCCTAAAAAAAGATATGTGCAAAGTTTCGTTGAGATCGGACCATAATTGCGACCTGTACTTTGATTACAAGAATACGTCTACAGACAGACAGACGGACATAGCTAAATCGCCTCAGAAAGTGATTACAAGTCGATCGGTATAATAAACAATGGGTCTATCTCTTCTCCTTTTGGGTGTTACAAACAAATGCACAAAGTCATAATACCCTGTACCACAGTGTGGTGTAGGGTATAAAAATAGGGAATTGATTTAAAGCTGGCATCGTTATTATTAATGAAAAACTAAACAAACCTAGCATATACATAGACTAATAAAATGCCTGTATATTTTATGAAGTCATGTAGGGATGGACGACACACCCACAAATATTTTGCGATAGTCCATTGTATTGTTCTTCTATCGGCTCCGGCTCATATTTGGGAACTAGACTCATTGAATTTTCATACCACACGGCACAACAGGTATTTGTTCCTCACTCCCTCTCTCTCTCTCTTTCCCATCCTTACGCATTTGAAATAAGTACGTGACAGGGGTGAGAAATCATGGCACGTTATGCCAAAAATTATATGTAGTTCAATGTAGGGCTGGGCAAACACATGTGCGAGTATCTGTGTCGCGTGTCTGTGCGTTGTGTCTGTTCGCCGATTTATGAGCCGAAAAAAATCTAGGAGCGTTTTCTTAAAATAAATCACTAAAGTTTGAGCGCTCATTCTTTATTAATTGTGTGTACCCCACCCCATAGGATGGGAATATTCTCTTTAATGAAATGTGCTTTCTAATAGAAAGGTTTATTCTGTCTGTACCTATTATAAACAGAGATTTGTCCATTTTTTAAATCGGTAAAATAATTATTAAAATAATTTTTGGGATTGTTCGGCTGTTAACTTAAATGTCCTTTTTTAATAAAAATGCTTTAGTTACGTTTTTTAATTACTTTATTTTAGTATCCCATATTCGACGTCGTTATTCGTCTTCTTCAGGGAATATTTGAAATTAAACAATTGCAAAATTCCTCCGATCTAACAACAGCAACAAATTGGATGATTCGACAAGTGGCGGCACAGTGCGTTTCATCAAATAAACTATAAATACCCAGCCCACAACTCTCAGTGCCGTATGATGTCATTGACAGACATCTGACACACATTTACATGCTCCAAAAATGTTTGAGCGAATGTTTTATTTAGGTGACGGTCATGGTCATGTTGTGGTATCTCTTTTTTACATAGCAAATGTAATACTCTCTATATGCCTACGCTCTGTCTCCCCACAATGCTCTAACATTACAAAATTACAATGAGTATGAGCGTATCGAGTGTTTGTACAAGAGAACAGTGTCTTTGAACGAGGGAGAGATTGAGAGCGTCAGAGGTAGCGTATTACTACCACATGTGCTTTTCATTTTAATTCGTTCATTGACTTGTTGGGGGAAAATAAACAAATAGCAGTACCGGCTTTTTTTTATACATGAGCATGTTGAGTACAAGTATTGCCGTATATACTTACATACTAATGTACATATGTACGTTTTTTGTACATAACAACAGCCAATTGCATTATGGCAACGAATGAGTACCATCGATGCCGGTACTTAATAGATTGGGGTGTACTGAATGGATTTTCTTACGGCATTTCTTCAGAATTGTCGACTGTGGCAATAGCAAACTTAAAGCAATATGATAATTTATAAACCTTTAAAAATATATCGATACCTCCATTCTAAAACAGGCTAAGCCGACTTAGCACGTTTTTGAGGAGATTTTTTTTAACTTCTTAATACATATTCCAAATTATATTCAGTACAAATTTGGTGTTTATCCGTCAACCAAATCAAAAGTTATTCACAAAATAGTACAGGTCATTCGATTTCCATTACAAAGGAATTCCCCACATATGTGTTTAACAAATTCATCAAATTTTAATCGCCTCCTACAAAACTACCTTTTTGAACTTAGCTTAGTTTAGAATGGAGGTATCGACATATGTATGAAATTGTTTTTGTTTTATAGAAAATTTCATAGATATTTCAAAACTCCATTCGAAACTCCTATTTCACAGACAATTTCGGATATATTTCCTTTTTATAAAAAATTTCGTCACAATTTAATTTTAATAGAATAACTTGGCGAAATTAAATTTGTATGGAAAATTTGTTCAAAATTCTAGGTTTTAGAGATAATTTCGTCGAAATTCTATTTTTATAGACAATTTCGTCAAAATTTCTATTTTTATAGAAAATTTCGTCGAATTTCTTTTTTTGCTAGAAAATTCCGTCGAATTTCTATTTTTTTATAGAAAATTTCATCGAAATTCTATTTTTACAGAAAATTTCGTCGAAATTCTACTTTTTATAGAGATTTCGTCGAAATTCTATTTTTATAGAAAATTTCATCGAAATTCTATTTTTATAGAAAATTTCATCGAAATTCGATTTTTAGCAAATTTTGTAGAAATTCTATTTGTATAGTAAATTTCGTAGAAATTCTATTTTTATAGTAAATTTCGTCAAAATTCTAGTTTTATAGAAAATTTCGTCGAAATTCTGTTATTATAATAAGTTTTGTTGAAATTCTATTTTTATAATAAATTCTTTTCAAAATTCTATTTTCATAGTAAATTTTGTCGAAATTCTATTTTTATAGTAAATTTCGTCGAAATTCTATTTTTATAGTAAATTTCGTCGAAATTCTATTTTTATAGTAAATTTCGTCGAAATTCTATTTTTATAGTAAATTTCGTAGAAATTCTATTTTTATAGTAAATTTCGTAGAAATTCTATTTTTATAGTAAATTTCGTCGAAATTCTAGTTTTATAGAAAATTTCGTCGAAATTCTGTTATTATAATAAATTTTGTTGAAATTCTATTTTTATAATAAATTCTTTTCGAAATTCTATTTTCATAGTAAATTTTGTCGAAATTCTATTTTTATAGTAAATTTCGTCGAAATTCTATTTTGATAGTAAATTTCGTCGAAATTCTATTTTGATAGTAAATTCCGTCAAAATTCTATTTTTATAGTAAATTTCGTCGAAATTCTATTTTTATAGAAAATTTCGTCGCAATTCTATTTCTATAGAAAATTTCTTCGAAATTCTATTTCTATAGAAAATTTCGTCGAGATTCTATTTCTATAGAAAATTTCGTCGAAATTCTATTTCTATAGAAATTTTCGTCGAAATTCTATTTCTATAGAAAATTTCCTCGAAATTCTATTTCTATAGAAAATTCCGTCGAAATTCTATTTCTATAGAAAATTCCATCGAAATTCTATTTCTATAGAAAATTTCTTCGAAATTCTATTTCTATAGAAAATTTCGTCGAAATTCTTTTTTATAGAAAATTTCGTTGAAATTCTATTTTTATAGTAATTTTCGTTGAAATTCTATTTTTATAGTACATTTCGTCGAAATTCTGTTTTTGTAGTAAATTTCATCGAAATTCTATTTTTATAGAAAATTTCGTCAAAATTCGATTTTTAGCAAATTTTGTAGAAATTCTATTTTTATAGTAAATTTCGTAGAAATTTTATTTTTATAGTAAATTTCGTCGAAATTCTATTTTTATAGTAAATTTCGTCAAAATTCTATTTTTATAGTAAATTTCGTCGAAATTATATTTTTATAGAAAATTTCGTCGAAATTCTATTTCTATAGAAAATTTCGTCGAAATTCTATTTCTATAGAAAATTTCGTCGAAATTCTATTTCTATAGAAAATTTCGTCGAAATTCTATTTCTAAAGTCGAAATTCTATTTCTATAGAAAATTCCGTCGAAATTCTATTTCTATAGAAAATTTCATCGAAATTCTATTTCTATAGAAATTTTCGTCGAAATTCTATTTCTATAGAAATTTTCGTCGAAATTCTTTTTTTATAGAAAATTTCGTCGAAATTCTATTTCTATAGACAATTTCGTCGAAATTCTATTTCTATAGACAATTTCGTCGAAATTCTATTTCTAAAGTCGAAATTCTATTTCTATAGAAAATTCCGTCGAAATTCTATTTCTATAGAAAATTTCGTCGAAATTCTATTTCTATAGAAAATTTCGTCGCACTTCTATTTTTATAGAAATTTTCTTCGAAATTATATTTTTATAGAGAATTTCGTCGCAATTCTATTTCTATAGAAAATTTCGTCGAAATTCTATTTCTATAGAAAATTTCGTCGAAATTCTATTTCTATAGAAAATTTCGTCGAAATTCTATTTCTATAGAAAATTTCGTCGAAATTCTATTTCTATAGAAAATTTCGTCGAAATTCTATTTCTATAGAAAATTTCGTCGAAATTCTATTTCTATAGAAAATTTCATCGAAATTCTATTTCTATAGAAATTTTCGTCGAAATTCTATTTCTATAGAAATTTTCGTCGAAATTCTATTTCTATAGAAAATTTCGTCGAAATTCTATTTCTATAGAAAATTTCGTCGCACTTCTATTTTTATAGAAATTTTCTTCGAAATTATATTTTTATAGAGAATTTCGTCGCAATTCTATTTCTATAGAAAATTTCGTCGAAATTCTATTTCTATAGAAAATTTCGTCGAAATTCTATTTCTATAGAAAATTTCGTCGAAATTCTATTTCTATAGAAAATTTCGTCGAAATTCTATTTCTATAGAAAATTTCGTCGAAATTCTATTTCTATAGACAATTTCGTCGAAATTCTATTTCTATAGTCGAAATTCTACTTCTATAGAAAATTCCGTCGAAATTCTATTTCTATAGAAAATTTCTTCGAGATTCTATTTCTATATAAAATTTTGTCGAAATTCTATTTCTATAGAAAATTTCGTCGAAATTCTATTTCTATAGAAAATTTCATCGAAATTCTATTTCTATAGTCGAAATTCTATTTCTATAGAAAATTCCGTCGAAATTCTATTTCTATATAAAATTTTGTCGAAATTCTATTTCTATAGAAAATTTCGTCGAAATTCTATTTCTATAGAAAATTTCATCGAAATTCTATTTCTATAGAAATTTTCGTCGAAATTCTATTTCTATAGAAATTTTCGTCGAAATTCTATTTCTATAGAAATTTTCGTCGAAACTCTATTTCTATAGAAATTTTCGTCGAAACTTTATTTCTATAGAAATTTTCGTCGAAATTTTATATCTATAGAAATTTTCGTCGAAACTCTATTTCTATAGAAATTTTCGTCGAAATTTTATATCTATAGAAATTTTCTTCGAAATTATGTTTTTTTATAGGAAATTTCGTCGAAATTATGTTTTTTATAAGAAATTTCGTCGAAATTCTATTTCTATAGAAAATTCGAAATTATTCCTTTTTACAAAATTTGTAAATTTGTGACGAAATTCTATTTATATAGGAAATTTCATCAAAATACTATTTTGTATGGAAACTTTTGTCAAAATTATTTTTTTTTAGAAAATTTCGTCGAAATTCTACTTTTTATTCAAAATATTATTAAAAAAAATTATATTTTGTTAGAAAATTTGGTCGAAATTCTAATTTTTTTTTTAAATAGCGTCAAAATTTTATTTTTTTTCGAAAAGTTTTCATATTTTGTGGAAAATATCTTTGAAATTCTACTTTTTACAGAAAATTTCGTCGAAATTGTATTTTTGATCAAAGTTTATCAAAATTACATTTCTATACAAAATTTATTTGAATTTTCATTTTTATAAAAAAAATCATTTTGTAGCAAATATTTTTTATAGACAATTTCGAGCTAAATCAAATTTTTAAAATCTTTTCAATAAAATTCTATGTTGAAACAAAGTTGTAGGAAAATGTAATTTCAAAGAAATTTTGGGCAAAAATGTTATTACGACGAAATGCAAATTTGCCGAAAAATTCTAAGGAATTCATTTCCGACGACATCTGCTAAAATAAATTAAGTTTCGAGAACGTTTTCTATTATGTCATAATATTAAAGAATTGCCTCCAAGGAAGTCTTTGGTCATTAAAATAAGTACATATTGTGCTTAAAATATAGATATATTCATTAATGTTAGGTACTTTTTTCTAATTTTAAGTACAAAACGTATTTATTTTAATGACTAAGTATGCTTTTGGAGCAAATATTCAATTTGAGACAAAATTTTTTCCAGTGATACTTTTCAATTTAGAGGTTTGTATGAAAAAGGCTATTTTGTACATGAATTGAATTTCGATGAAAAATTCAAAGAAAAAAGTAATTAGGCTAAGAACTTTATTACACTTCCAAATTGATTCCATAATAAAGTCATACTTTTCCCCCACAATTTATAAACAATATTAGCAATTTTTGTAATTACTCTCATGAATGAATTTTGTTAATTAATTTATTATTTATTAGCATTCATAAATTTTATTATAGCTATGTATGTAAATGTTTAATAAACACAAATACATATGTATATAAATACTAAAATGTATTAGAGAAATTAAGACACGATTTTATTAATAACTGTGTCGTTTTATATTTAAGATATTTTTTATCTAGTTGATTTTATTGATTAAAAGATAAGTAATACATATATAAAAAATTCACAAAAAATGGACTCTACCAAAAGCACTTAGTTAGAATTACATATTTATAAAAAAAATAAAATTTAGCTTAAGAGATTTTTATCGCTATTCTCCATTTTATTGTCGTTTTTTCTACCCAAATAATACGAGTACAAAAATACATTTTAGTTAAGATTCGTTAGCGATTGTTTTCTTAAGGATCGTAGTGGTGTTTATCCCGATACATCGCCCTGAGTTTGTTTTGCGGTTAACATACATACATATAATTGGATTGACTTCCCCTTTTCATAAATTACGAGGAGGACAACGTTAACATTTCGAATTTTATGTCAGGTTTATGTTGATTGGTGTTCTTCATATCTTCTAATTGACATAAAATTCATCGGTCTCGGCAGCAATTGGTTTATTGCCCGCCTCGTTGTTATCGAATCGGGTATGTTCCGACTGTTCTTGGAAGCAACGCATTTGATGGTATAGCTGATAAATGGGATAGAAGAAAAATGCCATAATACCTGTAATGTAAAAAAGAAAAAATAATTAGTGAATGCCAGTTTGTGCAGATATAGACATCTTTTGAAACCGTTTAGGTTAAGAAAGAGTATTTTCGGCCTAATTTATAAACAGAACACTAAAAGACAATCTCTCTGATCTGTTGCCAACATATGTCGACTTATTTTACGATCGTTTGCAACATTTCTGAAAATTACCGTTTTTGTATCTTCATGCGTATAATTAATAATAACTGTCATACGCGCTATTGTACAATGCGAGGGATTAAAAAAGAGGTTATAATTTGGGCATTTCTGAACAATATCGGATTTATCGGATCGATTTTTTTTTCATATAGCAAATTTTGTTGCCTTTTCAGAAAAGTTAATGTGAAAAGAAATCGGTACATCTTATGTTCCGATATTCAAAAAATACTAAGACAAGATCGGGAAAAAATTAAAACTTAAATTATCAATTACTGATATCTCGGTAACTATATGAGATAACTTTTATGTGTAAAAAGTCTTTTGTAAACCTCGGTTAGTATAATCCACGAATCAATCGGAAATGATCACGATGAGTCAGCGCCTCAACATTTGTTCACCATAGGTGGACAATTTTAAGCCCTTGTAAGTCAGGCCCAAATTTTCTCTAAGCCCTCTTCTATAAGCATAACAAGTTTTCTCCAAATCGGTTGCCTAGTTAAGAAACGCCCGAATTATGTCCATTCTGTATGAATTTCTCCCACTGCGCGTTCCTAGAAATTCCTTGGGCTCTTATTCATAAATAGTTAATGAAGGTTTGAAGAACGCTTTAACACTCCTAAAGCGTTCCTCAAACCTTCTTTAACTTTTTATGAATAAGGCCCTTGTTCTGTATCTTCATGCGTAAGATAATAACAGTCATACGCACCATTGTCTCTTGTTTCACAGCTATGGTCAATAAAAAATACATCGTTATTATTAAAAAAAAAATTATTTGGACTACATTTTTTGTATATAGTCTAAGCTAAGTATAAGCTCGATAAAGCCGGGATGTCATTTAAATTATAGAAAATTATGAGGACTGGAAATGATGAAAACATCGCTTTCACTTAGAAACAAAAATTTAGTAAATGTCGTTAATATGGATTGCATTCAATTATATTATTGGAAAAATCTTTGGATATGGAGCAAATCATGAAACGATCCTTTTGGTTAGAGCAAATTATTAAACAACCAGTAAGGAAAGACAGAACATGCGAAAATGGGCATTGTGATAAGAACTTGGCACACGCTGAAAAAAATCGCTTCTGTAGTATATTGTCCCAAACATATTCGGCTTGAAACATATATATGTTTAGGGTGCACTCTAAACATCTAATATTTGTTACATACAAAAATTATGTATTTGGGAGGATGTTGTTCTAAACAAATCTTTGTTTACATTCCAATCTGTTTTTTATTTGGGACTATTATATCCGAAACAAATATTTATTTGCATTAAAGCATTCAGAAAATACATAAATTGTGCTAAAATTTCAGGATTTCAAAGATAATTTTTTAGAAATTCATTGATTGGTTTAGACAGAAGTTAATGCTGCATATGGTATCATAACTGATAGGTACAATACGAAACCAAGGAAAAAATAAAACTGAAATTCGAAAAGTCAGCAAAAGTTTTGAAAATCTTTTTTAAATAAAATATATTTGAAAAAATTCCTAAACTATATTTTTATTTGTATTAAAACACATAATTTATTTGAGAAATTTAGTTTGCAAATATATTTTGTTGTAATATATTAATATATGCGCTCCAAATATATTTTATTGATTTTCAAATAAAATGTATTTGCTCAGAAATATATAATATTTAAAAATTTCCGTTCCAAATATATTTTCTTTCGATTCAAACATATCAAAAAAGGCAATTTTGCCCCGTGCAGTGTTAATACATATAATAAGAAAACTCTCTCTGCCGAAATTCGTACAGATCGCTTATAAAATTCATGTCAACTCGGGTGAAACATATATATAGGTGCTATATCTAAATCTGAGCTGCATTTCCCCGAATTTGGCAGAGTTCATTTATGTACTAAAAGAACCCCCTCTACAAAATACAGTTTCTACAATGCTTACATGTCAAATCAGATGTAACGTATATATAGGGGCTATATCTAAATCTGAATCGATTGTGACTGATTTCAATAGGGATCGTCCTTGGGCCAAAAAGAGCACTGTGCACTTTTATTACAACGATACATCTACAGACGGACGAACGGACGGACAGACGGATATGGAAGTGATTCCAAGTCGATGAGTATAATAAACGATGGGTCTATCTCTTCTCCTTCTGGGTGTTACAAACAAATGCACAAACTCATAATACCCTGGACCAGGGACGTATACACCCCCCCAAATGTTTTAAACATAGGCATAAACTGTTTACAGTTTTCAAAATCACTCAAAAAAACACGAAAAATATTTGGAAGGCCGTTAAAAAAACAATACAAAAGCGTAAAAAATGGTAACAGTAAAAGTAATAACAACTAAAAATAAAAAAAGTGCTAAAACTTTTTAAATTATGCATCAATTTTCTTCGGAATGGTCTCAATTTATTCATAACCATTCAGAGTTTACGATAAAATCACAAAAATATGTAAATTATGCGTTTCTAGATGTTTTTATGAGGCTTTTATTTAAAAATTATTAAAATTTTCTCAAAAAATATGATTTTTTGCAATACTATTATATTCAGAATTAAGTAGCCTTTAACTTCATATAATACAATTTTCCATCCTTTCAGCGGTTTCGACGATATACGAGTATTACAAAATATTGCAAAAAAACATGTGATTTTTTGATAACATTTTAATATTTTTAAAATAAAACTCCCATAAAACAATCTAAAAATTAACAAATGTTATATTTTTATGATTTTATCGAAAAGTTTGTTCGGTCATGAATTAAACGAGCCCATTCCGAAGAAAATCGATGCATAATTTAAAAAGTCGATGTAAAATTTACAAAAACAAACTTTAAAAGGTAAGATTGGAGATTTTGACGTTTTTTGACGTCTAGAATCAGAATCTATGCATTAAAACATAAACCCAAGAAAAAATGTTGTGTTTGTCGACCGGTGTAATTATTGGTTGGCTGTAAATTTATGATAACCAGATATGGCGAAAATTAAGTTAAAATTACATTTATGATTTCTTATCTATCTACCTTTTTAACATGTAGGTTGCAGTGATGGAATGAGTTTGCACAACCGTGTATGTAAATTTGACTTTATATTGGGTGTGGTAATAAGTAGTACGGTTTTGGCCATTACACAGAACTTATCGCGGTATTTGCAAACGATTAACCTAGATATAATAAAGGCTTACGAAATCATAAAATTGGCAACGACTAAATTACGTGACATGCGTAGAAATTCAGATGCGGAGTTTGATAAACTGTTTGAAGAATCTACACAACTTGCAAGAAGTTTTGGAATAGAAGCTGCACTACCTAGAAGAGTAGGCCCCCAAAAGTATAGGGCTAATATTCCTGGTTCAGATGTCAAGGCGCGTATTTTAGGACAACATTGTTCATACCATATCTGGGCGAAGTAATATCACATTTAAATAATAGATTTTCCAAACATGAAGCTATAATTACAAGTCTGTTTAATATCGTTCCGATACGAGTTGTAAATCTAATAAAGGAAGATTTCGAAGAAGACAAACTTTTTTACAAAAACGATTTAAAAAATTCATCAAAAATAAGTATATGGATTGATTATTGGAAGCAGAAGAATGATAAGCCATCAAATGCATTATATGCTATTTCAGTTTGTGATGAGGCCATGTTCCCAAGCGTTTTTAGCCTTTTGCAGATACTGGTCACAATACCTGTGACAACGGCATCTGCCGAGCGAAGTTTCGCGACGTTAAGAAGAACAAGTAAGAAAGTTTCAGTCGGGTAAACCGACTAAGGTATACCCTCACTTTGTGAGTAATGTAATATTGAGTATTACACAAATTATTGTGTCAATTTTTGTGGGAGGTACCAGAAGGGGTTTAAGAAATACACCTATATTTCCCTGAACAGTAGTTACTTTAACTACATTGCACGGTGCCGAATTGTAACCGTTTATATGGACTGGTATATTAACGTTGAGATATTAAATTGTGGTATAATTTGGCCATTTTGTGTGGGAGGTACAAAAAGAGGCGTGGTGATAACGCTCATTTTTCACTGGACTATAGGCATTATAAAAGCATTACACTGTACAAAATTTCACGTAATTGTATACACTGATATTAATGTTATAAACTGTTAACTTAACTCCCCCAAAAGGGGAGCGGCAATAATGCCCATTTTTCACTGGACTGTAGGCACTATAAAAGCATTACACTGTACAAAATTTCAAGTATTTCTAAACACTGGTATTAATATTATAAGCTTTTAACTTTTAGTGCAAAATGGTGCATTTGTGTGGGAGATACCAAAACGGGCGTGGCAATTTCGCCCATTTTCCTCGAGTTGATAGCGACTAACAAACTAATACTATGTGTGGAATTTCAGAAGATTCGAATACGTATAATAGCAGTTATTAAAGAATCAATATTTCACAACATTTTAACCCTTTGTGGGGGAGGTACCAGAAGGAGTGGACCAATATGGCCCATCTTCGAACTTAGCCGGAGATAGAAAAAAAATATTACCACATACGAAATTTGATGTCAATCGGTTACTCCTTGCGAGAGTTATCGTGCGCACCAGCCAGCAGACAGACAGACACACAGACAGACAGACAGACGGACGGACATTGCTCATTCGACTTAAAATGACCCAAAACGGATTTCCGCCGAACATACTTGGGGTCTTAGGTCACTCCTTCGATGTGTTACACTTTTTTCCGTAGCAAATGATATATACCCTCGTCACACTAAAGTGAGGGTATAAAAACCAGTAAGAAAAGGCAGAAAGTCGGGCGGGGCCGACTATATAATACCCTACACCTCCCTAACAATGCGATAAGGGTCATTGCGATAATAATTTGGAATAATTGGTAAATGGGTAGGAACATATTATCTAATTCTGAACAGATAATCGCTAAATTAAGCAATATTCGTTCCTAAATTGAGAAACATATTTCTGGAAAATTTTAATGATCGGAAGTAAAGTACAAAAACGGAAGTAAAGTACAAAACTTCTATAGCGCTTTGATACCAAATCAGAAGGAACATATATACGGATGTTATATATAAATCTGAACCGATTTTCCCTGAATACTCATTCATTTAAAAAGACATCTTTCTGTCGAATTTCGTACTGATCGGATATAAAATACAGTCTCTACAGCGCTTACATGTCAAATCGGGGGTAACATATATATGGGGGCTATATCTAAATCTGAACCGATTTTCTCCGAATTTGGCAGTATTTCTTCATGTAGAAGGAAACCTCTTTGTGCCGAAGTTCGCACTGATCGGATATAAAATAACATTTTTACAGCGCTTACATGTCAAATCGGGAGTAACCTTTATATGGGGGCTATATCTAAATCTGAACCGATTTCTTCCAAATTTAACACTGTTCATTCATATAATAAGAAACCTCTTTCTGCCGAATTTCAGACTGATCGGATATAAAATAACATTTTTACAGCGCTTACACTTCAAATCGGGGGTAACGTATATACGGGGGCTATATCTAAATCTGAACCGATTTCTTCCAAAATTTAACAGTGTTCATTCATATAATAAGAAACCTCTTTCTGCCGAATTTCAGACTGATCGGATATAAAATAAAGTTTTTACAGCGCTTATATGTCAAATCTGGGGTAACATATATATGGGGGCTATATCTAAATCTTATCCGATTTTAACCAAATTCAATAGGGATTGTCCTTGGGCCAAATAAAATATATGTGTAAAGTTTCGTCGAGATCGGACCATAATTGCGACCTGTACTTTGACTACAAGAATACATGCACAGACAGACGGACAGACGGACATAGCTAAATCAACTCAGAAAGTGATTCTAAGTCGATCGGTATAATAAACAATGGGTCTATTTACTCTCCTTTTGGGTGTTACAAACACATCGTCGGCTTAATGCTATTTTGTTCCATACGCCATTTTGTATGAACGGAGAAAAACGCAATTTATTGTTTGAGTAAAAACGGGACTGAAGAGTTACACACTTTTTATTTCATAGGGTTCCCAACAGTGTTTGTATGATTCTCATGTATTTCTATGGCATTACATCCAAAAACAAGCAAGTTATAACAATTTTTGTACTTGGCATTTTGGTCCATATCCACCTTTATTTTAATATTTTTTTGTGTTTGTATTACATGGACCACAAAAATTGTCGGTATGGAAGGACACTAATTTACATATTGTGATCGAAAGAACGTATAATATTGAGTAAAAAATATAGGGCTATAACAAGAAGGAGACATAGAACAAAACTATTAAATGTATTTTCCGTAAATCAGAGTTAAATCGATTTACCCTACCAATATCTCGAAAACTAGACGAGAGAGGAAAAAAGAGATTGCAGATTCTGAAAGAGCATGCTTTAAACCCATAGTATCAACTCCTAACTCAAAAAACACGAAAATGGCGTATGGACCAAAATAGCATTAAGCCGACGACATGCACAAAGTTATAATACCCTGTACCACAGTGTGGTGTAGGGTATAAAAAATTTTCTCCGGAACAGAATGGAAGGAGAAAGGCTATCTTATCTGGCTTTGATGTCTCTATACAAAGATGAAGTCAAAATCGATGAAATAATTGATATATTTCTTTCATAAAATCGAAGATTACATTTTTAACTCTTACGTATTTTATTATAAAAAGTTTTACTGGTCTCGTACTAAAGTACACATTTATATATAGGAATAAAAAACTAAGGAACTTAACTTCTATTACCTACGCAATAAACGCAATTTTTTAACTGTTTATCTTTGTTATGGAAAAAAGGTTGGGCCCCCCGAACCAAAATCCTGGATACGTCCCTGCCCTGGACCCTTAGTGTGATGTAGGGTATAAATCGCTGAAGAATGTGGTATTTATGGTTTAAATTAGCATATTTGAGAACTAGATCTACACGGGAGCCACAACAATATAAACAAGTAAAAGCGTTAAGTTCGGCCATGCCGAATCTTATATACCCTCCACCATGGATAGCATGTGACCTCACAAAATAACTCAAACCTAAAGAAAATAACACCGAAAAACACAAAAAAAAATTTTAGATGAGAACAGTATGAATCACCACAAGTTAGATGCTATATATGGGAGCTATATCTAAATATGGACCGATATCGCCCAATCCCAAGTTACCTGCAGCTATAAGAAGTATCTATACCAAATTTCAGCCACCTAGCTCAAGTATTATAGATTGTAGCGTGATTACAACAGACGGACAGACATGGCTATATTGCCTTAAAATTTTAAGACGATTAAGAATATATATACTTTATGGGGTCTCAGATCAATATTTAGAGGTGTTACAAACGGAGTGACAAAATGAATATACCCCCCATCCTATGGTGGAGGGTACAAATAGAAATTTAAAAATTTGCCCTTTTCCTAAGCAGACAAAAGTTATCTCGTATAGGTACCGTGATATCAACAATTAAATATTAAAGTTTTCATTTCTTCCCGATCCTGTTCTTTTGTGAGTATCGGAACAGAATATTTATTGATTTCTTTCACATTGACTGTTTGCACATTTTGTGCATATGCACGATAAATGCAAAAATTCAGTTTGCATAAAATATGCAAAAATATATAGGTGTATATTAGGGCGGGTCGATTTAAAAATCGCCCATTGCTCAGTGAAAATCGTATTCTAGGGATCAAAATAAGAAACTTTGCCGAAGGAACCATACCTCTAAAAAGAATTCTGATGTCCCGGAAAAAATCCCACTTTGACCCATTTAGAGTGCTCCAATCGAGTCCAAATGTATGGAACCCCCAGGGTGTTCCAGGGGGTGTGCCACTGGCATGGGTGGGTCGGGCCTCCAAAGTTAGTGGGGGTCGGTCATACATATGGTCTCGATTGGAGCACTCTAAATGGGTCAAAGTGGGATATTTCAAAATTTGCCCCTACCCAAAAGTTCGACCCAAATTCCGGGACATCAGAATTCGTTTTAGAGGTATGGTTCCTTCGGCAAAGTTTCTTATTTTGATCCCTAGAATACGATTTTCACTGAGCAATGGCGACTTTTTTTGCCTCCCCACAAATCGACCCGGCCTAGTGTATATTTAATTATGTATTTTTTGATTTTTGTATATTTTGTTATTGGTATTGCCGTACGACCATCCAACAAAATATGCATTTGCATATATTCCGCTGTCTACATAACGCATGGCAATTAACGACAAATTATAAGTCGTCAGGATTCTGGAACTGAAGGAACCATTATTTACGAGTCCCTTAATAAAATGTATGAACGAAAATGGGTTTAGCATGGTAAATTTTTGTCACAAAAAATTTGAAAAATCTCAAATTAAAAAAATTACAAAAAATCATACCCAAAAATTATGAAAAACGTTAATCCTGTCCATATAAGAATATGAATTTAGTTATTTTATGTTTCAATATTATATTAAATTTGATCTACAAATGTTTTTGTTTATTTTCGGGTAAATGCACAAAACATGTCTATAATAAATATCTTATTTTTTTCCAACATCCTAAGTAATTTGTTTTATATTAACTCGTAACAATAAGACTCTTTCGTAGAAATTCATAATTTGACAAAATGAACTGCCTGCTTCTTAATCGAAAGTGTTTTATCCTAAACCTAATATGTATGGCATTAAAATTTTATTTTATAATATAGCAATTTTTTTAATTAAATCAGAAAAGTTAACACAAAAAATAATCTGTGGCTAATAATCTCTGATATGAGCAAAATGCTGGTCCAGTTGAAAAAGCAATTAATGTATAACTTATTTGGTTGTCCTCGACTTGAGAAATACTCACAGAAACTCCTTTCTTATGGATTCTCTTTGGTATATTTTGACAAGAATTCACAACAACAACAAAATTTTCAAATCTGTTCATATGTACGAGAATATATTCCTTATATAGATGTCGCCCGATAAATTTACTTAAATTCTGCACAACAAAAATTTACCAATTACAAAGCGTGAATTGAAGACTGATCCAGCTCCTCTGAAGGGGTCCACTTAAATATAGTAATCTAAGCCGAATAAGCTTCATTTTTGTACAATGTGATTAAAACTATTCATCCTGAACATTTTCTCAAAAATTCTTCAACAAAAAAAACAGCGTTGAGGCACATTTTGATAAAATCACCTTATAGAGGTCGCTTTCGAATTTGCATCTTTATGCTTTAAAGAAAATATTTTCCAATCGATTTGTCTATAATTTAGCAGTTTGTATTTTATTTATATTATATATTATTTATGGTATGTCCCCATATAGCGGTTGGCCCATTTATCTCTTCATGATGGGCTTCTTTCCCACTTCAAAGATTGTCCGGTTATAGAATTTAATGTTATCCATGGCTGATGGGAATATACCTATTGCTACCCGTTTTGTTATTCTGTGGATAGCAATCCATACAATAATATGTATGTATTAATTTGCACCAGTCGGTGTTGCCAGACGAATGTTATCTACAATCGTCAAAATGGGCTTTTCGTGTAGAGAAATTGTTTTCGACACAATTAAGTATTTTCATCATACTATTCACCATAGTTTGGTTATACAGACTTTGTTATTTCCTTTGTAACAATATGAAATATTGATTAGAGGACTTCTAAAGGACACACCTTCTTGACATTTGTAATATTGTAATGCATTTAATCCCGTGTCATCTATTGAACTCACATACATTCCGCAAATAATAAATCTAAGTGACTCAAATTTGGCAAAAACATTATTTAATTTGTAAGTTGCTTAGGCTTGAAAGTGGACCGAACCGGTCGTTATTTTCATATACTCGTACATCCCACAGAGCGGTCTCAACCATTTGTAATCAATATTGACAATATGCGTCTAGTTGTACCTTAAATAACACTATGCAACAATATATTTTTTTGCCCAAAACATTTTTTTTTTTGAAACCAAAACAACATTATTTAATGGTAAATTTGTTTTTAATCTAAAATTCCAATTTTCATAGATGTTGTCTTTGGTATTTGGATCATCATTATACCCTACACCACACTGTTGTCCATTATGTGGAGTGGTGTTATGAGTTTGTGCATTCATTTATAACACCCAGAAGGAGAAGAGATGGACCCATGGTTTATTATACCGATCGACTTAGAATCACTTCCAGAGTCTATTTAACCATGTCCGTCTGTCCGTCCGTCCGTCTGTCTGTCCGTTCGTCCGTCTGTTGATGTATCATTGTAATCAAAGTGCAGGTCGTATTTATCGTCCGATTGTGATGAAATTTAGCACAGTGCTCTTTTTTGGCCCAATGACCATCTCTATTGAAACTGGTCAAAATCGGTTCAGATTTAGGTATAGCCTCCATATATATGTTACCCTCGATTTGACATGTAAGCGCTGTAGAAACTGTATTTTATATCAGATCAGAGAGAGTTGTCTTATTACATGAATGAACACTGCCAAATTCGGGAAAAATCGGTTCAGATTAAGATATAGACCCCATATATGTATATGTTACACCCGATTTGACATGTATGCGTTGTAGAACCCGTATTTTACATCCGATCTGTACGAAAATCGACAGAGAGAGTTTTCTTAATACCTGAATGAACACAGCCAAATTCTTATCGCAATGCCCATTTTCGTATTATTATGGAGGTGTAGGGTATTATATAGTCGGCCCGCCCGAGTTTCTGTCGTTCCTTACTAAAAAATATTTTAAACTCGCGATATTCGAAGAGTACAAACTATTTTAAAAACCAGTAAGGAAAGGCTAAAGTCGGGCGGGGCCGACTATATAATACCCTGTATAAATTGTTTACATAAATTTACTTTTGGGACATTTTATACTTAAATAATACCCTGTAGCACAGTGTGGTGTAGGGTATAAAAACGATTGGATCTAAAAAGCCAAATCGGACGAAACATATATATGGGAGCTATAGCTAAATCTTAACCGATTTTCTTCAAATTCGGCAGTGTTGGTTCATGGATCAAGAAACTCTACCATTCTAAATTTCAAAATGATTGGATGTAAAATACAGCTTATACAGGACTAAAGGGTCAAATCGGACGAAACATATATATGGGAGCTATAGCTAAATCTTAACCGATTTTCTTCAAATCCGGTAGTGTTGGTTCATGGATCAAGAAACTCTACCATTCTAAATTTCAAAACGATTGGATATAAAATACAGCTTTTATAGGACTAAAGGGCCAAATCGGACGAAACATATATATGGGAGCTATAGCTAAATCTTAACCGATTTTCTTCAAATTCGGCAGTGTTGGTTCATGGATCAAGAAACTCTACCATTCTAATTTTCAAAATGATTGGATGTAAAATACAGCTTCTACAGGACTAAAGGGTCAAATCGGACGAAACATGTATATGGGAGCTATAGCTAAATCTTAACCGATTTTCTTCAAATTCGGCACTGTTGGTTCATGGATCAATAAACTCTACCATTCTACATTTCAAAACGATTGGATGTAAAATACAGCTTCTGTAGGACTAAAGAGCCAAATCGGACGAAAGATATATATGGGAGATACATCTAAATCTGAACCGATTTTCTTCAAATTTGGCAATGTTGGTTCATGGATCAAGAAACTCTACCATTCTAAATTTCAAAACGATTGGATGTAAAATATAGCTTCTATAGAACTAAAGGGCCAAATCGGATGAAACATATATATGGGAGCTATAGCTAAATCTTTACCGATTTTCTTCAAATTCGGTAGTACTGGTTCATGGATCAATAAACTCTACCATTCTAAATTTCAAAACGATTGGATGTAAAATATAGCTTCTATAGAACTAAAGGGCCAAATTGGACGAAACATATATATGGGAGCTATAGCTAAATCTTAACCGATTTTCTTCAAATTCGGTAGTGTTGGTTCATGGATCAAGAAACTCTACCATTCTAAATTTCAAAACGATTGGATGTAAAATACAGCTTTTATAGGACTAAATGGCCAAATCGGACGAAACATATATATGGGAGCTATAGCTAGATCTTAACCGATTTTCTTCAAATTCGGCAATGTTGGTTCATGGATCAAGAAACTCTACCATTCTAAATTTCAAAACGATTGGATGAAAATACAGCTTTTATAGGACTAAATGGCCAAATCGGACGAAACATATATATGGGAGCTATAGCTAGATCTTAACCGATTTTCTTCAAATTCGACAATGTTGGTTCATGGATCAAGAAACTCTACCATTCTAAATTTCAAAACGATTGGATGTAAAATACAGCTTCTACAGGACTAAAGAGCAAAATCGGACGAAACATATATATGGGAGCTATAGCTAAATCTTAACCGATTTTCTTCAAATTCGGCAATGTTGGTTGATGGTTCAACAAACTCTACCATTCTAAATTTCAAAACGATCGGATGTAAAATACAGCTTCTATAGGACTATAGGGCCAAATCGAACGAAACATATATACAGCCGCGAAATACTCTAAACTGCAAAATTTCAGAACGATCGGAGTGAAATTGCGATCTGTAGTCGACGAACAACTTTACATGAACAGACGGACGGACAGACATCGTTAAATCGACTCAGCTAGTGATTCTGAGTCGATCGGTATACTTTAACAAACTTATAATACCCTGTACCACAGTGTGGTGTAGGGTATAATGACATTGAAATTTCAAAATGTTACATACAATTTTTTTATACCCTACACCACACTGTGGTACAGGGTATTATAAGTTTGTTTCACGGCAGATGTTTGTAACACCTGAAAATAACACAGCTAGACCCACCTTAAAGTATACCGACGTTTTATTTTGAACTTAATTGTATCGATTGTACTTCACATTAAATAAAAATACTTTTGAATTTCCTTAACAATAAGTGTGTTTTCTTTTTCAAAGAAATCATATCACTCTTATTGGAAAACTCTGTATATATATAAAAAAATTAGAAAAATAAAAACCGAAAGTTTTTTGAACCTGTCGAATTGTCGTGGAATTCCCAATATATTACCAAAGATTTTTTAAAAATTCCTAATTTGCAGTACAAAAAAGGCTTAATACAAATAATTTTTTTTTTATGTCATGAAAATTGTCATTTCAAGGTAAAATTCGACAAATCCTAATTTTCGATTATTGGCCAAAGAATGTTTGCAAAATAACGAAAAATCATCATTTCTGGCAACACCGGTGTGTTGGCACTCAAACTGTCTTTGTCCTTCAATTTCATAGCGCATTTAATACGTAAGATATCCCACCACCACTTCTGCACTTTTTAGTCAACATTTCTCTGCCTGTTCAGGAATTAAATAGTTTTCTCCAACGCTCTCTCTTTCTCCCTCTCTTCGCCTCAAAACTTACCCAATGTCACACAATTCAAAATGAGATGTATAAGCAAATCACCAAAAGTAGCCGAGTCAATGAGGTCCTTAAAGACGTTGAAAACGGTGAGACATGTTTCAATACCCAAGGCCACATAATTGCCCACAACAAAGGGTTTCATTAATTTATGGCGTTCCTAAACGACGCAAAAAAAGGCAGATAGGTCGCATATTAAGACGCCTAATTTTTAAGAAAAATTTAACTTACCTCATTGATACCCTTCAGCAATAGAATATCAAATATTAAACTGGCCACACTGAAGATGAGCAGGAAAACCAGGGTGGGCAAACCCGTTTCGGAGACTTCCTCTGGAATGAAATATCGCCAATGAAAAACAATTTTCTACTCTAAGGATTTCACTAAACTGGTTTACCTTCTAAAATTGTATCGTCAAAGGTTTTATTGTGATAGGTGCACAAATAAATCAATATTGAAATGGATAGGAACAGGGCAACGATTAAATGGAACCAGCCCACAATAAGGCTAAGGGTTCTCATATTGGCACAGCACATTTTGGCTTTTGAATTGTTTGTCTTTACTTTTGTGAATATATGTTCTTATTTTTTATTTCGTTTTTCAAAACTCTCTAATAACAACAGCTCGCCGAGAGCTTTATACAAAGACTGAAAATGTTTACAGTTTCCTTCGAGTAATCCAAGGATGTTCAAGAATTTTTTTTATTCCGTTTACAACCCAGACAATCCGATAGATTAGTGGCGCCAGTAACTGGAAAATACACAGCTCATATTCCAAATTGTTTGTCTAACATTTCACAATTGTCATGGTCTCCATTTGTGCTCGTGTGTTGGTTGGTGTGCTTGTTGTCCAATAAATTCCCAAACTTCTGGACCAAATGTTCTCAGTGCTATGAAGTCATTTCCATCAGACAAAGGATTTCTTTGTTTGGGTTAGAGCTGTGGTGACCTAGAAAAGTAGAATATCAAATGACGTTGGTAGTTCCCTCCCCCCTCTGAATTTGCTAGAGATTTAAAGGAACAGACAAAATCTCTTTCTCTCAGACGCCAAACTATACGATTTATTTCTATTCAACGCATTTAAACTATTATCCTCAGTTTCTTCTACCACCAGCCATGAGGATGAACTGTGTGTGCACTGTGGAGGAATTTCGAAAGAAATGCAAATAAATATTTTACGGGCTAAAAGTTTAACACATTGACAGTGTGACCTTGGGCCCTAAGTATGTTCGGCGAAAATCCGTGTTAGGACATTTGAAGTCATTTAAGCATGTGTCTGTCTGTCTATCTGGCGGGTGTGGACAATAACTCTCGAATGGAGTGAGAGAATTACCTCAAAATTGGTATGTGGTTAAACTTTTGTCTATCGCGGGCTAAGCTCGAAGATGGGTCATATGGGTCCACTCCTTCTAGTACCTCCCTCACAAACATTTAAAATTTAGTGAAATATAAATTCCCGAATTTCAGGCTTACCTTCAAAAGTTATTCTTCTATAAATTTGCAAAGTTTCATTTCAATCGTTTGACTGATTACTAAACGTCAGATTTATTTGCAAGTTTTTTTTTTATAAATCTCCCCACTGTGCAATGTCTGAGCTTTTTGTTTGTGACTTTAACTACGCATATTTTCAATAGTTTGAATGAATTCATTGACATCCTCGAAATTATGCTTTTTTTACTGGTTATTACATTTTAATAGTAGATGAGAAGAACAGAATATGCGCAATATCATATATTATATTAAATTTACTATTCCATACGCATCACTGGGATATATTCAGAAATATGTATTTTATGTTATAAAAACATAAATTTGCTTAAATACAAGTATGTCGACGAAATTTTCTAAAAAAATTGAATTTCGACGAAATTTTCTATAAAAATAAAATTTTCTATAAAAATAAGATTTCAATGAAATTTTCTTGAAGTGAAATAAAATTTCAATGAAATTTTCTTGAAGTGAAATAAAATTTCAATGAAATTTTCTTGAAGTGAAATAAAATTTCAATGAAATTTTCTTGAAATGAAATAAAATTTCAATGAAATTTTCTATAGAAATAAAATTCTAATAAAATTTCAATCAAATTTTCGATAAAAATAAAATTTCAATCAAATTTACGATGAAAATAAAATTTCAATGGATTTTTCGATTAAAATGAAATTACAACGAAAATTTTGACGAAATTTTCTATAAAAATAAAATTTTCTATAAAAATAAAATTTCGATAAAATTTTCTATAAAAATAGAATTTCGATAAAATTTTCTATAAAAATAGAATTTCGACGAAATTTTCTATAAAAATAGAATTTCGACGAAATTGTCTATAAAAATAAAATTTCGACGAAATTTTCTATAAAAATAGAATTTTGTCGAAATTTTCTATACATATAGAATTTTGTCGAAATTTTCTATAAAAATAGAATTTCGACGAAATTGTCTATAAAAATAAAATTTCGACGAAATTTTCTATAAAAATAGAATTTTGTCGAAATTTTCTATACATATAGAATTTTGTCGAAATTTTCTATACATATAGAATTTCAATGAAATTTTCTTGAAATGAAATTTTCTTTAAGTGAAATAAAATTTCAATTAAATTATCTTGAAATGAAATAAAATTTCAATGATATTTTCTTGAAGTGAACTAAAATTTCAATGAAATTTTCTTGAAATGAAATAAAATTTCAATGAAATTTTCTGTAGAAATAAAATTTCAATGAAATTTTTATAGAAATAAAATTTCAATCAAATTTGCGATGAAAATAAAATTTCAATCAAATTTACGATTAAAATAAAATTTCAATCAAATTTACGATGAAAATAAAAAATTTCAATGGAATTTTCGATGAAAATGAAATTACAACGAAATTTTCGATGAAAATTAAATTTCAATGAAATTTTCTTTAAAAACAGAATTTCGACGAAATTTTCTATAAAATAGAATTTCGACAAAATTTTCTTTAAAAATAGAATTTTGACAAAATTTTCTATAAAAATAGAATTATAACGAAATTTCGATGAAATTTTCTATAAAAATAAAATTTCGATGAAATTTTCTATAAAAATAAAATTTAAATGAAATTTTCTTTGAAATAAAATTTCAATGAAATTTTCTTGAAGTGAAATACAATTTCAGTGACATTTTTTGAAGTGAAATAAAATTTCAACGAAATTTTCTTGAAATGAAATAACATTTCAATGAAATTTTCTATAGAAATAAAATTTCAATGAAATTTTCTTTAGAAATAAAATTCTAATAAAATTTCAATCAAATTTTCGATAAAAATAAAATTTCAATCAAATTTACGATGAAAATAAAATTTCAATGGAATTTTCGATTAAAATGAAATTACAACAAAATTTTGACGAAATTTTCTATAAAAATAAAATTTTCTATAAAAATAGAATTTCGATGAAATTTTCTATAAAAATAGAATTTCGACGAAATTTTCTATAAAAATAGAACTTCGACGAAATTTTCTATAAAAATAAAATTTCGACGAAATTTTCTATAAAAATAGAATTTCGACGAAATTTTCTATAAAAATAGAATTTCGACGAAATTTTCTATAAAAATAGAATTTCGACGAAATTTTCTATAAAAATAGAATTTCGACGAATTTTCTATAAAAATAGAATTTCGTCGAAATTTTCTATACAAATAGAATTTCGACGAAATTTTCTATAAAAATAGAATTTTGTCGAAATTTTCTATACATATAGAATTTCAATGAAATTTTGTTGAAATGAAATGAAATTTTCTTTAAGTGAAATAAAATTTCAATTAAATTATCTTGAAATGAAATAAAATTTCAATTAAATTTTCTTGAAATGAAATAAAATTTCAATGAAATTTTCTATAGAAATAAAATTTCAATGAAATTTTCTATAGAAATAAAATTTCAATGAAATTTTTATAGAAATAAAATTTCAATCAAATTTGCGATGAAAATAAAATTTCAATCAAATTTACGATTAAAATAAAATTTCAATCAAATTTACGATGAAAATAAAATTTCAATGGAATTTTCGATGAAAATGAAATTACAACGAAATTTTCGATGAAAATTAAATTTCAATGAAATTTTCTATAAAAACAGAATTTCGACGAAATTTTCTATAAAATAGAATTTCGACAAAATTTTCTTTAAAAATAGAATTTCGACAAAATTTTCTATAAAAATAGAATTATGACGAAATTTCAATGAAATTTTCTATAAAAATAAAATTTAAATGAAATTTTCTATAGAAATAAAATTTCAATGAAATTTTCTTGAAGTGAAATACAATTTCAGTGATATTTTCTTGAAGTGAAATAAAATTTCAACGAAATTTTCTTGAAATGAAATAACATTTCAATGAAGTTTTCTATAGAAATAAAATTTCAATGAAATTCTCTATAGAAATAAAATTTCAATGAAATTTTCTAGAAGTGAAACAAAATTTCAATGAAATTTTCTTGACTTGAAATAAAATTTAAATGAAATTTTCTTGAAATGAGATAAAATTTCCATGAAATTTCAATAAAATTTCAATGAAATTTTTTATAGAAATAAAATTCTAATAAAATTTCAATCAAATTTTCGATAAAAATAAAATTTCAATCAAATTTACGATGAAAATAAAATTTCAATGGAATTTTCGATTAAAATGAAATTACAACGAAAATTTTGACGAAATTTTCTATAAAAATAAAATTTTCTATAAAAATAAAATTTCGATGAAATTTTCTATAAAAATAGAATTTCGACGAAATTTTCTATAAAAATAGAATTTCGACGAAATTTTCTATAAAAATAGAATTTCGACGAAATTTTCTATAAAAATAGAATTTCGACGAAATTTTCTATAAAAATAGAATTTCGACGAATTTTCTATAAAAATAGAATTTCGTCGAAATTTTCTATAAAAATAGAATTTCGACGAAACTTTCTATAAAAATAGAATTTCGACAAAATATTCTATAAAAATAGAATTTCGTCGAAATTTTCTATAAAACTAGAATTTCGACGAAATATTCTACAAAAAATAGAATTTCGACGAAATATTCTACAAAAAAATAGAATTTCGACGAATTATTCAATAAAAAATAGGATTTCGATGAAATATTCTTCAAAAAATAGAATTTCACGAAATATTCTATAAAAAATAGAATTTGGACGAAATTTTCTATAGAAAAGAGAATTTCGACAAAATTTTTTATAATAAATAGAATTTTGACAAAATTATTTAAAATACAATCCAAACAAATTTTCTATAATACTTCAATTTTATTTAAAAATGCAATTTGGCGAAATTTTTTGTAAAAGTTTAATTTCAACCAAGTTATCTACAAAAATTAATTTTGGCGGAATTTTATTTAAAAATTTAAAGATTATAAAGTTTTGTTTAATAGTTTTGTTTTTGACTATTGAGTTCGAGATCGTTGTTTTTGTTTTCTGTTAAACAGAAAAACAAACCTTCTTTGAAAAAGAAGAATAAGAAATGTGTGAAATGTATTAAGGGTGGTCACTGGTTGGTGGACGATATCGTTTCGGAAGCTACCAAGCAACCTCATCGGCACCTTGGACACCCTTGGATACCCTGTCAATAATTGGCACAATATGAGAGCAGCTCAATATGAAATAATTGAGAACTGACTTCAAAGTCCCATATATCCAAAACATTGCAGTCAGTATTTCTCAACCTTAATACATCCCCACACTTCTTGTTTGGTTTTTTTGTGTGTCCCTGCAATTTGCGGGGAAGGCACACGATTTGCTGTTATTGTCGCTTCTTACAGCGTCAATTTTTTAAAAAAGCCGTTTCGATATTTTTCTATAAAATTTTTCATTTTCGTAGAAATTTGTTCGAAAATAGTTCGCATACAATACATATGTTGTGGCCTCCAGCAACTATATTCCATTCTATAGTATGTTTTGAGAAAAGATGAATTTTTAAATATTACAAATGGTACTCAGAGTTATTCGATTTACATTATAAAAGAAAATCAATACAAATATAAAAAAATCATGAAATGTTAATCAGATCTCCTGAAAAAATACATGTTTCAACTTGGCATACTTATATATTATTATAATCAGACTCCTGAAAAATTCCAATTTTCTATTATTCAATTTTTAAAGCAAGATTTACATTTATGTTTATTTAACATTTAGCTTTCGATTTCTAGTATAGGAAAGATTATGGCTTGTTGATGACAAATCTTCAAAAAAAAAATTGTTTTTGGTCCATTTTCATTTGAGGGCATTATTCATTATTGTAATATTTATAAATGCATTTATATATTGAATATTTATAAAATTATAGGTTTACGACGCCACCGTTGTACTTAACTGATTTGTCATTAAGTCCACTCTCACTCAATGGTTCGTGTTCATTTGGTGGAGGGTCACGCGATTGCTGGATCAACAGATACACCGGATAAAACAAATATATTATGGTGCCTAAAATTAAATTTTCAAAAATAAAACATACGTATGATATTACATTGTATAGAGAATTAGTTTTGAATGTCAACCTACCAACTGTCAGGGCATGCAATATCAGATTGACGACGTAGCCCATTTTCGTTGATTTGTGCACATAATCCTCGGCAAAGAAAAACACAGCGGAGCTGGCCAGAAATCCCAAAATCATATAATTGCCAATGACAAAAGTGGATACAAGATTAGCTTTTCTCTGAAATTAAAAAAAAAGTATATGCTCAAGCACACCGCTTGCTTCTCCTAGAAGTTTGTACTATCTGACTTACCGCCAAGATACCAGTGATTAGCAGAATATCAAAGATAAAACTAGCAAAACTGAACGTGAAAATTGCCAACAGTACGGGAAGGCCAAAGGCAGCAATTTTCGCTAAAGTGGAAATTGTTAAAAATATTATAGTACCAGTTTTCAATTAAGAGGAATTTTTAAAACACTTACGATTATCATCCGGTCGGTCATAGTAAACGCATAGATAGAACAAAAGTCCCCAGGCCAATACAGTGGAGAATATCAAATGAAACCAGCCCACAATCAGACTAATGTAACTGGTTATGGTGCGCTTGGGCCGCGTCGACGTCATTGTTTAAGCTAGGGAATTAAATCAAAAAGAACATTAAGTTTTAATATACCAACACATTCAAAAAGGTTAAACATATTTTATTCAGACTACAGTTAAATAGGTTTCGAAATCAAAGTTTCCAAAAACTTCAAACGCCGCCTCTCCAGAAGGCATTTCCAAAAATTAGCCATTTATAGTAATTTGCCCGAAATTTGCTATTTATAGTAAATTTGCCCGAAATTTGCTATTTATAGTAAATTTCCCCGAAATTTGCTATTTATAGTAAATTTCCCCGAAATTTGCTATTTATAGTAAATATCCCCGAAATTTGCTATTTATAGTAAATTTCCCCGAAATTTGCTATTTATAGCAAATTTCCCCGAAATTTTCTATTTATAGTAAATTTCCCCGAAATTTGCTATTTATAGTAAATTTCCCCGAAATTTGCTATTTATAGTACATTTGCCCGAAATTTGCTATTTATAGTAAATTTCCCCGAAATTTGCTATTTATAGTAAATTTCCCCGAAATTTGCTATTTATAGTAAATTTCCCCGAAATTTGCTATTTATAGTAAATTTCCCCGAAATTTGCTATTTATAGTAAATTTCCCCGAAATTTGCTATTTATAGTAAATTTCCCCGAAATTTGCTATCTATAGTAAATTTCCCCGAAATTTGCTATCTATAGTAAATTTCCCCGAAATTTGCTATTTATAGTAAATTTCCCCGAAATTTGCTATTTATAGTAAATTTCCCCGAAATTTGCTATTTATAGTAAATTTCCCCGAAATTTGCTATTTATAGTAAATTTCCCCGAAATTTGCTATTTATAGTAAATTTCCCCGAAATTTGCTATTTATAGTAAATTTCCCCGAAATTTGCTATTTATAGTAAATTTCCCCGAAATTTGCTATTTATAGTAAATTTCCCCGAAATTTGCTATTTATAGTAAATTTCCCCGAAATTTGCTATTTATAGTAAATTTCCCCGAAATTTGCTATTTATAGTAAATTTCCCCGAAATTTGCTATTTATAGTAAATTTCCCCGAAATTTGCTATTTATAGTAAATTTCCCCGAAATTTGCTATTTATAGTAAATTTCCCCGAAATTTGCTATTTATAGTAAATTTCCCCGAAATTTGCTATTTATAGTAAATTTCCCCGAAATTTGCTATTTATAGTAAATTTCCCCGAAATTTGCTATTTATAGTAAATTTCCCCGAAATTTGCTATTTATAGTAAATTTCCCCGAAATTTGCTATCTATAGTAAATTTCCCCGAAATTTGCTATCTATAGTAAATTTCCCCGAAATTTGCTATCTATAGTAAATTTCCCCGAAATTTGCTATCTATAGTAAATTTCCCCGAAATTTGCTATTTATAGTAAATTTCCCCGAAATTTGCTATTTATAGTAAATTTCCCCGAAATTTGCTATTTATAGTAAATTTCCCCGAAATTTGCTATTTATAGTAAATTTCCCCGAAATTTGCTATTTATAGTAAATTTCCCCGAAATTTGCTATTTATAGTAAATTTCCCCGAAATTTGCTATTTATAGTAAATTTCCCCGAAATTTGCTATTTATAGTAAATTTCCCCGAAATTTGCTATTTATAGTAAATTTCCCCGAAATTTGCTATTTATAGTAAATTTCCCCGAAATTTGCTATTTATAGTAAATTTCCCCGAAATTTGCTATTTATAGTAAATTTCCCCGAAATTTGCTATTTATAGTAAATTTCCCCGAAATTTGCTATTTATAGTAAATTTCCCCGAAATTTGCTATTTATAGTAAATTTCCCCGAAATTTGCTATTTATAGTAAATTTCCCCGAAATTTGCTATTTATAGTAAATTTCCCCGAAATTTGCTATTTATAGTAAATTTCCCCGAAATTTGCTATCTATAGTAAATTTCCCCGAAATTTGCTATCTATAGTAAATTTCCCCGAAATTTGCTATTTATAGTAAATTTCCCCGAAATTTGCTATTTATAGTAAATTTCCCCGAAATTTGCTATTTATAGTAAATTTCCCCGAAATTTGCTATTTATAGTAAATTTCCCCGAAATTTGCTATTTATAGTAAATTTCCCCGAAATTTGCTATTTATAGTAAATTTCCCCGAAATTTGCTATTTATAGTAAATTTCCCCGAAATTTGCTATTTATAGTAAATTTCCCCGAAATTTGCTATTTATAGTAAATTTCCCCGAAATTTGCTATTTATAGTAAATTTCCCCGAAATTTGCTATTTATAGTAAATTTCCCCGAAATTTGCTATTTATAGTAAATTTCCCCGAAATTTGCTATTTATAGTAAATTTCCCCGAAATTTGCTATTTATAGTAAATTTCCCCGAAATTTGCTATTTATAGTAAATTTCCCCGAAATTTGCTATTTATAGTAAATTTCCCCGAAATTATTCAACTGATTAGAAAACAAAATTTGGCCACAAATTTCAACATAATTATTTTGAAATTTTCTTTTTTCATAAATAAAGTATCTTTTAAGTACCAGACAAACCTTTTTTGTAAAAGTGTTATACGAGTATGGTGCGATTATTTTCCAATTTTCTATCAATCAATTAAACACCGAAATGAAATAAATTCGTTGACTGCCACAAATTTTCCGAACAACTAAGCCACAGTTATTCATATATGCAAATAATTCTGTATCAATTATTGATTAAAGTTTGTTTTTCTTACTTCAATCCAATTTATTGTCGTATCGCAAGAATTTTTTTTGAAACCTGTGACCACAGCCAAGTCCATGAGACAACTGAAATGATTTGGGTTTCCACCAAAAAGTTACATCAGCAACAATTATTCCAAAAAAATTCCTCGTCTGGATTCACGAGTTATTCAGACAACAATACATGGAAGAATGGCGCCAATAATTCGTATGTCAAAAAATTCTCTCACAAGTATTTACCAATGCCACAGATTCATCCAAAAAATTGTCTCCCAAATTATTGATAAGCCAAAGAATCCTCACCTACCAACTACCACCCTGTCAAGCAGTGAGACTTGTTCCCAAAACAATCATCCACAAATTCGAGAAAATCCAGACAATATCGCAGACTTGTGGCGCCAACCAGTGGAATGATGAGAATATGTTTTTTGTGCACGTTTCATGCAATTTTCCGAGTTTGTTTTGGTCGTTATTTTCTTATATATGCGAACAAGAATTCCACAAGTGGTTTTTAAATTAGCTCTGTTGGAATGTGGTTATTCGGGTGACGTCATGTGGAAGTAGCTAAATAGAAAAATATTAATTTTTATGGGGGAGTGTTATATTCCCCGGCTGATCCCCGCCGACATTTTCCTGTCATTGTCGCGCCAAATCATAACTACAAATATACCCAAATCATAACTACAAATATTCCCAGAAATTTGCTATTTATAGTAAATTTCCCCGAAATTTGCTATTTATAGTAAATTTCCCAGAAATTTGCTATTTATAGTAAATTTCCCAGAAAATTGCTATTTATAGTAAATTTCCCAGAAATTTGCTATTTATAGTAAATTTCCCAGAAATTTGCTATTTATAGTAAATCTCCCAGAAATTTGGTATTTATAGTAAATTTCCCAGAAATTTGCTATTTATAGTAATTTTCCCAGAAATTTGCTTTTTATAGTAATTTTCCCAGAAATTTGCTTTTTATAGTAATTTTCCCAGAAATTTGCTATTTATAGTAAATTTCCCCGAAATTTGCTATTTATAGTAAATTTCCCCGAAATTTGCTATTTATAGTAAATTTCCCAAAAATTTGCTATTTATAGTAAATTTCCCCGAAATTTACTATTTATAGTAAATTTCCCCGAAATTTGCTATTTATAGTAAATTTCCCCGAAATTTGCTATTTATAGTAAATTTCCCCGAAATTTGCTATTTATAGTAAATTTCCCCGAAATTTGCTATTTATAGTAAATTTCCCCGAAATTTGCTATTTATAGTAAATTTCCCCGAAATTTGCTATTTATAGTAAATTTCCCCGAAATTTGCTATTTATAGTAAATTTCCCCGAAATTTGCTATTTATAGTAAATTTCCCCGAAATTTGCTATTTATAGTAAATTTCCCCGAAATTTGCTATTTATAGTAAATTTCCCCGAAATTTGCTATTTATAGTAAATTTCCCCGAAATTTGCTATTTATAGTAAATTTCCCCGAAATTTGCTATTTATAGTAAATTTCCCCGAAATTTGCTATTTATAGTAAATTTCCCCGAAATTTGCTATTTATAGTAAATTTCCCCGAAATTTGCTATTTATAGTAAATTTCCCCGAAATTTGCAATTTATAGTAAATTTCCCCGAAATTTGCTATTTATTGTAAATTTCCCCGAAATTTGCTATTTATTGTAAATTTCCCCGAAATTTGCTATTTATTGTAAATTTCCCCGAAATTTGCTATTTATTGTAAATTTCCCCGAAATTTGCTATTTATTGTAAATTTCCCCGAAATTTGCTATTTATTGTAAATTTCCCCGAAATTTGCTATTTATTGTAAATTTCCCCGAAATTTGCTATTTATTGTAAATTTCCCCGAAATTTGCTATTTATAGTAAATTTCCCCGAAATTTGCTATTTATAGTAAATTTCCCCGAAATTTGCTATTTATAGTAAATTTCCCCGAAATTTGCTATTTATAGTAAATTTCCCCGAAATTTGCTATTTATAGTAAATTTCCCCAAAATTTGCTATTTATAGTAAATTTCCCCAAAATTTGCTATTTATAGTAAATTTCCCCGAAATTTGCAATTTATAGTAAATTTCCCCGAAATTTGCAATTTATAGTAAATTTCCCCGAAATTTGCAATTTATAGTAAATTTCCCCGAAATTTGCTATTTATTGTAAATTTCCCCGAAATTTTCTATTTATTGTAAATTTCCCCGAAATTTGCTATTTATTGTAAATTTCCCCGAAATTTGCTATTTATTGTAAATTTCCCCGAAATTTGCTATTTATAGTAAATTTCCCCGAAATTTGCTATTTATAGTAAATTTCCCCGAAATTTGCTATTTATAGTAAATTTCCCCGAAATTTGCTATTTATAGTAAATTTCCCCGAAATTTGCTATTTATAGTAAATTTCCCCGAAATTTGCTATTTATAGTAAATTTCCCCGAAATTTGCTATTTACAGTAAATTTCCCCGAAATTTGCAATTTATAGTAAATTTCCCCGAAATTTGCTATTTATTGTAAATTTCCCCGAAATTTGCTATTTATAGTAAATTTCCCCGAAATTTTCTATTTATTGTAAATTTCCCCGAAATTTGCTATTTATTGTAAATTTCCCCGAAATTTGCTATTTATTGTAAATTTCCCCGAAATTGGCTATTTATAGAAAATTTCCCCGAAATGTGTTATTTATAGAAAATTTCCTCGAAATCCCCCTATAAAGTACTACTTATAATGTTTGACGGTTTAGAAACTTCTATCTCAACTGATTAGAAAACAATTTTTAGTTATTTTTTTTATCTATTTCCACAAAATTTGGCCACAAATTTCAACATAATTATTTTGAAATTTTCTTGTTTCAAAAATAAAGTATATTTTAAGTACCAGACAAAGCTTTTTTGGAAAAGTGTTATATAGTGAGAATATTTTCCAATTTCCTATCAATCAATTAAACACCGAAATAAAATAAATTCGTTGACTGCCACAAATTTCCGACCAACTAAACCACAGCTATTTATATATGCAAATAATTTTGTATCAATTATTGATTTAAATTTGTTTTTCTTACTTCAATCCAATTTATTGTCGTATCGCAAGATTTCTTTTGAAACCTGTAACCACAGCCAAGTCCATGAGACAACTGAAATGATTTGGGTTTCCACCAAAAAGTTACATCAGCAACAATTATTCCAAAAATATTCCTCATCTGAATTCACGAATTATTCAGACAACAATACATGGAAGAATGGCGCCAATAATTCGTATGGCAAAAAATACTCTCACATATATTTATCAATGCCACAGATTCATCCAAAAAAGTATATGAAACATTCTGTCCCAAATTATTGATAAGCCAAAGAATCCTCACCTAAAACCTACCACCCTGTCACGCAGTGAGACTTGTTCCCAAAACAATCATCCACAAATTCGAGAAAATCCAGACAATGTCGCAGACTTGTGGCGCCAACCACTGGAATGATGAGAATATTTTTTTTGTGCACGTTTCATGTAATTTTCCGAGTTTGTTTTGGTCGTTATTTTCTTATATATGCGAACAAGAATTCCACAAGTGGTTTTTAAATTAGCTCTGTTGGAATGTGGTTATTCGTGTGACGTCATGTGGAAGTAGCTAAATAGAAAAATATGAATTTTTTATGGGGG